>CM051276.1:0-427500 GCA_027921565.1 Artemia sinica
TACCTCTAAAACCCCAAAAAGCGTAAGATATAGTGTGAAAAGAAAAGAAATAATCTTTAAAAGAATAAAGACCAATGAATCGAAATTAATATGCATACTCGATAATTAGTAATACCTTTCTCTCTTATTGAATAATTTTGTTGCCCCTGCACAAATCAAAGTCAGTCCACATCAACCCCTTAACCTTAAACATGACTATTCATTTTGAATAAGGCTACTCAAAATATACTATCCCCTCAAACTTTAACAAGTAGTTTGTACGTAGTAAATTGGGGAAATTTATTAATTAGTCGACATCACAAACTTCACTTCCCACTTTGTTGACTTCCCCGATCGAGTAAGATAACCCCCTTGTAATACTGATCTAAATTCTCGTTCGATTAACAATCCATAAAATTGCAAAAGTTTATCCATATTTAAATTGCCTTGATAAAGATGGAATTCCAGAACTAAGAAAGAGATGAGTCTACAAATTGCAAGACAATCTTCATCGTCCATGCTTTACCTGTAGCCCCCGATATTCTGTAAAGCATGGAATAATCTTCAAAAACACGAGAATTCGATCTTACTTGCAAGTCATAATGCCTGGAATATATTTATGACACTGGATCCCAAAATGGATCCCAAATATGAAACTTGAATTGAAGTTATCATAGTATTTTGGGTTGCAATAGGTTGGGCATAGGTTGCGTCAGAAAAAGACTGGGCTTGGTACATTGTAGACAGCAGAAAAGCCAAGACAGATAGTCCAAGTAATTGAGAGGCAAATGTTATAAATGGCTGGGGCACGTAAAGGCAGTAGTAATATGGCAGGAGGTATGTTTGAATGGACTCTCTTATTGAATTGAAGTTATCAAGTATTTTGGGTTGCAATAGGTTGTATAATGTTTGCGTCAAGACTGGGCTGGGTAATTGTTCTAGACAGAAGAAAAGCCAAGACAGCAGATAGTCCAAGTAATTGAGATGGCAAATGTTACATGGCTGGGGCCACGGGTAAATGGCACTGGAGTATGAATGACTCTCTTATTGGACACATACGTGTCAGGTTAGTTTTTGAAATTTTGCGAAAGGAGTCATGCCTGCCCTAGACTCCTTAGGCAATGCTGATCAAGAATTTCAAAAAAGAGGCAAACAAGGCACAGCCCAACCTATGCGTCTTAAGAAGGTTGACCAAGGAATGTTAAAATTGACCATAGCGACCATAAATTTGCTTTGAAATAACAGGCAAAACAAATCGTTTAAAACCATTTTTATCTTTCAAATAGCTACCTATTCGTGAATTGAAGTTATCAAGTATTTTGGGTTGCAATAGGGTTTTTTTGCATAGGTTGCGTCAAGACTGGGCTGGGTAATTGTAGACAGAGAAAAGCCAAGACAGATAGTTCCAAGTAATTGAGAGGCAAATGTTTTAAATGGCTGGGGCACGGGTAAATGGCAGGAGTATGAATGACTCTCTCTTATTGGACACATACTTTGTCAATTAATAAGAGCTATTTCTCGTTTGAGAAAATACCCATTACCCAATGTTGTAATCCGCAGAGGATCGTCTAGCGATTAAAAATCAAAAAAAAATGATGCTGGGTTTGTAAGGTCGTGAGTATGAAGAGGGGACTAAGGGAAATGGGGACTAGGGGGAAAAAGGAGGGGGGAAGGGGAAAGTCAGAGACCAAAAATTCACTTGTGGCAGGAAATATCATCTCATGGGGGTAGTAATTTTTTCGTGGTTTAGCCATCAATCGTGCAATCTGAATATAAGTTAACAGTTTTTATACCGGTTTTAATTCACAATTCAAATTACTATTTAAAACTGGCTTTACCGGCTTTGGGACGTTATGCGGAGGCGAGGGAGGGGGTAGTAGATAGTCCATGGGTAAACAATCATTCCTTGACATGAACTTCTCTTTACCCTTCGGCAATGTCTCACTACTCTTTGCCGTGTGGAAAACAATAAATGGCGCTTGAGAATCCTTGTGAGATCCCCGACATTCACACCGTCGAGGACAATGGGCACACAAGGATGGTTCTTTGAAATTGACGGACACATTCCATTGGCGCTTCATGATTCTGTCAAAGATTTTGTATTCCCTTGTATCAATCGACCAGTGACCAAGGACTCGCTGAGCCCATACAATCTCCCAGTCATCGGTTGATGATATGGGGATGCACTGGACCCCCTCCAAGCAGAAATGATTGCAGATTTAGACCCTAAACAGAATATAGTTGTTCACCATGTGCTTTTGCACTGGATGGTGAACAATGGTTTCAAGATCACAAAAATACATAGGGTCCTACAATTCAGTCAAAAACCCTATTTGAAGACGTTTGTCGACACCTTTTCGATAAGCCCTCTCGGGCAAAAAGTAAAGTAGAAAAGGAAATGTACAAGGTCATTTTAAATTCAGCGTTTGGAAAAATGTATGAAAGCGTACGGAACAGATCTCGTTGTAACGTCGTGACTTACCCCCTAGAATGTTGCACGAATTATTGTTTTTTTGGGCAGACTCCAATTTTACATCGTTCACGAGCATATAGGCAAACATGGTTCTTCTACACAGAAAGAAAAAGAAATGTGGTGCTTAAAAAGAATATAGCGGGAGGTAGTTCAGTACTTGAAATTTCCAAAAAGCTCATGTTGTCGTTTTTTATAATGTGTGCAAGGTACAAAGGCAAAGGCCACTTTATTGTCGAAGCAAAGATGCAAAAAGGATGTTTTTCATAATCTAAGAGGGTGGCACTTTTATTTTTCAATAATTTCAATGAATACACAAAAAGGGGCATTTTTGAAAACATAAGAAAACAATTTCTTGGTTTTGGATTTTAAAACTTGGACTAACTTTTTCACGCACATGTCATATCCAGACATACCCATGCATTTCTGCGTGACTTAAAACAATTGCATGAGAAAAACACTTCAAGCATATTGGAACTCTATGTACATTGAGTGGCCTTAGAATTACATCAAGAATATATCCAAAAAGGGGGATTCTTTGTCGGGAGAGGAATTAACATGATCCTGTCCATATACTGCCTCATCAATTTGAAGTATTTGTGGAAGTGGTGGGCGAGTTTCGGGGTAAGTACATTAATGAGTATGATATTTGCGGCAGTTGAAGTCATCACATGTGCTAATTGTACCAGGTTCTAATAATATCAAAGATCCTAAAGTCGAACTGCGCAGCCATGACAAAGACCAAAAAAGAGAAAATATCAACTATGACAAATAAAAGTTACCAAAAAATTGATAAAAAATTTTACCTGAATAATACGTGTAATATGTGCAGCTAGATTGAAAGAAAATAAAATAGTTTTTAATAAGATAGGATAAAGGCAGATGCGGCCTAGAAAATATAGAAACTGTTCACGCTGCAACTACTCAGGTCTATGAGACCAATTTGTACTCAAGCCACTTTATTGAACAATCATGCACGTGCATGCTTTGTGACTAGACCCCGGCGCCGCCGCCGGCGCGGATCGACCGAACGCCGCCGACGAGAGGCCCGCTCGAACGCCGCCGAAGTTTCGTAACGCCGTCAGCACACCGCAGGCACGCCGCCGCCGGCAGAGGCGGCGGCGTTCGATCGACTTTAAATTATTTTTGCGGCAATTCTTTATTGCGTTAAACCGCAAAGTCGGAGCTTTTCCTTCTCGTGTGGTTTAGTATTTCGATTTTCCTGATTAGAAATCAAGCAGAGCTTGCACTATCCCCGAATTTTCGAGAAAGACGCCTGAAACAACACAAAGATGACATAACTAAAGCTTTAAATTCTAATAGTACAAATATTTCCTTTGATTCTGCTTTAAGCAGTCACATATATGATAACCCTAGTCATAAATGCTTTTTGAAGAAACTTGCCTTATTAGCAATGATTTTAGGCATAAAACAGGTTGTTCGAGAGGCAATTGAAATTAAAATCAAAATAAATAGTAATATTTCTTTAAATAGAGATTTGGGGGAATATTCGTTTAATGCCCTATACACAAATTTAATTAAATATGATTTGACTAATTATATTAAAAAATAGTAATTAACTCCACTCAACCTATTACGAATAGACCTTCTAGGCTGGCTACCAAGAAGGCGAGATTAGCTTTAAAAGCTTGTCTGTAAGTATTTTAATTCCATCTGAATGAATTGTTCTCTGTCCATTTCGTTTGGAGTACCAGTCCTGGTTGAACTTCCTTGAAGTAAGGATATTAGGGCTGTTTTAAAAAAAAAATTTTAAACAGTTTTAATGATTGAATTTTAATGTAAGTTTCTTTTATAGTGTTTTTATTCTCTTCGTCTGTTTTGTTGAGGACGGCCCTTGGATATAGGGTCGAAATATTCACTTAAAGTAGCGTTCCACTGTCTTGTATAAAAATTTCCCTGTTTTTCTACTTATTTGTTTATGATGGAAAGAAAGTGTGGTCTTCGTCGCTATTGGCGAATCTATCACTCAGTTTTCAAATAATTGAGGTATATCTAAATAATTTCGACATATTTGTTGTTGTCTTTTGTACCCCTTTACTTATACCCTCAATTTTTTTTTAAGGAACACTAAGCTGTTTAACGTTATTTTGCGTGTTTGTTTGAACCTAGTTAATTATGAAATTCCATAGCAAACTCATAGCAAACAATGTAGACTGGAATTGTATGCAAAGGAGGGGGGGGGGGCTAAATTTGCTTAGACTTACAGGCAAACAAGTGACTTAAGGCTAAAAGGCTTGCCTGCTTAGAGTCTCAGAAAAACTACTATGTCAGGATTGACACTTGACCAACAAATCCCCTGGACTCTTGGCAGATGGAAAAATTATTATGATTTGGCAACATTGGATTTAAACTTTCTATTTGACTCAAGGTTGCCAACTGGACATATTTTGTGTCCAATGGACATATTCTTGTATGCCGGGACACAATGACATAATAGGGCAAAAAAAGGGACATAGTTTAGAAATTTGGGACGTAAAAGGGACATAAAAAGGGACATATTTTACAAATCTATGACATTAAATAGAATATTTCCCGCTGGATACATATTTTTGTAAAAAAAAAAAAAAAATGTAATTTTTCACCAAATCAGTATTAAAACTACTTCTTTAGCACTAAATTTACTTAACTACTTATTTTCTACTAATTTTTTGCAAACGTTATTATTTTTCGGAGTTCTTTCCTGCAGGCAACTATTTGAAAATACTCTTGAAATTCTTTAAAAGTTTGTATTTTTCATCTAGAAATGATTTTATTTCTCCTCGCTTTTACGATACAGTCAAGATAATATGCAAGGAGGCACCTTTTTTAGTTAACAATTGCTTTCGGCCTCCAATAGTCAGGCAAAAACATCTATTTATCAAGTATTGCTAACTGAAAATGGAAAGTTAGCAAAAGAAAAAATTAGATTCTTCATGATCTGGAATTAATTTTGATATCAAAAGATGTACCAAAAAATTAGCTTATTGTGCTGATTCCAAATATATAATATTTTTAAGTATAATGTTATCCATTAGTGGGTCTGAGAAAATTTGCCAAATTTTCGAAAAGGTGAAAAAAACACCCCATAAAAGTCAAAGAATTTTTAATTTTAAAATTTGGGAAATTTTCCACAAAGGTGATGGATTTCCTGGGATTATCTGAAAAACGATCAGAATTAAAAACAAAGACTAGTTTTTTCTACCGAAAATAAGGAGTGACATTAAAACTTAAAACGTACAGAAATTATTCCATATATGACGGGGATACTCCCACCTCAATAGCCCCCTCTCTACGCTAATGTTTGACCTTTTCTCTACTTTTTTTTAAGAACTATACTTGAAACACAAATGGCTCATTTTATTGAAGCTTAGTGTCCTTAGGAGTCAAAAGTGATTTGAGGGCAACCGCCCCCCCCCGCCCCTATCAGTTCCGAAAACCAGCATCCAATCAGAAGGTGTAGACATCTAATTTGTTCAGCATTGTTCAAAGGTACAGTAATTACGCCTTTGGAGATGTAACCCTCTCTGATTGAAGGGCAACCCAGCTTACCTAGCGTTCCGCATCGTCACTTGACTCCTGGATTGTATCTTATGACAAGCGCAAGAAATAATCTGATTGGCAAAAGTGCATTAAGCGAATGTATATTACAATCTATGTGTTCTTGTGTTTAGGGTTATTACAACTGCGATGAATTTTACAACTGCGATGAATGGAATGTAGACATGTATCCTGCCGATTTTCAATGGATAAACCACGAGAATTCTCTACATACTGACAGAAGAAATTGTGCCGGCCTATTGAAGAAAGTGTGCCATAGAAAATTGGGCCTCAGTCGCAATATTTTGTACTAATGCTATTTTGTCCCATGTCATGACTGAATGGTTTGTGGCAATCATTGCTTGCTATTTCAGCGAGGATTGGTACAAACCATTCAGGTTTTACGCAACTTCTCTAGGGACCTATTTTTAATTCGTTAACTTGTATTTTGAGATTATAGAGGATTTTTCAGTATTTTGGTCTAAGCGATAGCTGGACAGTATTCAGTGTACACAAGTAAAGAAAGAAAAAGTTTTTTTTCCGTAAAGATAAAAAATTAGCAATCTATTAATTCCCATATACAACTTCTAGCTTATTTTAGAATTCTAGAATTCTAGCTTATTTTCTAAAATTTTTCACCCAGTTTCTTGACTTTTTTTTATTTGGCACCTGCCATTACCAAACACATTGTAACTGCATGTAAAGTTTTTTTTTCATTAGAAATGAGTTCCTTTCCATTAAAAAAAGATCTTTTGAAAGTGAAAAGTGGCAATAAAAAGAGGTCTTTTTCATTAAATATGGAATTCCCGATTTATCCCCATATTTGAAAGGCCAATAAGGTTTTGTAAGTTTGCACTTAACCAATCAGATTTTATTTCCATTGTCCTTGGTACTTGAAAGGACTAAGTGTAAACCCGTCTAGCTTTATGGGCACCAAGGCAGCACGTTACGCAATCCATTGAACAACATGGTCTTTCCGACAGGATTACACCTATTAAATTGTTTTCTACTATTTTCATTAAAATATAAATTAAATCAAAGAAATGAACGACCTTTATAACAAATACAAATTATGAATTACCGTACAGCGGTGACTGAATATTCAGAACTGACAAAACAAAGATTTTATTTACAGTAAACAGAAACAAAACTATTTCAAACCAGAGACTTTACAAATGATTGATACTTAGGCCCTTTATAATTCATACCATAGAGCATTGTGCATAACAGTGAATTCTTCCTATCTCCACAATCCCTTCTAATTTAAAAAAAAAATACTGGCAGCGCATCAAGCGGCAAAAGAGACTAATTTATGGCTAATTACAAAACTGTATACAATTTAAAGCCAAATTTCGGCTGCAAGAAGTCTAAAGGTGGTATATCACATAAAGTAATTTTTTGGGGAGAGATAAAAGAACTGAGAAATAAGTTTTGGTTTTTTTAATTTGTGGCTTGCTACTTTTTACCATAGCTGATTTGTAATGGAAAAAGCTTAACAAAAAGAGAGGTGAATTTAGCCTATCCATCACCGTCCCAGACTTGTCTCCCCCAAAACAGGAGATGTTTTGTCAACATAACATGATATCCTTACCTTTTTTTAAAAAATGTGTATTAAAGAGTATAATATAAATACCCCCAAATATAAGTGTACTAAACTTTCAATCAAAATAAAATTCAAAGAGCTTTTTTCTTACACACGGCTACTCTAGACCTCATACCCACTAGGAGAGTCAGATAAAGCACCTCGAGAAGTAATGTCGCATCATCGCAAGGTTTTTTCGACCAATGTCATCGTTAGACAGAATTTTCGTTTCTGTAATAGAATTTTTTTTTTTTTTCATTCGATGGATGGCTTCGATGGTATTTGGAACTTTAAAATTTAATCAAAGACTATGGACTTTCGTCAAATTTTAACTAAAAGCTTGGGGAAAAAAGCCATAGTAGAGAAGCTTATGAAAAATGTTTTACTTTATTTTTCAAAAGCTATTTTCCCAATAATTAACGTTTGAGGAACTAATATGACTAGCAAATGTGTATGCCCTTAACCTAAGAAATCTGAATAAAAATTTTGTTGCAAACAGTAGCGCAATTATGTCCCGTTTAACGACACAAAAAAAAAGGTATTTCTAATGAAATAAGACTTGATTTAGCTAGTTTTTTTCTTAAGCAAGGCATTTTTAGAAAAGTTAATTTTAACACACAACTGATCTCTCGCAATAGCGATATCGTCTGCTTTAAATTTGGTGGACACCACTTTTCCAAATTATTTTACGCTTTGTCTGGAAGTTTCTTTTTTATACGACGCAGTGTAAGCAACAACTCATTGGGATATACACTTAGTGTGTTTTGGAATTAAATACCGTAAACATTAGTGCTAACTTTGATGAGGCTATAGTTCAAATTCTTTTTTTTAACTAAAATGCGATTTAATAGTTTGTAAAGTAATTTATGAAATATTACGACAATGAAAGAACACAATAAAATCTTGTGAATTTCGCTCTTTTTACTGGCTTGAAATTCCACACAGTATATTCTTTAGCCCATTAGATTACAAATTATTAGATTACCTTTTTTGTAATCTAATGGGCTAAAGAATATACTGTGTGGAATTTCAAGAATTAAGGGGAATATTCGCTTAATGCCCTATACCCAAATTTAATTAAAAATGATTTGACTAATTATATTAAAAAAAACAGTAATTAACTCCGCTCAACCTATTACGAATCGACCTTCTAGGCTGGCTGCCAAGAAGGCGAGATTAGCTTTAAAAGCTTGTCTGTAAGTATTTTAATTCCATCTGAATGAATTGTTCTCTGTCCATTTCGTTTGGAGTACACCGCAGGCACGCCGCCGCCGGCAGAGGCGGCGGCGTTCGGTCGACTTTAAATTATTTTTGCGGCAATTCTTTATTAAGTCAACCGCAAAGTCGGAGCTTTTCCTTCTCGTGTGGTTAGTATTTCGATTTTCCTGATTAGAAATCAAGCAGAGCTTGCACTATCCCCGAATTTTCGAGAAAGACGCCTGAAACAACACAAAGATGACATAACTAAAGCTTTAAATTCTAATAGTACAAATATTTCCTTTGATTCTGCTTTAAGCAGTCACATATATGATAACCCTAGTCATAAAATGCTTTTTGAAGAAAACTTGCCTTATTAGCAATGATTTAGGCATAAAACAGGTTGTTCGAGAGGCAATTGAAATTAAATATATACCAAATCATATTATTGAGTTAGGAATAAAGTTAATACACCATTTGATGCTTTTTTCATGCTGATTACAAATATAATAATCATTTCTATTGGAAATGAATTTTATCCCCCCCCCCCTATATATGCCAATCCAGGGTATATATTTCTACATTAGGGGGGTGGGGGTAAACTTTAAACTTACCTCCCATTTACATCAGAAACAAAATTTGCCACCACCCCCCCTAATGTAGAAATATATTCCCTGAATTGGCATATATAGGGGGGGCTGAAATTCATTTCTGATAGAAATGATTATTATATTTGTAATCAGCATAAAAAGGGCATCAAATGGGTATTCACTTTATTCCTAACTCAATAATATGATTTGGTATATATTAAGCCTACCAAGAAAGGTTGGTAAAAATTTAGAATTGTGGCCCCTGATAAGGAGACATGTTAAGAAAACAATTCTTACTTTAAAATATTTATAATGATCCTAGTTAACATATTATCCAAAAAGAGAACATTTATCATCAAGCCTTTCCTCTAAAAATCCTACTTTTTCCAGCTTAAAAGAAAAAGTTTCCTAAAACCACCATGCTGAGATTCAATGCTTAAGTCCTTTGAAATTACCACTATAAATTGCCGCCAAATAAGTTGTTTTATAGATAGTGTTCGTGCCGGTCTTTTTAAAAAACTTTTTTTTTTAATGAGCAGTGGCGCAAATGCAAAATATTAATAGCAGTGGCAAAAATCAAAATATGAATGCTAAAGACCAGCAACAAAATTTTTATTCAGATTTCTTAGGCTAAGGGCATACACGTTTGCTAGTCATATTAGTTCCTCAAACGTTAATTATTGGGGAAAATAGCTTTTGAAAAATAAAAACATTTTTCATAAGCTTCTCTACTATAGCTTTTTTCCCCAAGCTTTTAGTTAAAATTTGACCAAAGTCCATAGTCTTTGATTAAATTTTAAAGGTCCAAATACCATCCAAGCCATCCATCGAATGAAAAAAAAAATCTATTACAGAAACGAAAATTCTGTCTAACGATGACATTGGTCGAAAAAACCTTGCGATGATGCGACATTACTTCTCGAGGTGCTTTATCTGACTCTCCTAGTGGGTATGAGGTCTAGAGTAGCCGTGTGTAAGAAAAAAGCTCTTTGAATTTTATTTTGATTGAAAATTTAGTACACTTATATTTGGGGGTATTTATATTATACTCTTTAATACACATTTTTTAAAAAGGTAAGGATATCATGTTATGTTGACAAAACATCTCCTGTTTTGGGGGAGACAAGTCTGGAACGGTGATGGATAGGCTAAATTCACCTCATCCCTCAACCCCGAGTTGGCGAAACGTCAGGCCCCCAATCAGCTACTCATGTTAAAATCAGAGACGGGGAGCAATTTAATATCCAATGGAGTGTTCCCCGGTCCTAAAGTTTATTGCGTACAAACCGGCAACAAAGATGTTAAAAACAGGCGTGTAAAGGGGTGCCTACACATTTTGTAAAAAATAATTTCAACATCAGTGTCTACAAAAACCGTGTAGAAAGTAGTCTAGTGCCGAGAGCACAAGTGCTTGCAATTTGCTCTCAGCAGTATAAAAATTATACTCTTAGAGTTGAAAAGAATGCCATGTCTTGTATATCTGACAAAGTCTTTGTGCTCGAGAATGGTGTAAATGTACTCCCCCACGGCCACTATCGAATTTCAGACCGGGTTGAATTTGTAGGCTATCACAAACAACTCGGTCTGGATAAATTAAATTAACCTAACCCTCAAAGCAAATTGTGGTCCACATTTTTTTTCTATGGAGACAGCAAATCCATAAAATTAACTTAAATGCTCAAACCTAATCTAACTTAACCTGCAGTAGCGGCGGCGACTATTTTATACTGTCTCGACCCGCGATCCCCGGGGGGTCCCGCCCGCGGCCGGCCTTCGTTCCGCAGCTCCCGCCCAAGGCCGGCCTTCGGCCCGCGATCCCCGGGGGGTGGGGGCCTTTGGGGGAGGGGGGGGGGGGGTGTATCCTTTAAATTCATAGTGTTTAACTATGCTATTGTTGTAAGTTGTTTTTTAAGTGAAAAATGTTGTTGTTGTACAAATAGTACTATTGCTATTTTAAGTTGTACAAAAATGTGTGTACTATTACTGTTGGTGTTCTTGATGTACAAAAATGTTTTTGTTAATAAATGAATGAAAATGCTGTTGTTGTTCTTGTTAATAAATATTGTTGTTCTTGCTGTACTGAAAAAGTGTTTTTGTCAATTAGTGAAAAAAATGTTGTTGAACAAATAGTGTTATTATTGCTGTACAGAAGTATTTCTGATAATAATGTTCTTGTTGAACAAATAGCGTGTGTCTTATTCATGCTGTACAAGTATTGATGTTAATACATGAATTAAATATTGTTTTTGTTGTTCTTGTTAACGTAGATACATCTATCGGAAAATTATTATTTATTCATTGGACAAGTATGGTTTACAGTTAGTTGTAGTCCGACTGTTGTCAACAGAAGCAGCAGTATGTATCAATTTAAAACATCATTCAGATCGTTTCTGTGTGGCCCAAAAATGTCTGGGAAAACGACACTTTTAGCTAAAATAATTCAAAATTGTAATAAAATGTTTTTGGAAAAACCTAAGAAAATTTATTATTGCTATAGTATTTGGCAGGAATCCTACGATCAAATAAAAGCTATTGCCACATCCATGCCAATACAATTCATACGGGGACTTGATGTTTTCAATAGCATTGAACCAAACTCGTGGCTGATTATTGATGATTTGGCTGAATCAATTTGAACAGTTCTCACAGGAAATACTACAGCTGTTTACCATTCGGTCTCATCATGAGCACATTTCCATAGCCCTAGTTATACACAACCTGTTTCATCAGAGCAAATGTATGAGAACCCTTGCTTTGAATTGCACCATCTATATTATCTACCGAGTTGTTCGTGATTCTAGCTCACTAATAACTCAATAAGCAAATATATCCAGGAGTAGAGCGTACACTCAGGCAACGAATAAGCCCTACGGGCACATTTTGCTAGATCTTAATCAGAATACATCCGAGGATCTACGTGTAGTCAGATATTTTCGACAAAGAAATTACAGTATATCTTCTAGTGAACAGTAGAAAAAGCTATTAATTGCCATCATGACACTGAAGAAACAACACAAACAACAGCATTTATTTTCCGTTTTAGGCACTTCAAAACCACTACTCAGGAAGGTCACACTCAAACATGGTGTGGACAATGATTTCATTAATCTAATATCTGAACTTTGTTTAAATTTAACCGAGGGCAATGTACACTTGCCAGAAGGTGTTAGACAACAGACAAAACAACATCGTTCCACTGTACGTGCCTTGGCTTGCAAAAAAAAAGGAAAAATTTTCAAAAGAAAACGCTCCTTCAAGCGGAGGGTAGCTTTTTTACACTTTTACTACTAACAATTGCAGGATTTGTAAACAGTTTTCTCTGGATGGCTAAACCCTATAAGTTGACGCCATTTGAACTTGTCCACTCGCCCGTGGAACATTTTGAAGATAATCTAAGCAAATTCATTAATGATGAAAATATTGCCGATGATAAAGATAGTTTTACTTCAAGATGTATTGCGACGTGTGGACATTCATAAACCTTATCGTGAGAGACCCGCCGTCGCCGTCACAGATCCCTCTAAACAGGAAACATCTCAAGATTCGGCAGTGCAATCAAAGGAGAAGGAATTGAATTCTATAGTGACATCAATTGGAAACCTATTGCCAGTGACCTATCGAGAACAGAGTAAAAGAGTATTAGCATATCTCATGTTGGAAACTGGTGGTGGTCATCAAGTTAAGGTCGATAGAACAGGGAAATGAATTATAATTCAGGGAAAAGTTATAATCTAGTTGATTTAATTTGTGATATGGCGACGAATCGTAAAGGACTTTTATCATTTGACAATAATCTATACACCTTTCTAAATGCATCAAACTTCCCCAAAAGTCTTATTGGTAATAAGCAAATTCTAAAGAAACTAAGAGAATATAGTCCTCCAACAGCGCCAACACCATTTAAAAAGGAAGAAGAAGAAATCTTGGAAAATACTAGCAGCAGCAGCAATGATTTTATAACCCCAGTGGCTGCTAGTCAAAAGCGAAGACGTATTGATTCACCCTCCAGTGTGCAAAAAGGTAGTGGACATTACACTACGTGTTTGCGTTCAAAATGGTTGAAGTTCTGAAACATGTTATGTTTTAATAATAAAAGCAAATATACTTGCTTTTACTGTTAATTCCATAACTGATTGTGACCTGGAACTTTGGACGGTGCTATGACTGTATACTTAGTAAAAGTGTCTACTACGATAATTATATATTAATCCCCATTGGCGCAAAGTTGCAAGTTTCCCGTGGTATCCATCACCAGATATAAAATATGTGGTCGGGAAAAATTTTTTCTCTTAGCCTAGGATATATTGTGCTAGCTTTTATTCCTTTTCAAACATACGTTACAGTTCTTTACTGCCTCTTCAACTTGATTGTACATATTTTCAAAAACACAAAGATTGTTTTAATTTATTGAAAGTTTTAAGAGTCCCCATGTGCGCTCCTATTAAAAGGCTCGTATGCATAAGAGATAAGTGGGGTCATTAGAATCCTGGTTATAGCTCAAGGCTATAACCAGAATTCATGTTTGGATTTTTTAAGGAGGGGTTGGTTACAAAATAAACCTTAATAAACGCATCAAAAATGTGAATTGATATCTAATTCTAATCATAGTGTAAAATTAGTATAGGATAGACTACCCCCTCTTATACATAGATAAACACCTAGACCCGTGCTCCCCAATAGCCTTTACTGTGTTCTTCTGAACTAGGTCTATTAAAGTAAATGAGGATAGATAAGAATCCTGCTGAACTTCTGCTTAACAATCCTACTGAAAATATTGCATTCTATTATAGGTGCAAAAGGATCAAGATATTTGGTAGGATGGCCAAGATATTTTGGCAGAGTTAGGCTACTCCGAAACTGATGATATTACATTTTGAGACATTTATTTGAGACATTATTAGTTTGAGAAAATTTGAGACATTATATTTCTCAAAACCATGACACATGCTGATTGAACATAGTTTTTTTTTAATAAAGTGGCGGGACTAATAAAACCATAGTATATTGACAGATAAAACAAGCTGACAGAACAAACTCTATCCTCACTAAGGGACCGAGGACAATCAACCGAGTCCGTTGATTTTGAATTGAAAATCAAGTATTTTGCAGTAGGCATCAAGACCTGGCTAATAGAGGACATAAAATATACTTTTTGTCACCTTTGACTGTATAATAGTTATGAGCCATCTCGACCTGAATTGAGTTTTTGGCTGGACCTGCGTAGGAGCCTCTGGTACCCTATGTGGATGTGTTTTGCTTAATACAATATCATTCAAATAATGAAATTTATAATACAATTTAGGTCACAGATTTAGGTCTGTTGTATGCTAGTTTTTCTTTTTTGTTCTTCGAATGTGTTTGTCTTGGTATTTAAAAATTGATTTGCTATGGCAAGACAAATTTTTAGTGTATTTGCTGAAAAGTCATTACTTTTGAAGCTTACTATAAGTTTAATGGACATAAAAATATGTCGAATCACTAGTTTAGATGCCATTTCTAGAGCAAGAAAGACTAGCAAGCAAAATGGCACAATTGTATTGATCAGAGTTGAGAGGACTCGTCTTAAGGGAATTACAGTCTTACAAAAGAGCTGACACAACAACAGCACTGCAGTCAAAAGAAAAGCATGCCTCGTACTATTCAGAAAATTTAAACTCACCTTCGAGAACATTCCCATTGAGAAAAAATTTCAATAGATTGTGATTTGTAATTGTGGACTATCTATAAAATAAATTTTTAATTTGACGACCTGTATATAAACTATCTATTAATTTACTTTTTACAGTTGACATGAAGAGGATTTACACCTGGCTGAGGATAGGCTGTGTTGGTAAAAAGATTGAGTATCAAGTAGCATCTCTGTTCAATTACAAGGATTTGGAAGCCAATTTAGTTATGCAATAACAGGATTTGATGAATAAGTAGTAATGTTTCGTAGACATTAATTTAGTATTGCCGGCTATTTTGTTTGTTTCTCTGCACTTTGTATTTTAGCTGCGAGAAATGTGGCAATAAAGCTTGAAAAAGATGGGAAAAATATAGTTGGATACCCAAAACTTCTTATTGTTCAGCTAAATCAGGTGAGCTCTTATTATTTCTCCTCATTAAATATTGTAATTTCAATAATGATAAGATAAGAATTTAAATTAAGGAAATGCAGTACATATGAAAATGCGTGTTGGAATATTCCGGGATATAGAAAACATAGGGATTCCCGAAGAAAGTTAACTCAAGGTTATTTTAGATTTAACAAGAACAAATTAAATATGATGAGACATTCAAGTAGTCTCTTGGTATTAAACGTTCAAAATTCACCTGAGCAAATGATAAAAAATTAACCAGGGCAGCAGAAGCGTTTATTATTTACGTTGACGCATCCGCAAACAACGCTAGGGCTGAAAATCTGAAAGAACGGATTTGCCAGTTTGGAGATGTGCACAAAGAAAAGAGGCAAAACTCTTAGTGTTAATTAGTGATTAATTAGTGCTAACTAGTGATAGCTAACCAGTTTTAACTAGTGATTTTGTTTGTTTGTTTTTCTGCATTTTGTCCTATAGCTGCGAGAAATGTGATTAAAAAGCTTGCGAAAGATGGGCAAATATAGTTGAATACCCAAATCTGCCTATTGTTCAGCTAAATCAGTTCTTATTATTTTGTCTAATTAAATATTGTAATTCGAATAATTGTGGTAAATCTTTCTAATATTAGTTAATTATTAATTTAGTAAAAATATATATGACGCAAATATGAAGTTTGGAAATACCACTTTTTTATTAAGATAAGAAACATATCCTGCTAAGCTCTGTTTAACGGGAAATTAAGAAATTACCACTTCCTAGCATTTACGTGGGAAGGTGTGGTTGATAAAAATGTATAAAAGATACATTTTATCGGAAGGAAAAATCTCTTACTAACTATATGCCGGACTGACCTGTGGTCCGTTGTTTTAGCAATACTTTGGGACCTTGCTTTATAATCGTAAGTGTCTAATTTATATTTTATTGTTGTGTTATTGAGACTTGTGGGCTACTTGGGATAGCCAGTCCCAGTAGCCAGAATATATCCAATTTTATTATCTGATAAATGAATAAAAGTATTGTATTTTAGACGAACTCTCTACGATCTATTTTTAGCCTCTCGAACATACTCAGTCGGTACGCCTCATTAGTTCGGTCATAGCCTAAGGCACGCTACCAAAGTTCAATTACCTTAGGGCCAGAGTTTATCTCCCCTATAAAGGGAGAATAAAGGCATCTAAGACTACAACCCCCAAATACCACAAATAACGCTTTAAAACAACTGGTTGTCGCTAGAAAAACTGGGTCGAGAAGGCTAAATACAAATAGTAGATTGAAATAAAATGGCATTACCAGAGGAAAAAAATGACTTCCCTATCAACAGTACTTGAAATTGCAAAAATTATACCAGAATCCGCGGGAAATTCAGATGTATATGAGTTTATCGAAAAATTAAAAATTTTCGACGAACTAACAGAATTGTTTGAAGATAAGGTCAAAGAGCAATGCGTTGCAGCCAGATTAAAGGGAAGCGCCCTAAAACATTTTGAGGCAATTAAGGAAAAAGAGCCCAAGGACATCAGTACTCTAATTGAATCTTTTAAAACAAGATTCATTGAGACAAGCATCTCCGAGAGTCTAAGAACAGAGGTAGTCACATTCGATACCTCAACTAGTATCAGGGAATATGCAGACAAAATTTGTAGATCCGTGTGTTTACAATTAGAAAAAGGCGGAAATGACGAGTCAGTACAAAAAGTACAACTACATACTTTTACTCAAGGGTTACCAAAAAAGTTATTAAGACTAATATTATCGCGGAAACCTGAAAATTTAGAGCAGGCTATAATACTAGTCGAAACAGAGGTAAAAATTGACGAGGCTATGAAAAAGTTTGACCAGATGTCAATAAATAACACAGGAGCCCAAGAAAATATAAAATATGAAAGAGGACAGAAAAGGGTGAACTTTGAGGAGTCGAATCGTGAACCAAAAAGGCACGAGGAAGGCCAATCCTTCCCACCATGGACTGACCCCTCCCCATTTGACGACCAATCCCATGGTATTAGATCCTTCAATGACTTGGAATACCAAGTATTATGGACACCCACCTCCTCCTCCTGAGGAAAATTATAGAGCAAACGGTGGCAGGTCAAGAATATATAGAAATAGATATATAGACCCCACGAGGAAGGGCAAATTACCAAGCAATATAGGAAAAGATTCAATTGCTATAATTATGGCAAACCAAATCACTATGCGGCAGATTGCTGGCATAAAATACCCAAAGAAGGCGAGACGTACAAAACAAAACACCAGTTCAGAACGCAGGGGGACAGAAATTTAGGAAGACAGGGAGCAAATAATACTTGGCAAACACCTAATAATATTCCTGAATTTAGGCCTAGAAGGCAAAAGGTTAATAATACCCAGGGTCAAAGTAGCAGCGCTGAAGAAAACTGGGATAATCCCAGAAATTTTTGGCCAAACAGTGGGCATTTAAACGGAACAAACCAGTCTGTAAGGGTTGACAGAGATGTTTCCTTACAAAGACCCCTATATAGTTTAGAATGCTGTGACACAAATGCAAATAATAATAATCTACCGATTCTGCGTTGTTTTAAAATTGAGTGTTTTCAAAATTTACCATGTTTACTAGATACAGGTACATCTAAATCATTAATTCGAGAGGAAGTCTTTAATAGATTTCCTCCTAGTGTCAAAAATCGAGTAAGCAGATGCCAAAATACCCTAACATCAGTGACAGGGCACAAGCTGACAATTTTGGGAGAATGTCCACTAAAATTTAGTGCAGGGGATAAAGAAATAACAGTAACAGTAATAATATGCAAGCAGCTACCATTTCCTTGTATTCTAGGAGTAGATGCCATCAGAAAATATGGGATTGTATGGGAACCCATATCCAATACAATCACAATAAACCAGGCAATTGAAAGTAATAGGCAAATTTGCGTAACAACAAATAAAGAAAGTGAAGATTCGAATTTTAACCTAAAAATAAGCGGAAAAATCACAATAGAAGGGGGAACGACAGCTCAAGTCCTAGCTACATTAAGTGAAAAAGATGGAAAGGTTAAAACGATGAATGTCGTGATAGGGGGGTACACCATAAAAGAATACCCAATGATTTTCGTGGAAAATCAAGTTATAAAAATTGAAAATGGTATAACATACTTAAAACTATCAAATCTAAGTAATGATAAAATAAAACTGAACCAGGAGAACTTGGATCAGTAGAAAAGATTTCGAATTCAGAAATAAAATCTCTAAACAGTCCAGAATTAAGCGTAAACTTCACTTCTAGCCACGAACATTTATCCTCATTAAAACCGCAACCACAAGAAGAGTATGGAATGACGAAAACGGATTTTTTGCAACAATTTGATTTAAAAACATTTACCGGAAAACGTAAAAACTAGGGTGGAAAATATTCTTTGGGATTTTAAATGGACTTTTGCAAGACACAAATCAGATTACGGATTAACTCACTTAATCACGCACAAGATATCAACAGAGGGCCCTCCAATCAAAAAGTCACCGTTTAAAACACCTTATCATTTAAAGCCATGGCTAGAAAGCCAAATAAAAGAAATGGAAGATCAGGGTATAATTAAAGAAAGCATTAGTGATTGGTGCTTTCCATTAGTGATAGTCAGAAAAAAAGATGGTACCTGGAGATTATGTATAGACTTTAGAGCACTAAATGCCGTCACGGTTAAAGACGTGATGATGAAGCTACCAAGAATTGATTCGATTTTAGATGCGTTAGGGGGTTCAAAATATTACACTAGTTTTGATTTAATAGCAGTATATTGGCAAATCGCTTTAGATGCAGAAACTAAGCATAAAGCTACAGTAATCTTAGACGATGGCAGAACGTTCACATTTCAACGTATGCTATTTGGCTAATCATTTAGTCCAAATTGTTTCAGTAGGCTAATGAATTTGGTGTTAAAAGATATCGAACCAGGAAGGAAAAAAGATACCTTGGCTTATTTAGATGATGTAATTCTGTTTAATGAAAACTTGGAAGACCACTTGATCGGACTTAGAAAAATACTGGAAAAGTTTGAAAAAGCTGGCTTAAAATTAAAACCAGAAAAGTTAAAAATAGTGGTTCCAAAATTAGTATTTCTTGGACACCTGATAAACCAAGGTACTATTTCACAAAATCCAGAAAAATTTACAGTCATCGAAAATTACAGCCTCCTAAAGATCAAAAAAGCTGCAGATCAGTTTGTGGGCTATTAAGCTATTTTAGACGATATATTAAAAATTATGCCACAATAGCACAACCTTTGACGAACCTTTTAAAGAAATCAGGTAAATTCGAATGTCCAGAGGACGCAAAACAAGCGCTTAATGAAATAAAAAGGCAACTATTACTGGCACCAATTCTTAAATTACCAGATTTGTCACAAGACTTCTGTTTGTAAACAGATGCTTCGGGGTACGGTATAGGGGCCATATTATTAAACATTTATTCTGAGGGAGTAGAATCAATAGTTCAATACGCCAGTAGGTCACTGACGGAAGCAGAAAAAAAAATACTCGACAGTTGAAAGGGAGTGTTTAGCAGTTATAGTATTTACAGAATATTTTCGACAATTTTTACTTGGAAAAAAATTTATTTTAAGAGTAGACCAAAAATCATTAGTTTGGCTACATACGATGCAAAATACTTCAGCCCGGCTGACACGGTGGATACTGCGTCTGCAAGCATATTCATATACTCCAATATATATAAAGGGCCGTACAAATATTTTACCAGACTATTTATCACGAAATCCAGATAAGAAGGAAAATGTGATAGCAACCATCTAGAACGAACTGGAAGGGGTAGAAATACTGTCTAATGAAAATATTTCAAAGCATCAAAATAAAGACGATTTTTGTTTAGCAATGAAATCCTTTTTATCAAAAGGATCGGAACAGCCAGAGCATTTTAAACATTTTTTAAAGGACTTAGATAATTTTGATCTGGACGAAAGTAAAAATCTTCTAGTAAGATACCATAGACCATCGCAAGAATATAGAAAAAATGACTTAAAAATTATTCCAGTGATTCCAAAATCTCTGGAAGGAGAAGTTTTACAGATGGCACATGCAACAATTGGCTGTCACATGGGAGAAGCAAAAACTATGGGAGAGACTGAAAGGGAATTTTATTTTCCAAAAATGTACTCAAAAGTAAAAGTTTTTATACAAAGCTGCCAAGAGTGCGCCAAACAAAAGTCGCCACCAAAGACCCCTAGGGCTGAATTAGGTCAATACCCCACCCCTTCAGGGGTAGGAGAAATAATGTCAATAGACGTTTGGGGATCAGGGGGAAGTTTACCAGTTTCCAGGAAAGGAAACAGGTGTGTACTCACCATAGTAGACCATTTTAATTCATATTTATATGCTTTTCCAATTAAAGATGAAAAGACAAAAACCATTGCGAAAGTTTTGGTCAATCGCCTATTTTTGGAACACGGGGTTTTCCCTAGAGTTTTACTTAGCGACAATGGGCCATGCTTTAGAGCCAAATTATTAGACGAAATTACAGAATATCTGGGGGTTAGACGATGGTTTACCTCGTCTTACCTTGCAGCAGCTAATGGGAAAGTTGAACGTAAGCATAAGGAATTAGCTTACATGCTGGGAATACATGCAAGAGAGGAAAATGAAAATTGGGATGAACATTTACCATTTGTAGTCTTTGCAATAAATACGGCTTTTTCACGTACCTTAGAAGAAACGCCATTTTTTTTTGCAACACATAAGAGATCCCAGAATTTGTTTAAATGAAATAGAAAATGACAAAATATATTACAACTTAGACCAATATAAGCAAGAGATGGTAATGCGAATGAAAAAAGCTATGGAACAAGTTAAAGACAATCTGGAAGATGCGAAAACAGAACAAAAAGAAAAATATGACAGAACAAGCAAAAATAAAACGAGTTACTGTTTAGGAGATTTGGTTTATGTTCACAAAACGAATCTGGAAGGAACAAAAAAGTTAAAACCGAAATGGGACGGACCTTATAGGATTACAAAATTCTACCAAATAACTTAACATGTGTTCTAAAACATCAGCATAAGGAAAAGGAAGAAGAAAATACACCATAATAGAATGAAAAATGGATATTTTTCAAAACCGTGGAAAAACAGAGCCTATACTTTCAGAAGAAGAAATAGAAGAAACGATCTCACCAGTATATATCAGAAGACCATATGAATTTTATGACCTTTTTAAACGACCACAACAGTTGGGAGAAGTGGAAGGAATATTTAGCACAGACTTGGCTGCAAACTTTCCACAACAAACAAGAAAAAAAAAAGAAAAGTTCAATATACATCGGATACAAGCGATGTAAGCGACATAGAAGAGCCTCAAACACAACCTACTGGTTTAAGACATAATAAACCAGAGGTTAAATCCAAAGAGGAAGAAAAATTGGAAGAAACCAAAGAATTATCTGATTTTCATACGCTAGACTCACCTACAGTCGTAGCGCAAAAATGGCTTTTGGAACAAACGCCATCTACCAGACGCGAGCTAACAGAATGTGACACAGAAAATTCTTCGACAGAAAGCGATATAGCTAAACCTGGGCCATCGTCAAGAAAACCTTCTTTGAGAGAAAAATTATGGAGAACAGTGAAGAAACCAAAGGGGCAGCAAGAAGTTCCTTTGTCAGCAGCACAAGTCGCTAAAAACACTCATGAAGAAGGCCAAACATCAAGAGAAAACAACGATTAAAGAGATTTGACGAGGCAACAAAACAGCACTCGGACTCAGAGCCTTGTAAACCACACTATAGAAATCACGGAAAAACTTGCGAATATTATAAAGAAGAAAAGCAAAAATTTGGAGTCCAAAACTCGGACCAGGAAACGGAGAAAGGCAGAACAAGCGCAGCACCAGCAGATTAATATTTGAATAAAACAATAAAAAAAAAAAAATATTAAATAAAAATCAAACGAGTATAAAAGCCACTAAAGAAATATCTATTATGAACGTCACATTCCAACGCCAAATTATTATTTCCGATCGGAAGTGACATCATAAGTTCCAGCAACAAATTTTGTTTCCAATAAGAGATAAGCCTTCGCGAGCGGTGAAATGTCAAATTGACAAAACGAATTAGGCTTCAATTCAGAGAAAAAGGAAAATAAGTAAGGCCACGTAACTTTTAAATGGGTGTAGTAAACCTAATTAAATTATACATATTTAGAATCAGCATTAAAATGCGATTCTTTTGATATGCATATTGAAAAAAAAAATTATTTTTTTTTCGGGGGGGATAATTCAAAAAAAAACGAAGGAGGATGGTTTACTGAAATAGGGTCATTGAAAGCTAGCAAATTGGAGTTGAGCTCAACCACGGCTGGCCTCTCGTTTGTTAAGTACATGCAATGCATCTACTGACCTTTGAAACTCTGAGGTGACACTTTCAGTCGAATTTGAAAAATTGTTTTTGAAGAATTTTAAAATAATTATAATGGGAAAAACAGCAAGAGCTTACATTATGTGGCCACTACATGTACAAGCTGGCTGTAATTTTATTATAATTAGTTATAGTCTAAGAGAATTTTTTCTTATTAGTTACAAATGGTAAAAAGAAAAAAAAAATTTTAAAGAAGCGCTATAAAGGTTTAAGCAAAACTTAGAATAAGCTTAGAAACAAAAAGAGTGCTAGGTAAAGGAAACGAAAAAGCGAAAAAAAAAAAAAATAAAATAAAATAAATTATAACCTAAAAACTTACCAGAAGGTAAAAGCCAAGGACAAAAATCCATTAAAAATAAGCCAAAAATTAACCCCATCGTCACAAGCAAACCACAGTTCATTGTTCAAGATAATAATTTTAACTCTAGCGATGTATTGGATCTGAGAAAACAAATTGGCACAGGAGATCCCTAGTTTAAACAATTGGCTTTCACCTGTGCCAACCCAAACACCCAAATCCCAAGCCGTCGAACCTTTAACAGAAACTAAACGTATCCACTTTTTATTTAAAATATAACCTTTCACAACAGCAAAAACTCGCAGTAATGAGCAAATTCATTCTTGTAATTCTCCCAAATTTAAGCTTATCAGTAAACCGCAGACTACGGAACAACGCATTCAAAGCTATTCAGCCTTGCCAATGAGATTATTTTCTTTCTTTCCTTGGCAAAAAGGATCGTAATTAAATCTAGAATAAAATTTGCAACCAAAATATCTTAAAAATTGCATTTTTATGAACAAATGAGGGCTAGAAAATGCGGCACAAAACTTAACTAAAAGTGCTCTAAAAATCAACTGGAAAATACAGTGCTTTTAGAATACAAACACTTTTGGACGGAGAAACTTAAATAATTTCAAAATAATACAGGTTGCGACAATAGACACCCCCCCCCCCCTTAAAAACAAGGAGATAATGAAATTGACCAAAGAATGGCAATCGGCGTAAAAACTTGTAAAAGCTGTTGAATAAAACAGGAGACATATAAATATAGGCTTAGAAAAGACCTATTGAACTGAAAAAGCTGACAAAGATTTGAAAAAACCGCTTAGGCTTCACTGAAGTAAATAATAAAAAAAAAAGTACAAGTTGAAAAAATAGCCAGACAAAAGTGAAGTAAAAGAAATTGGGTGACAAATGAACACAAGTTGAAGTCGAAATTTAAGGCAAGACAACTTAAAGTTGGGAAGTTAAAGCGAAAACAGTTATGTTCGCTTTTATATCTTAAAAAAAAAAAAAAAAAAAAAAAAAAAAAAAAAAAAAAAAAAAAAAAAAAAAAATATGGAGATAAGGATATATTCCTGGGAAAAGAACCACCTTTTTAATAAAGGGAAGAGCCTATGGGAAGATTTTAGCTACAAATAAAAAGTGTAGATATACATAATATATTGTTGTGTCTCGTGTTCTTAATAAACCTATTAGATTGAACAGAATCACAAGAAAACTGCTGTTGAACCTACCAGACGCTTTTTATGGTGATCAAGCACCAAATAGACATTACTGAGGTGAGGGCACAACAAGAAGGTAAAAAGTCGGAAAATTCCATCTCAAGCTTTTTCAAACTGATTTTCAAGCTACAAATTTAGCTATTGTTGAATATAATTTTGAAAAAAAAAGATATATATTCTTTTAGAAAAGAATAAACCTTGAATATGTGAATTACTACAGTTAAACCTAGTATTATGCAAAAAAAAAACTTGTCTCAGGTTTTTGACAACCCTTGAGCACACTTAACTGCTTTAATGAGCACACGTAGCGCGTAGCGCATAGACGTAGTGTGATTTTTTTGCTTATCGTAGCACATAGAGCTGTAATTATATTTGCAAACTCGTGTTCCTAAGAAATGAACAATAAATCGCTCCCCAGGAAAAAAGACTTACCTAGACGGAAGAGGAAAGAACCACTTATTATAAAGGCTTATTAGCCTGAACTTGGGGATATTTCATAACTGCTTTAATGATTATGGGATTGATTATACATGTTTTTAAATATTGGTATTATAGGAAACATCAAACCCCAGAGGGAAGGATGTAAGAAACCCTGTCTGCACGAAACCATAATCTCTCGCAAAGAAATTAATGAATTTCAAAAAAAAAAAAAAAGAACTTTTATCTGCAACCGCAGACAACGGTTGGCACTACGAGTGCATAAATATGAAAATAAAAGAGTACGATAAATAGTGAAGCGAGTTCTTTGCTATGACAGTAGTAATACTTTTGATTGTAATTAAATTGGTATTTTGAGCGTTTTGTTAATTGAAAAAAAGAGTTATAACACATTTTAGTGTTCCTTTTTGAGAAATTTACTTTGAAAAAAAAATGCTTTGTGTATATTTAATTTACTATATAGTGTTTTAAAATAACTTTTAAAACTTTAACAAATGTATTTTTTGGTAAATGGTGTATCTAAGTTTTGTTACTTAACAATGCTTGCGTAAGTTATTACACAATGCTGGTGTGTATATACTATGTTTTTAATTTACTTTAAATTTTAACTAGTCATGTAATGTTATATGTAAATGTTTGACCTCGAGTCAAAGTATTAATAATTTATAAATAATCAGTTATAAGTAAAATAATCAGTTTAGTATTTAAGTTTGAAAGAATAATCCAGCAAGGGATATAATGCTTCAATTTAAGCGGGATATTATTTTTGGAGTGATTAAAAAAAGTGGAGAAAGTAATTAAAGTAATTAAATTTCGAATGTATTGATATATACGAAAATATGAGTGTTTAATACTGTATTTTAAGTGTTTAATAATTAATGCTAATTTTAATATGTAAAGAATATAAATACAATTAAAATAAACCAGAAACGGAATGTTTCTATTTTAGCAGCACATTGTGTTTAGAAAACGAGTAAGAAAATAATTAGCCTCTTACTTAAAAAAAAAAAAAAAAAAAAAAAAAAAAAAAAAAAAAAAAAAAAAAAAAAAAAGTATTTGTATATATTAGTGTGTGATTTTTTTTCCTTATGTATACAAACGTTAATGCTTTGTTTTTTATGCTGATATCAATTTTTTTTCTTTAGATCACAGACCTAGTTTTTTTTTTCAACCTATTTTTGGTAAATTTTTGCCGATATCAACCAAAGTTGGATGCAACTTCAGCCAATTTTGGTTCATGTATGATGCTAATATCAACCAATTTCTGGTGCATTGCAAGAGCTTGTAGTTAGCATCTCCCAAGATAATCTTTGTATCCAGGACCGATACGTTTACCTTGTCCGAAATCAACGTCAACAGAATCCAATAATAAGTGAGAATTTACTGCTAATTTATTGACTGAAAGTGAAGCTAAATCAGTAATTTTCAATGCTTAAGATCTATAAGCAAATGGCTTATAGCCTAAAGATTCATTAACTTAATGTAAAATGTGAAGAAAATGTAAAGTTTTGTGTTTAAAGAAATCTGTGGTTACCCAAGGCATTTCTAAAACGAAATATAAACGGAAATATCAACCACACGGTAATATCAACCACGAAATATCAACCACATCACACAGATAAATTAAATTATTAATGGGAATTAAATTTAAACAAAAAAAAAAAAAAAAAAAAAAAATTCATAAAACTTTTCTAATATAAATCTAATATTATGTTTAAGCCGCTTGGGGTCAAGTAAAACAGAAGATGCATATGACAGAGGGTTAAAAGAGCAATTGTCAAGAGACAGAGAAAGAGAAACAAGATGAATTTCAAATTGAAATCCTTCGACAAAAAAAGAACATGGCCAATATTGGACCAGAAACATGACCCTAAGGAAACCCATGGAGGGTAGATGCACATAAGGACCCAAAGATGGCAGCATAATAGCCGTAAACGATATTAAGTTGTTTTAAAAGTAAAATATTGAGAATTGGGACAGTTCTTCTTTAAATGGGGAGTATTGTGGTAAAGCTTTCTAATATTAGTTAATTATTAATTTAGTAAAAATATATATGACGCAAATATGAAGTTTGGAAATACCACTTTTTTATTAAGATAAGAAACATATCCTGCTAAGCTCTGTTTAACGGGAAATTAAGAAATTACCACTTCCTAGCATTTACGTGGGAAGGTGTGGTTGATAAAAAAATGTATAAAAGATACATTTTATCGAAGGAAGGAAAAATCTCTTACTAACTATATGCCGGACTGACCTGTGGTCCGTTGTTTTAGCAATACTTTGGGACCTTGCTTTATAATCGTAAGTGTCTAATTTATATTTTATTGTTGTGTTATTGAGACTTGTGGGCTACTTGGGACAGCCAGTCCCAGTAGCCAGAATATATCCAATTTTATTATCTGATAAATGAATAAAAGTATTGTATTTTAGACGAACTCTCTACGATCTATTTTTAGCCTCTCGAAACATACTCAGTCGGTACGCCTCATTAGTTCGGTCATAGCCTAAGGCACGCTACCAAAGTTCAATTACCTTAGGGCCAGAGTTTATCTCCCCTATAAAGGGAGAATAAAGGCATCTAAGACTACAACCCCCAAATACCACAAATAACGCTTTACAACATAATGATAAGTTAAGGATTTAAATGAAACAAATGTAGTACATCCAAAATAGCAGAATTATTTAAGAGCTTAATTTCGCAAAAAAATTATTTGAGTGACGTCATATTTATGACCAGATTTGAGGAGCATACGTCAATACGTCACTTCCACCTCAGGAGTGGCTGTATCGTTTTAGTATATATGACACCTGCAAAATAAAACAGGAAACGTCGTTAAGTATAATGTACCAAGTGTAATGAGTATATTTACAAAAGATGGTCTCGGCAGTTTCATAAAACCTAAAAGACAGAGAATTAAATAACCAATAGCAGCAAAAACGGCAATTACAAGGAGTCGAAAATAAAACTTAAGAACAAAGAAATATTAGATTACATGACAAGTGGCAGCAAAAATTACAGCGAATAAAAAAAAGTGAAAAACAAAGATACATGTGGTTACAAAACATGCGACGAGGATCAGAACAAATCAAAATAAAAGTGAACAACAATGAATGCGTTTTAAACAGTTTCATATTACCTAGAGGACAAAACGTAAATTTGCAAATGCTCAAAATGAACAAACTGAACCATCAAATCAGACAACATCAAGAAGACGACCCCAAAAATGTAAAGTAAAGAGGGGAATTGAACAGCCTAGACAATGAAATGTGACTTTCGAACAGCTATGGTAAAGGACCTTCAAAAATTTCTGAAGTAATGACAAACAAACATGAAGAATAAAGAAATATGTCGTTAGAATACTTACAAAAACGTCAGTCTAAAACAAAAAAAAAAAGAAAAAAAAATATACGGTTAAAAGATAAGCGGCACCGAGCAAAAGCAGTCATCACAAAGCGTTAAAAATGAATTGAAGGGCAGAGAAATATGCTGTAAGAAGACAAGCCACATCGAGAATCAGAACGAGTTAAAATGAAAGTGAAGAAGAAAGGAAAATTTAAGTTAGAAGAACAATGCCATCAAAACCTCTGACGCCAACAAACTGTGGAGCCAAAACCGGCAAAAACCTATAAGTTGCTGTAAACTAAATAAGTTTAAATTAAAAACCATTGCGACACTTCAACGTTGTATATATTCACTGTGGAATCCTTCATTTGCCCGAGGAAAGAGCAGTCAACAAAGATATTGATTCATTTTGAGGTTGCAGGTTGCTTGCTCAAATTGCACTGCCACCTCCGCAATGACTAAATGAATTGGTTTGCGCAAAACCGCCCCTATCCCTCTCTTCTCCTTCCTTCTCGCCCCTCCGCTCCTCTCCGCTCCCCCCCCGCCTTCCCCCCCCCCCCCACCCTCCCTCTTCTCTCCAAACAATTTAAAACGTCTTATTTAGGAAATCACTTGCTCTCTAAAAAGTTTCACAAATAAATCTGAGAATTGAACTCATGTTTTACCTTAGCTTCATTCAGCGTAAGCGATGATCGAACCATCAATAGTCTTAATGTTTTCAGCTTCAAAGTAGCTAGATAAATTTATCATAAAATAAAATTTATATGTTGTCCATCAAAAATGACTGAAGGTGATTTTGGACCACCTTCATTTGACCAATTGTGCTTTTCAGACCCCAAAGAAACTGTTGAAAACGCCTTGCCCATCCTTTAAATTCTGGGATTTCCCTTAGCCTAATAGATCTCTTGGAAGAAATATTGTGAGACACGAATAACTTTGCCAAGGCTCAAGGAAAATTCGAGAAGTAGAGGATGATACCAAGCAGCCCTGCAATTTTACTAAGAAACAGCCTCACTTAGAAGGTGAGCAAAAATGAGAATAAATGCATAAGAAACTTACTGCATAGCCGTATTGGGAACCGGCAACAAAGCAGACACCCAACAATATATTTCAACAAGATGTATTCCTAAGATCATTTTACACAAGGAATACATTGAAATAACAACAGAATTAGTAAAACCAACGTAGTCAAACCTGTAAATTAGTTTAATTGTCAATATTTCTGCAAAATAGTAAATAGTACACCCCTATGGATATGAATTTTAAGTGGAACCCCAAACAATACAAGGACATCATGACAAGCAATTAAAACTTCAAAATATTATTTTAATGGCCTCTGGCAATGGCGTTGGATGTGGTACCGTGTCACTAGAACCACTAGTGGCCTCCGCTAGAGTATTGTATCATAGTCGAGCAGTCCAAAGGGTTCTACCAGCTCTTACACAATGATATTACAACCACAAGGGATGTGACAAGTGTACCACCTGCAGGGGGAGTAAGGGCAACACTATTTAGCCTGAGGTAACACAACCTGTGTCACCACTAATAAATATATCCTTACAGGGAGACAGTTACTCCGGTGGATACTACAGTGACAACAATTTTTAATATTCTCTTCCTAGCCCCACCAGGGTTCGGGACAAAAGTCAAATACAATCGTAAAAAATAACTCACTTTTACTTCCAATCTCCACTCCAACAATCTATTTATTATATACTCTCAATATGAACCAGATTTAACTTAAAAATTATATATCGACAGAAAAAGCAAAGTTGCCTCTAGCGTGGTCTAGTCTAGACACAGGCAATTTGAATATATTAAACCCCAAAATTGAATTTGCCGTGTCCATAAATTAAGAATCAATGGTCCAGGATTTAGAATGCCCCTGTGATCATTCATACAGAATTTCAATACGAAGCAAACTTATTTTCTTTCGTAAAATTGTTGCCTAGGCAACAAAAGTTTATATTCTATATAAAACTTTTACTCTAGGTAAACCTAAGCAAAAAGGAAAAAAATATTTATCTACTAAAAAAGCGGGCAAGGGCCCCAACAATTAAGTTACATCAAAAACTATAATCAACAAGTTAAAATTCAAAAGTGTTAAAATTCAGGACAGCACAATTCCAATCCAAATTCCTAATAATAATATTGATAAACCACAAGAACCTATGCCTCCCAAAAAAGCGATCATTATCAACAGTTATGGCAGAATCTCAAGCGTGTATTTTGCTAAAAAAAAAAAAACTGATAAAGTAACTCGAAATCTATTTTCTTTTAGAAAAAAACATAAAGGATTTAAAATATTGCTTACTTAACAAGTGGTAAACACTATGTCAATTAAAAACGAAAAGAAATTAATTTTAAACATTTTTCGACAAAAGAAGTTTTGTCAAGAAAGGCAATCCGCTATATTACAACAAATATCAGCAAAAAGGAAGGAAACAATTTCTCAAGCACAAAACAACCATAAATCATCATCAATAAAATATGAAACTCAAACAGAACCAAAATTAAAATTAATATCCGAGTTAACCTTATAACAAGCAGAAACTAAGAGGAGTAGGGCCGACACCACCCGTACTTTCTTCAGACCGGTACATAGTTTGAACTGTAAGGAAAACACAAAATACATTTATAATATTTTCTCTTCGTACAAATTTAACAAATTCAAAATTATTAAAACTTTCAGGAAGGAATTTCAGTATAATGAAATTATAACAAAATATAATGAAATTGTATGAAATATAATGAAAATATGACGAAATTCATTTAAAGAATGAATAAGTTCATCTTTTAACCCAGATAAATCTTCTATCATATTCACAATTATCTTAAATGTTTAAATGTCAAAAACACTGAACCCTAACATATATACACTGAAGCCATTGGCAATCCTCCCTTAAATATAATGAAGTCAAAGGATATACAAAAAATGAAGGATACGGGATGGTAACACTTAAATAAATTACACTAAAGGGCATAGATTATGAATGAACCAGATATAAAATTATTTGGGCATTGGCTTCTAAAAGTTTTCTAATGTTTTATATGTCTACTACCTTTTGTCCTACTTCGTCATAAGGAATCGGTATTACTTGGGTATCGCTGAGTCTCTTCTTTTCTCCTAAAAAGAATCCATCTGCCATCTATGACTTACTTTTATAGACGCGGTTAATCTTTTCTTTGAAGTTGCACTTCTTCACAACACGCTTGAGACTTTTCGCAACTGAAAAAGTAAATAATTTACGTTAATCAAACTGTCGCAGCTTACTAGTTCTTTAAAATACAATAATGGGCATTTCCAAGCGAAACAAAGGCTTCGCTAAAGTGTAGTTTTTGTAAAACTTAAACTCGCTAAACTGAGTTTCACCCTGGCAATGCAACATGAAATTTATATTTCAGCGCGTTGAGATTCACAGTCTAAAGCAGAGCAGTTGAAAGTTTATTTGCAATTTTGTGGGTAAGTTTCCCTCGATTCACGAGAACAGTTTTGTTAAGCAAAGGGTTCTTTGCAAGACCGTTAAGATGTAGATAATTATTTGTAAGACGATATGTTAAATAAAACATAATTCGTTTGTTATGTTTTCACAGTACCCACCATCTATACTAATTATGCCAGCACGGTAAGAGAAGCTATTCACTTGATCGATCTTCTTGTTACCCGGTTATAAAAAATATCTGTTATTGGCTGATAAAGAATTTTTTTTTGACGCAACTTGTCCAAAAGATGTCACCAGATTTCCTTAGATAATTTTGCTTGTCCAGTCCTGGTGGATGGAGCCAACAGCTAAGTCTGTCCATGGTGGAGAGCAGCACGGGTGAGTCAAATGACAAAAAATTAAAAAGGGATAAAGATCCTCCTGAGCCTTTGCTGGCACATAGGGCGTCGGATAGACGTTTCAGCTAATGATTCTTTTTGAATCTTTTTGAAGAACGTACATCCTCTACCGAAACAACTAAAAAATATACAATAAACCATACATTACCTGTTTAATGAATATTCACTTGCGTGGGCTAAAGATCAAAGATTCAATCAGTTAAAACATTGATATCCAGTCAGGGGTGCAACTAAGGGGAGAGGGGGTGTTTTAAGGTGGGGAGAGGGAGTTCCAAGGTATTACCACCACGTTTCAACACCTTGGAAAATTTACCTTGGAGATTTAGCTTGTGTCCGCATTTGTCGGCGTACTGGATGGTTTTGTCGACACATTCTTTAAATCCCTCCTCCGAGCTTAAAAAAAATGTAGCTGCACCCCTGTGTCCATTGTGCCTAGCATTGATTATTTAGTAGGATACCATATAATATGAATGTAAAGTTAAGTTTTCACATCAATATCTGAATGACTAAAATTCAAAGTCCAGCTATTGAAATTTTGCTTTGAATAATCAATTTCAATGAACATCTTACGCTTCTTTCAATCAAATTTTCGCGTATGTGTTAATATAACAAAACCGGCTTCTTTGATTAAATTTTGTTTCTTATGTCACTTCCGCAAATATCTGCAATTCGTTTGTGTGCTCAAAAGCTGCTGATCAGAAAAAGGTAAAAAAAGTCAAAACAATTTTTGTAAATGGCCTAATTTTTGGATATCCATAGTGAATTATTTAGGCTGTTCTTTGGTGTGTAATAAACCAAAGAGAAACATATGAGTATGAATATGGGCAGAGAAGGGGGGGCTTTAAATTTTAGGTAACGTTTTTGTTTTCGGAGGGAAAATTATCGGCAAATTATATCGGTACGCTACCGATATATCGGAATCGCAATTGGACCCCAAAAATCCATATCGGTCGGTCCCGACACAACATCACCGGCAAATTTACACTTTTTTTATTTAACTAAAAAACCAACATTATAACAAAAGTGATGAGTTTTTTCTTACCGTCATTTATGGTGCCCTGCTAAGGCTTCTTATTTCTAAAGTAAACCCGTCTCTTTAAAAAAAATGAGGTATGTGAAACAAAAAATTTTGTATAATTGGTCCTAATATGCTGGAAGTTTTTTTTTTTTACTTGTTTAATATAGTTTAAAAATTATTTTTTTTGCTTGTTTCATACTTTCGGTACACTACAAGTATTTTTTCAAAAATTTGCAATTGTGTCTACTACTTTCAAACTACCTCACCGGCAAGAAGCAACTATATTCTAGGATAAACAAAGGATATTATCGTTTTAATAACCTGTGTTTTAGTAGTTCGGATTAATTTCATCTGCTAGATTTTATTATCCCTCTCAGAAAATAAAAAAAAAAATGATTTGAACTTATGACAAAAACAACTTTCATTTAGTTAGTTATTTAAAATAAATTTGAAAAATAAAAATATGTTGCAAGAAACAATAAGAGCGAAATGAAAATCTAAAACTACGCAAATTTACTCGTTTAGCGAATCGAACTAAAAGCCCAAAGTAACTAGCCTACCGTGAATGAATAAATGGAACTTGAATAATAAGAAAAAGTAATAGTAAAAAGTAAGTCAAACTGAAGAAAATTAGATATCCCCACGACTGAATAAATGAAACTTGTCACCCATAGAAATTAAAAAGAATACTAAAGTAAATCTTAAAACAAGCAGAAATTATAGCAAACGAAAGCGTGGCAAACAGCCTCATAAACCTTTTCAAACAGTTTGTGGTAACGAAGTGTAAGCATGTAGTAACTCGGCTCAATAGCAACCAAGACTCTAAAGAACGGAATCTTGATATCAATAAATATATCAAAAGATTTGGCTTAATATGCTGATTCAAAATATATACGACTCATTAGCTTAATGACACCCATAAGAGGCAACGAGCCTGAGAAAATTGGTCAGATTTTCGAAAGAGGGGAACATCCTCTAGAAGTAAAAGAATCTTAATGTAAATCAAACCATCAAATTCAGCGTATCATATAACTTAAGTATAGATATTTCAAGTTACTATCAGCGAAAATGTGAAATTTTGTATTTTTGATCAGAAGAAAGATCATGATCCTAAACATCGGGAGAGGGCTCATTCGAACGAAAGTTAAAAGTTCTAGTGCCCTTTTTAGGTGACTAAAAAGATTAGAAGGCATATAGGTCCCCTCCCAAAGGGGACAGTCCCTTTCATATACGAAATAATTTCTGTTCCTTTTAAGTTTTAATGTCGCTCCTTACTTTCAGTTGAAAAAACTTATTCCGAAACGTTTTTCAACTAACAAAGGTTCAAATTTAGCTCAAAGCACATGCAAAATTCAAGCAAAATTTGCATATTAATTTTGGCAGATTTATTCTGTATATGAAGGGTTGCCCCTTCCTAAATACCTTGCTCTTTACGCTAAAGCTGTTAGCCCTTTTAAAAAAAGCTTTTTATTATAATTAAACAGCCCCCTTGTTTCAATAGACACTTAAAAAACTGGAACAAACAGATAAACTTTAGCGTAAAGAGCAAATTATTGAGGAAGGGACAACCCTTCATATATCGAATAATTTCTGTTCGTTTTTCCAAAAATACCGGTAAAGCTGGATCACCCTCTTTGAAATATACCCCTCCTCCTCACGTAAAACCACTCTTTACTTACCGCGATCTTACTGCGATGCGAACCACTCTTTACTTACTGCGATCTTTACTTTTAACATCAATAACAGCACTCCTGTATACCGTACATGGGCGCCCATAAGGGGGGGGGGGGTCTGCCCCCCCCCACCGAGCTGAATGACGGTGTCATATATTTGTGTTAATTTAAAAAACTTTCTGCAGAATAAGTTTTCAAAGAAAAGTAAACAAGCTCTATTAAGCCAAAAATGGGCAAAAATAGTCAAATAATCTTCCAAACGTAAAACTACACCACAAATAACTATCAACAATTAAATAAAACTCAAAACGAACAGAAATTACAATAAATTGCCGAGTCAAACTCAAAACGAGCAAAAATTAACATTAATAGGGCTGACAACCCCCATGCCTTCTCAAGACCAGAACATAACTTAGGTTTTACTAAAAAAAAAAAAAATGACCGTGGATTGTCAGTTAAATTTACCTATACTGATATTTATTCCTTAAAATAAAAAAATGAGGTTAAAAAGTGAGGAAAAAAAATTTTTTACTTATTGCAGTAAACAAAAAGTAAAAACATTTAAAAATATTTTGTTTTCAGTAAACCGCAAATTATGTTCTAGTCTTGAAAAGGCATGGGGGTTATCAGCCTTACTAATGCTAATTTTTAGATAGATAGATAGATAATTTTATTCACCCACTCGATACAAAACCACAAATGGCACGAATGGAGTACAAAAGAAGAAGAAAAAAAAACAAAAAAAACAAAAAAAAAAACAAAAAAAAACAAACACTTAACTGCACAAACAAAAAAACAAACGTTACGATACACCGCCAATAAATAAAAACATTATTACAAAAACTCACTAAGGACGAATTGCAATTGCCAGACTACTAGGCCCAAGCGACCCCAAAAATTCAGAACGACGTTTCGTCACAGCAGCAATCGGATCTGTGATACCGAACCTTGCAGACATCTTGGAATTTTTAACCCACGGTGGGGTATTTAAAGAAACTTTGCATATTTGTAAAAAAGTGATCGAAGGTTTCTTTTATCACTAACACTAAATATATGCCAAAACGGTGATAAAGCCAGAAAGTGTGGGATCACCAGTGCATTATATAGCCTAGCTCGAATTTGTCGATTATATTTCGCTTTAGTTGAAGATAGCGCCCCGTAAGCCTTACGTGCCTTTTCTGCGAAATTACTTATTTGGCGAGCACGTGTAGATGCCATGTTATGACCTATAGGCATTCCTAAGTACATTATGGAGTCAGACAGTGGAACCTCTTGAGCACCAAATTTGACAGCAAGATCTATACAATCTGCATTTCTCCTATTGAAAGCAACAATCTCGCTTTTACTTGCATTAAAAGATAGGCCTATCTCTCTATAAGCATCATCTAGAATCTGAAAATTTTCTTCAATACGAGACAAACATCTACTTAAATTAAAAATATCATCTGCGTAATTAAGTAATGTTACATCCAAACCTCGGAAAATGCAGCTCATTTGCACTAACTTTTGGGCCTCGAGAACACTATTATTATACAACCGGGGTGACGAAATTGCACCCTGCCTAATGCCCTTTCTAACCGGAATAGCATTTGGTAATACAATCGGCCCGTTAGGAGACGGGACTTTAACTTGGACTCGAAGCTTCTTATACATATCCCGAAAAGGCAAAATAACCGATCGGTCCACACCACGTTTATGAGCAGACACTAATAACTGGGGATGTATCCCAGAATCAAAAGCACGTCTAACATCGTGACTCGCTAGAATAAGGGATTCATTCAGTTCATCAGCTTCTATTAATATATTAGCAAGAATATAATGGACGTGCTCGCGACCAACACCTTTTTTAAATCCGAACTGATTATCGGGGGTAGAACATTGAAAAGCAATATGATCTATAACTAGCAATTCCATAAGCTTACATAAAAACGGCGAAACAGTTATAGGGCGGTAAGATACGCATTCAGACGGATTTTTCCCTTTTTTCAAAATAGGTGTAATTACTCCAGTACCAAAAACGTCGGGAACGAGACCAGAATTAAAGATAATTTGGAATAGAAGCTCTAAATGACTCAGGAGACCAGCAGTACCATGTACAAGATGCAACCCACACAACTTGTCGACACCTTTCGATTGTTTCTTTTTTAATTTTGAAATTGCACGAATCAGATTAGGAACAGTTACTATGTAGCCAACACCAGAACTAGGCAATTCCATGAACTTATCAAGTTCGACTTCATATTTATCTTCAAGATCTTGTTCGGGTGGAGAGAACTCAGAAGTAAAGTGGGACACCCAATCTTGCTCAGAGATCACAGGTTCAACACTATTCTGATCACCATTACGTTTAAGAAATCTCCACACAGCATTTGGGTCATTACTTATCAATTGACTATGTTGATCGATCACTTTACATTTATGCTTAGACAAAATCTTGGCAAATCTGCGTTTGCTGAACAGCCGAACTTCATTTACAACACCTGATTTCGGACGACCACACTCGTTCCAGAGCCTAAGCCAAAATTTTGCACGACCACATGCTTCACTTAGAGCAGGGTTTTCGGACCACTTTGGAATTTCCGTTCCCACTTGTCGTTTCGAGTTTGACTCGGCTATTTATTCTAATTTCTGTTCATTTTGAGTTTCATTTATTTATTGATGATTTGTGATAGTTTTACGCTTGGATGATTACTTGACTTCATTTCTGCCCATTTTTGGCTTAATATGGAGCACTTTACTTTTCTCTGAAAAGCTTGTTTTGTGGAAAAAGTTTTTTTTTAGATAAATTTCTGTTCGTTTTTTATTGACAGTCATTTTCATGAAAAAAAAATAATATTTTATATCTTTTCGTTATTTTTTCTATATGAATCCATAGTTTGGCATAATTGTGGGGGCTTGACATGCCCAATATTCCTGAAGACATAGTTGCTGGGCCATTCTACTATGCTGAAAAAAATAGTTCTCTCAAATTTTGACTAGATATGTTTGGGAAATAAATCGGCTTGAGAGACGAGCTGATTTCCCTCCAATCTCTTTTTACTCTTAGAAAGGACCCTATAACTTAATTTTGGATCGAATTAGCTTCTTTAAATGTTTCAATGATATTTCTAGCTATTATAGAGTGGTGCTGCCACTATAGTGCTTATATGCCATTTTGAAAACCTGCCTTGGGGGAAAAATATGACGTGTGGGGGGGGGGGGGGGGTATAGCTAGCCTCCGAAAAATTTGACTCTTAAAAATTGCTCTTCAACTTCCGATTTCCACTCCAATGAGCCCCCTCCGAAGTGTATACGACCCCTGTTTCCATAGGAACCCTAAATGCCCTCGGGACATACCTTACAATCCTTGCCCTGAGGACCATGAGGGGGTTCTCATCCTCAGACATAATTTCTGACTTTTAAACTACGTCAAACAAAATCACTATCTTGAGATTTTGACTGGAAGTGTTTGGGGAAATGATGGGCGGGGGGTGTGGTTGCCCTCCAATCACTTTTGACTATTAAAGAAGGTACTAGCCCTTTCAATTACCAACCGACTGAGCCTTTTTTCGAAGTTTCTACGACAACAAATGGTCATCTTAAAATTTCCATCAGATGAGTTACTGGAAAATACGACGTGTGTGTGTGGGGGGGGGGGGCTATTTGCCTTCTGATCACTTTGACTCTTGAAAAGAGCACTATAACTTCTGATTACCAATCCAATGACCCCTCTTTGAAGTTTTTACGACCACCATTTCTATAAAAAAAACCATATATACCCCCAGGGCGTAGCTTACAACCCTTGACCTGAGGGCAGTATGGGGGGGGGGGAGTTATCCTCAAAGACATAATTTCTGGACCTTTCAACTACACTGAACAAAATGGCTATCTCAAAAATTATGATTAAATATGTTTGGGGAAATGATCGGTGTGTTGGGAGGGGGCTGGATGACCTCCAATCACTTTTGACTGTTAAAAAGGCCAGTAGAACTTCTGATTACCAATCAAATGAGCCCCCTTCCTATAAAAAACCTTATAATTATATCCCCACACGGCATAAACTTATAACCCTTGCTTTGAGGATTGTGGAGGGGGGGTCATGCTCAAAGTCATAATTTCCAGACCTTAAAACTACACTGAACAAAATGGCCCCAGCCATTTAAACATTTGCCTCTCAATTACTTGGACTATCTGTCTTGACTTTTCTCTGTCCTACAGTTACCCAGCGTCTTGATGCAAACCTAACCTAACCTATTGTAAAATACTTGATAACTTCAATTCAAAATTGAATCGAAGTTATCAAGTATTTTAGAATAGGTTGTATAGGTTGCATCAAGACGCTGGGTAACTGTAGGACAGAAAAAAGTCATTTTGAATTGAAGTTATCAAGTATTTTACAATAGGTTGTATAGGTTGCATCAAGACGCTGGGTAACTGTAGGACAGAGAAAAGTCAAGACAGATAGTCCAAGTAAGTGAGAGGCAAATGTTTAAATGGCTGGGGCACGGGTAACAAAATCTCCAAAATTTTGATTGGATGTGTTTGGAGAAGTGATTGTATACCCCTCCTCCTCACGTAAAACCACTCCATGGAATTTTCGTTCAGCGTAAAGTGCACCCCAGCCCCCCTCCCAGTCAAATTCTCTAGACACGCATCCGTGATCTGTCTTCTGGCAAAAATAGCAAAATTCCACATTTTTGCAGATAGGAGCTGGAAACATCTACAAAAGGGTTCTATGGAACGCTTAATTCGGTAGTTTTCTTTTCATTAAGATTCCTTGAATTTTAAGGGTTGTTTTTCCCCTACTTCCAAAATCAGGCAAATTTTCTTAGGCTCGTAACTTCTGATGGGTAACGCTAAACTTGATGAATCTTATATCTTTGGAATCAACAACATAAAAAGCTGATTTTTTTTGATGCATCTATTGATATTAAAACTCCATTTTTCAGAGTTTCGGTTACTATTGAGCCGAGTCACACCTTACTTACAGTTCGTTATCACGAACTGTTTGATTTGTATTTTTTGTTTTTCACTATGTGTCTAGCATAGTGTGCTTTTATTTTTGAAATATCCACGGTAAATGAAAACTAAATGACTAAAATAATCAATAAGACTAGGCACACATAAAACGAATATTTGATATATAATTACATTAACAAAGGATACTCGGTAATTAAAGATTTTACTTTACTAAACATTTTATTTTTATTTTTCAATATTGGAAATATAAAAAGAACATTATATTAAATATAATCAATATTAGCAAGGTACAAATGACGTTATTAAACATTTATGGTAAGGGGAGGAGGCAGTAGCCAAACTCCTGTTTGTAACAATTTTTGCTCGTTTTAAGTTGACTTGAATGTTGAATTACTGTTTTCTATAAAATATTGAAGATGCACTTTTCTGACAAAAGATACACATTTAGTATCTTCTGATCGAGTTCAACATCCACTTAATATTCAATGGTATATAGAGATTAATAGCCTTTGATATTCTTGAGATATTGCAGATAAGATTTTTTGGCAGCCAGGATGCACTGTATCATTTTGATAGAATGATATTGTTAATTTTTTTTTTCAGTCTTTTGCAGTCTTTTGCAATTGCAGTCTTTCGCAATTGCAGTCTTTTGTCGTCAGACTCGCAAATAGTGTCAGTTGTAAGTATTCGTGGGCTTAAGTACTCTTAGTCACAAGTATTAATGGTAGGAAGTAATCACGACCACTACTTATGAAAGTTGCAAATAGTCTCAGTCTTTAATTGGTTTTAGTCATAGTCACAAGCAATCTTGTTCGCTAGTATTTACAGTCAAAAGAAGTTAGAATTACAAATAGTAGAAGTTGCAAGTAGTCAGACTAGCAGATACAAATTGACTCAGCCACAGTCATATGTAGTTGCACTAGCAATTAGTCCCAAATAGTTATAGTTACAGTTGAAGATCGTCGTTGTCACAAGTAGACGCAGTTGCAGCCACAGTAGTAGCAATAGTAGGCCTTAAAATATTAAGCTATTACCCTTTGTCGCTCCCCAGATATTGCAGGTAAACCCATTTGATAACCTTGAAATACATAGTTGACAAGGTACTGGTGTAAAAATAGAGGTGGTCGAAGTTGCAAGAAGTCAAACATGCAAGTAGTTTCAAGTAGTCATAGTCACAAATCGCAAGTGTTCGCAATCACAACTACAGTAGTAGTTGCAGTAATGGTCCTGAAAGTATAAAGTGAATTCCTATAGCCATTCCTAAAATATTGCACATATACCCTTTTGGTAACCTTGATATAAAAAGTGTCTGATGATTTAGTATACATCGTAGAGGATTCAATTGCTATGCCTCCTAGATCGCAAAAAGGCATATCAATTAGATATTTTGACTATAAAATGAAAACTAAAAATTTGATATTGTAGACGAGAACGATCACCTAAACAGGACAAGAAAAGAGGGGGAGGGGGTGTTAACCTCCAATCTTTCTTCAACATCCCTACAACATTCCTTGAAAGTCTCAACGTCCATTACCCTCAGTCATTCTTTAGACGTTGCTGATATTGCCTTTTCACAACCAAAAAGCACATAGTTTGTTTTGATTGTGTTCAACATCCCTCTCAGCATTTCCTTTAAGTTTCACCTTAATACTCTAAGCTGTTTTTTATTCAGGATCTAATATGCCTTGTTTTCTTAATACCTGATACGTTAAAAATGGGTATCTTGTATCACAAATGGCTCTTGCCCTGGTGGCTTTGGGGGGGGGGGGGGGGGGTCTCAACCCATGAGTTATTATTATTTAACTTTTGGTTTATTTTAAGCAAAACGGATATCTCAAAATTTTATCAAAATTTTAATCTTGGGAAAAGGGCGTTTTGAGGGGCTGGGATTGATCTTAGAGTCCATGAGACCTCCAGTTGAAAGAAGGTTTTGTGCAATTGTGTGTTCATCTTGGTTTCAAAATGGTTTTCCACACTTATCACTTTAAATTTGCAATAAGTTCTGTAATTATCACAATAAATAAACTATAAAATTAAAAAACCAAATTTCATTCTTATTTCATAGTAAAAAGCGTGTAAGGACCGAAAGCAAGTTCTTTCAAGTAAAAGTAAAAAACGAACGAAATTATTACGTATGTGAGGGAGGTTTCCCCCTCCTCAATACCCCGCTCTTGACGTTGCAGTTTTTAGTTTAAGTTATTAAAATAATGGTCAAAGTTTAGGATGGATTGAGAAACAGAAATCTTGATAATTTTCGGGTTAGTTGCCAAAGGCCCCACTTTTATATTTTGTCCAAAATAGATCCAAGCTTGTTCGTCTTAATCTGGGGGGGGGGGGACATTCTTCTCCCCTAATTATCAGTGATGCCTAAATATGAACTTTTTTTTAATAAAAATTATTTGGTCAGTTACGACTGTATTTCCTTTAATTAGGCTATTTCTCACAAACAGTCAGTGGCGTAGCTAGGGGGGTAAAGGGGACAGATATCTCGGGCAAAGCCTATGAGAAGGACGGAACAAAAGTTTTTTCGTTACATTACAATGTTACTTGTATTGAGGGAGGAGGTACAAAAACGGATCCAAGCATCTTTGTGTGTGTGAGGAGGGGGAGGGGGGGTTTTAGTGAAAAGTTAAACTGGTAAGGATTCAAAAATCAATTAAAAGAAAAAAGTCAAGAAACTAATTTTCTAATTTAATGCACCAACAACTTTATTAGGTTTCTGTGACAATGTGTAGCCCTAATTGTCAGTGATGCCAAAATATGGACTTTTTCGAAACGAAAACTGACCCGTTTTGTGATTTACGACTGTTTTTTCTTTAATTAGACTATTTCTCACAAACGGGCAGGGGCGTAGCTAGGGGGGTAAAGGGACAGCTATACCAGGCAAAGCCTATGAGAAGCACGTAACAGAAGTTTTTTTTTGTTACACTATGCTACTTATCGAGGGAGGAGGTACAAAAAACGGATCCAAGCATTCTGGTAGGGATGGGGGGGGGGAGTTAAACTGGTAAGGATTCAGAAAAATCTATTAAAAGAAAAAAGTCGGGAAACTAATTTTGTGAATTTAATGCAGCAACAACTTTATTAGTATGTTGTTTGTAGGCAAGAGGACACAAGCATTTTGTAACCTAAATAACAATGCTTTACCTATCTTCTAATCTCACATTTGAAATTAGCTTCTAACAATGTTTATCAATGTTTGTACAATAATATTTGCCTTTCTTATGTTTTTGCGCTATTTTAATGCCTTCCTGAGGTTTAGTGTAATAAGTTATGACCGAAAAGAAAAAAAGAACTTCAAGATAGATTTATTAAATAGGTATTGCAAAGGAAATACTATCCTGACCTGGATAAAAAGATGCAAAAGATATATTACGGAGGGAATCTCCCCCCCCCCACCTATATTCCCCTCTTTAAATTTTGAAAAGGTCTTTTTAGAAGGTACTTTCCTAAGTCTTTTTTATGCTTCTATTGAAGAAAACGGAAAAAGACGAACTTTTGACCCCCCTCCCCCCACCTAGATATTTAAAATTACATTTTGTCTCACCCCCTAAATGTTCGTGAATGAATCAGGCCTCTGATTTTGCCTAAGAAAAACTGTCCCCTTTACCCCTCTAGCCACGCCACTGGCTGTTAGTGAGTAAATAGGCTAATAAAAGAAGATACCGTGGACACTGCAAAATGTGTCAGGTTATGTTTCTAAAAGCCATATTTAGGCATCAATGATAAAAATAGGGGAGGAGACTACCCCCCCCTCCAGATATTTTCCCCCTTTATATATAGAAAAAAAACTTTTTTTGGGGTGGGGGGGGTGTTTTGGAGAAAAAGATTTTATCATAATCGAATATTCTGTGAATATATGAGCCTGTTACCCAAAGACGGGTTAATGAAAAGCCCCAATGAATCAAAACCCTAAACACCTGGTTTCTCATAATAATGGAAACATATATATTCAAACAAGGAAGTTTTTTTGTAAAATCTGCTAAAACTGTTTATACGGAATTTTAGAAAAAAAAACAGAGGGTATTTTCTGGGGGGGCAGGGGAAGCGCATAGAACCAAAGTTGCCACAGCCATAGAGTCAGAATCCTTTGTCCGAAGAGAAGGGGGTTCGTTTCCTGGTGTCACCGTTATTCGGTTGTGGGACGAGGTCAGTGGTGTATCTCTGTAAACTCAGCCAGAGTCGACGGAGCTCAAATAGGTGCCTGGAGAAATATGGGGAAAAGTAAGCAGGAAGGGTGTGCAACAGAAAAGGATGGCTGGCCCCGAATCCCCTTCCCCCCAATTACACTTACTGGCTGAAGGGCCATGAAACGGAGATCAGCACCAACAATAAAGACATTAAACGTTCAATGCTGAGTTACTTACTTACTTACATAACTTGTTTTAAACAACAAGTAGAACAATAGGGAAATTTTTTGATAAGACAGTGGAATACAACTTTAAATGAATATTAAATGGCAGCGTGGTCTTCTCACTATTTTCATAGCTGGTTTGAAAAATAAACAAGTGAAGACATTAACTCTCGTACTTCGTAGGAGAGAAACCCCATTACAGGGGTTATTGAGATCTTTGAAAGCTATTCATCTAGGACAGGTAAATGTAGCTTCTGGGAATAAAATTAGAGCTGAAAATATCCCCAAGCCGTTTTCAAGTTTCTATATCTACTCCTTCTCCAGCCTATTGAAACGTTTAAGAAATTGCATAAGGACAAGTCTACATTTCAGGACATAATAAATTTTTCCAGAATTTCGGTTTAATTGTGATTTTCATTTACTCCATGTTTGGGGCGTAATGGATAATGAACACATAATAATACATAGTAATTAAACATGTTATGGATTAAATCCTTGCCGTTCAAAACTTTGCAGAGTTTAGTTTAATTTTACATGTCAAATTAGTTAGTCTTTTTATTTGGAATTTGTCTCTATATATGCTAAAAAACTTATTCCTGAGAAAATATTTCCTGAAATGTTTCCCCATGCCTCCAACCATTTTCCACAAATTTTCACAGATGATTTCCAGAGAAATTGCCTACGGATTGTTTTGGGTACCCAACTGACTGTCCGTATTTCAAATAGTAAGCTCTATGAAAAGTGTGGTTCAATCAAACTTTCTAGGGCTACAGCGACACGTAAGTTGAGACGGCTAGGGCGCGTTCTATGGAAGAAGGATGACATATTGCCAAAGATTATCCTTTTCGCCTCTAGGGCTAAAAGAAAGCCCTAGATTAACAATCTAGGGCTAAACGAAAAGCAAATCGTCTACAGTTGGAATGGGAGGATGTCGAAAGAAACACTTAAAGGAAATAGGAATTTTTGGAAAGGTGTAAAGGGAAGCTTTGAATGATTGGGACGGAAGAGAAGCGTGCATAGTTGTATTGGCGTCAGGCGGCTTGGTGCTGCGGTAGGTTTTTAGCAGTAGTAGTCGTAACTGAACCTAAGGTGTTATCGGAATATAAACAAATAAAAATTATATCTGTTACAAAAGTAGTCCCATGACCAACGATTCCACCCTTTGATAGATTCAAACTCTGTCTATCAGATCATGCTTTTGGAGAAAAAAAAGAGGTGGCGTTTTACTAAGAATAACTTTTATCCCAAAATTACTCTAGGTTCTTGTTTACCTGATCCTTTGACTGAGTCTCAGGCCGTAAGTACTACCCAGTCCTGTTAATATTATTTCAATTGTTTTTTTCTATTACTATCACAACAAATATGGTAACTCAAAAGTTAAGATTCATCCAGCAGTTGCAATCAAGCGCTGATTTAATTATTACCATACCTAAACGCTGGACCTTTTCTAGTAGGATTCAATTTGCTCTTTTTCTAGTACTCACAATATACATTTAATATACCAACTACAAGGGGTCATACAATCTTGATGTTAATCTAATCATATTTTTGTAGCATTAAAATTCTGTATTTATCGCTTTTTGTTAATTGGCAGAATAACGAAGATCAGTCCGATACTTTCAATTTACAAAGTGTTAAACAAAAATTGCTGCTTTCCATAAAAAGATAAATGATTATCTTATTTCCCAGAATAAAGAGCTCCAGAGATCAAGCCAATAATTAATCCAATAGGAAGACAGATAAATTTTTCCAGAAAAGCCCGATTTTATTCCGAAAATAAGGTTGAACAATTGTTTGATAACAAACCAAAAAATTTAAATTTTGAAAAGTTTGATTACATTAATGAAAAGCTGTGCGATAGGAGAACAGATGTCGTTAAATTTTTCGCAATTCATATTATTAACTTACGAATAAAGTGAACATGCTACTCGACGCCTTTTTTTACGCTCTCTACGAATTAGGGGGTTGGGGGTAGGTAAATTTCAATTTGCGATAGAAGCGATTATTATATTCGTAAAGAACATAAAAAAGGCATCGTGTGGTATGTTCACTTTATTCGTAAGTCAATAATATGAACTGCGAAAAATTTACCGAGGTTTCAATCAATCTGAACCACCTTAGGTTACCACCAATAACCTTTAACATATCTCCCATCTCCATTGTACAAAGCCTTGCGGCATTACAGAGCAGCCATAGGTTCAGGGAGTCAAAGATAAGGAGTTTAAGGACTTTTTTGATGAAAAAAGGATCCTGGGAACCTTCCAACATTAAAAAAAAAATGTTTGAAAATTTGAACAGTACGCTAAGTTGTAATAATCTGTTCAAACTGATGACCTACTTATGAATACGCAAGCATGTTATTAAATTTTATAATCTTCATTAATGTAACAAACTTAGCTTAAGTCCCCTTCAAATTTCTTACACCACCATTTTTATTTCTTCACCAAATTAATTTTTTTCCTGAATGAGAGACAAAATTTTTTCCACGAATCATTGTCCACATTGTACTGTCAATCCTAGCTTTAATTGCATAATGAATGGTAATAATCCTTTTTTTTTTCTTCTTTTTTTTCAGGCCATGTTGCCCTAACAAATAATAACAGGTGCTTTTCTGTGTAATTTAGAAAAAGAAACCATGATAAATCTATACACCACGCAATCAGCATCCTTTAATTACCAGCACATAATTCTCGCCGAAACAAAATTAATTTTTTCTATTCTTAGAATTAGTTATACCAAATTATTCGAGTAATTTTCAGTTTTTCCGTGAGATTCATATTAAAATTTCTTATAAATTCAGGCAAATCTAACAGCTACTAATGTTTCTCTAAAAAAAACAATTCCTAGATAAAGGTTGATTCGCAGAGTTACAAGTGCGAACACTTTTCACACCAAAATTGGTAGCCTCTCCCTAGTCCTTAATATAAATCTAAAATTAAATATTAAATATTTTGTTTTATATATTAGTTAGTTATTTTTTATTATATATCGAAAGTTTATAAATAGATAACCCTTATTCCCTCGACCTTTATCCAAAGGAATGATACAAATATGTTGTCTCAATCTATGTCTACTACCTTTTATCCTACAATACCAAGAGGGATTGGTGTTAAATTGGGTGTCATTGACTCTCTTCTTTCTTCTAAATAACATAATACGGTGAGACTTTCTGCAACTGAAAAAATACATAATTTATGTTAAATAAACTGTCGCAGCTGGCTCATCAAAATACAAAAATTGGCTTTAGCAGGGCAGCGAAGCCACCGCTAAAAAAAGTTTCTAGTAAAAGTCTACAATCTAAACCGAGTTGCACCCTGAATGGCAATTTATAATTCAGCAATTTGGGATTCACAGTCTAAAACCAAGCAGTGGAGGGCTCATTTGTAGTTTTGTTGGTTACTCCTCGTTCTACAAGATTAGCTTAGCTTTGAAAAGTATTCTCTTCCAAAGATGTAGTTAATTATTTCAAGGGGGGAGTGTTGAATAAAATCATAATTAGTTTCTTTCGTTTACGCAGCATCCGCCATCTATACTAATAATTCTGCTAAGGTAAAAGCAGCAGCTAATTTTTTTTCTTACCCAACATCACCTTTTTCAACTTTACATTTTACCAGTCTAAGTGACTTGGTCTTCGTAAGATTGATCCAACTATCAAGAATCAGTCATTTTGCTTTAATTTTTCAAGGATACTAAAATCATCAGTAAAAACTAAGTCTAGGATAGTTTCTCTTTCGCTGCGTTTTTTAGGACACAGACAATCAAAATGACCCATAAATTTCGGGATAAAACCCAACCATACTTAACTACTAATTTACAGGGAAATACCCAACTAACCTCATTACCTACCTTTAACCACGACAATTTTATCAACTTACCTAGCACAAACCACTCCAATTTAGCGACTCTCTTGCTTTAATGAATATCTTCTTTAGTGAGACCTTTATCCTTTAACGGCAGAATAAAACAATTTTACTGATTTAAAAAATTCCGGACTTTTTGGTTTTAAAATTAGGACATCAGATATCATCAGTCTTGTGGACTCAAGAGCTTCTCAATTAATAATCTAAGAATAAAAATTTGATAGACACAACCTATCCCCAACCCAAAACTGTTCTTCTATAAACTGTATCTACGGCCTCTTTGAGTCCCAAATGCATCATTATAATAAGTAATTTGTTTCCTACATAAACTAAATTAGTCCCCGAGTAATTACAATACTTACTTTGATTACCTTCCTTATAGATTGGTCTATAAGCACCTGGGGCTTTATTATTTCTAATCCCATGTTTTGCCAACTCTAATTCTTATGTTCTACAATTCTGTGTGTTCTAATAAATGTTCTGTTCTGCCCCTTTCTCTTTAACTCTTTATTTATCACTAACTGTAGCCACGTTTTTGTTTTCAATTTATTTTAATTTAATACAAAAAATATATTAGGTTAATTAGCTTTGACTCTAAAGCATAGCTTGTGTGAGCCGAAAAAACAAAACAAAGAAGAAAAAAATTTAAAAGCAAACAAACAACCAAAGAGACAGAGCAAGCAAATAGAAAAGAAAAGGTGAAAATAAAGACGGTAATATAAAAAACGAAAGTGAACGAATACAATAAATAAATCGTAGAAACAGAATCAACAGAGGAGCAAAACTCACCGAGGAGCAAGGAGTGAAAAAGCGTGAGAGCTTATCGGGAAAAAGTTTTGTGACGGGCAGTGTGTGCAAGTCTTAGGCTAGCAAGCAAAACCAGATTTGCAATTTCAGTTAATCCAGTAGTTGCTTATAGATCGGAGGTACGATATATCCGAGGAAGCCCGAAAGTAGCTTTAACGTCTTTATTCTGTGCTATTTTTAATGATTTTAGAATAGACCTGCTCTTTTCCAGTCTTTAATAGGGACTATTCCCTCTCAGTTTTTTATTATACCAATATATCCTAATTTATCCGAATATATTTAGCCGAATATATTTAGCCAATATATACCAATTTAGCCTAAGAGTGAAATTTTTGTAACACATCCAATAGCTAAGCTAGATCAGGCTAATACTTCTATGATTAACACACTCATTCTTATCAACTTTCTTATACAGGGTTTAATTAGGGTTTTCTAAATATCGCTAGGTACTTTCCCTTTTCAAAAATTATATTCATAATCTTCAGCAACTTATCTCTAAAGTCAAAGCCACCATATTTGACAAACCCATTAACCACTGTATCAGGATCTGGGGCCTTTTATTTTTAATCCTTTTAGTACCGTCGCTAATTCTTCCCCCCAAAATAAAATCTTCCTTCACATTCAAGATGTCGTCAACTTTTTCGTTTCTCTCTATATCTTTTCCATTGGCTCTATTCTGGTTTAGCACATTCTCAAAATGTTCAGCCCATCTCCCTTTAGCTCTTTCCTTATCACTAATTGTGTCCCCATTCCTATCTTTAACTGTGACAAGTCCAGATTGACAACTCCCTCTGAATGTATTAAAATGTCACTACAATATTTTACTATAATGCAGTCTAGCTACATCTTCCACATCCTCGGCAATTTCATCCATGGCATCCACTTCACACCACCTTAGTTCTTAATTTAATGCTTTCTCAACTTTCCTTAGATTCCTTTTGTTTTCATATGATCTATCACTCAGATAATTCTTGTGCAAGCCCCTTCTTCTCTCTATTAAAAATAACCTTTTTCACGAATATTCCAAGCTGCGCTCCTAACGTTTCTTCCTAAGACACCATCAGCAGCTTCACAAATATTTTTCCTAAAATTATTCCATCTATTTTCTATATTGTCAAATTTTAAATTCCAGTTTAGTATTCAACAGTTCCTGGAAAGTTTCTCTCAAATTTTCATCCGAGTCTACCAACGTCATAACATCCTGGAAGGTGGTAACTCCTCGTGAAATTTCAACTTTACATTAACCTTTACACTACTAGATGGCGATCTTTACTTTTAACATCAATAACAGCACTGCTGTATTCCGTACATGGGAGCCCATAAGGGGGGGAGGGGGGGTCTCTGCCCCCCCCCCTAGCTGAATGACGCTGTCATATATTCGTGTTAATTTAAAAAACTTTCCGCAGAATAAGTTTTCAAAGAAAAGTAAACAAGCTCTATTAAGCCAAAAATGGGCAGAAATAGTCAAATAATCTTCCAAACGTAAAACTACCACAAATCACTACCAACAATTAAATAAAACTCAAAACGAACAGAACAATAAATTGCCGAGTCAAACTCAAAACGAGCAAAAATTAACATTAATAGGGCTGACAACCCCCATTCCTTCTCAAGACCAGAACATAACTTAGGTTTTACTAAAAAAAAAAAAAATGACCGTGGATTGTCAGTTAAATTTACCTATACTGATATTTATTCCTTAAAATAAAAAAATGAGGTTAAAAAAGTGAGGAAAAAAATTTTTTACTTATTAAGTAAAAAAAAAGTGAAAATATTTAAAAATATTTTGTTTTCAAAGCGCAAATTATATTCTAGTCTTGAAAAGGCATGGGGGTTATCAGCTTTACTAATGCTAATTTTTCTCGTTTCGAGTTTGACTCGGCTATTTATTCTAATTTCTGTTCATTTTGAGTTTCATTTATTTATTGATGATTTGTGATAGTTTTACGCTTGGATGATTACTTGACTTCATTTCTGCCCATTTTTGTGATGTTTACGCTTAATGGAGCACTTTACTTTTCTCTGAAAAGCTTGTTTCGTGGAAAAAGTTTTTTTTAGATAAATTTCTGTTCGTTTTTTATTGACAATGTCATTTTCATGAAAAAAATAATATTTATATCTTTCCGTTATTTTTTCTGTATGAATCCATAGTTTGGCATAATTGTGGGGGCACATGCCCAATATTCCTGAAGACATAGTTGCTGGGCCATTCTACTATGCTGAAAAAAATAGTTGTCTCAAAATTTTGAATAGATATGTTTGGGAAATAAATCGGCTTGAGAGACGGGCTGATTTCCCTCCAATCTCTTTTTACTCTTAGAAAGGACCCTATAACTTAATTTTGGATCGAATTAGCTTCTTTAAATTCTTCATTGATATTTCTAGCTATTATAGAGTGGTACTGCCACTATATTGATTATATGCCTTTTTGAAAACCTGCCTTTGGGGAAAATATGACGTGTGTGGGTGGGGGGGGGGGGGGGTATAGCTGGCCTGCAAAAAATTTGACTCTTAAAAATGGCTCTTCAACTTCCGATTTCCACTCCAATGAGCCCCCTCCGATGTGTTTACGACCCCCGTTTCCATATGAACCTTAAATGCCCCGGGACATAACTTACAACCCTTGCCCTGAGGACCATGAGGGGGTTCTCATCCTCAGACATAATTTCTGGACTTTTAAACTACGTCAAACAAAATAACGATCTCGAGATTTTGACTGGAAGTGTTTGGGGAAATGATGGGCGGGGGGGGGGGGGGTGTGGTTGCCCTCCAATCACTTTTGACTATTAAAGAAGGTACTAGCCCTTTCAATTACCAACCGACTGAGCCTTTTTTGAAGTTTCTACGACAACAAATGGCCATCTTAAAATTTCCATCAGATGAGTTACTGGAAAATACGAAGTGTGTGTGTGGGGGGGGGGGGGCTATTTGCATTCTGATCACTTTGACTCTTGAAAAGAGCACTATAACTTCTGATTACCAATCCAATGAGCCCTCTTTGAAGTTTATACGACCACCATTTCTATAAAAAAAAACGTATATGCCCCCAGGGCGTAGCTTACAACCCTTGACCTGAGGGTTGTATGGGGGGGGAGTTATCCTCAAAGACATAATTTCTGGATCTTTCAACTACACTGAACAAAAAGGCTATCTCAAAAATTATGACTGAATATGTTTGGAGAAATGATCGGTGTATGGGGAGGGGGCTGGATGACCTCCAATCACTTTTGACTGTTAAAAAGGCCAGTAGAACTTCTGATTACCAATCAAATGAACCCCCTTCCTATAAAAAACCTTATATCCCAACACGGCATAACTTATAACCCTTGCTCTGAGGGTTGTGGAGGGGGGGGGGGGGTCATTCTCAAAGTCATAATTTCCAGACCTTAAAACTACACTGAACAAAATGGCTATCTCCAAAATTTTGATTGGATGTGTTTGGAGAAGTGATTGACGCGGGGGAAGGGGAGCTGGCTGCCCTCCATGAACTCTTTTGAAGTTCCTATGACATTTCTATCTATAATAAGTGCCCTGGTCTAAAAAAAATTATATTGTGCCCACATCGCTCTTTACTTAGGCGCGCTGCCCATGATATTTTGTCTCGAGATTTCAATTATACAGCAATGGAAGTGCCGATTAGACCAGGCTTACCTGGTCTTACCCCCCCCCCCCCTATAATTCAGTCTATGGGCACCCATGATACCGTAGCATCTTCTATTGATCCTGTCAATCCTCAATTTACAGCGGAACCACCCGCAAGAACACTTCAGTTTTGATCCCTCTACGCATGGCTGGAAGCACTCTTGCAGAAGGCCCTGGTTCAGATAAAGGGACGGCCTTGTCCAGAACCTCTCAATGATAGATACCGATATACAAGAAGCAGTCACGCTTGCATAAGACCGTTCCGATTGGAGATGAAGAGTCACGTGTCTACGCTAGATCACCAACAGGAACATTAAGTCAAGTAAGTAAGTCAAGCCTGGCTTGACATTCCTGATAGGATAAACGAAAGTAAATTATTTTCAGAAGTATGTTACAAATCTCGAAGGGAGAGTTCTGCGAAAATTGTTAACGAAATAAAAACCGTCAAACCATAACGGTTTTTTTTTATTCATCTTTTAGCATTTACACTAGCTTTACAAGAGTTTAGCACATTCGCAAAATGTTCTGCCCCTTTCTCTTTAACTCTTTATTTATCACTAATTGTAGCCACGTTTTTGTTTTCAATTTATTTCATTTTATTAAAAAAACATAATCAGTTAACTAGCTTTGACTCTAAAGCATAGCTTGTGTGAGCCGAAAACAAAACAAAGAAGAATAAAACTGAAAAAGTAAACAAACCAACAAAGGGACAGGGCAAGTAAATAGAAAAGAAAAGATGAAAATAAAGACGTTAATATTAAAACGAAAGTGAGCAAACACAATAAATAAATCATAGAAATAGAATCAACAGAGGAGCAAAACTCACAGAGGAGCAAGGAGTAAAAATGTGTGAGAGCTTATCAGGTAAGTGTCTGTGACGGGCAGCGTGTGCAAGTTTTAGGAAGCAAAAAACACCAACTTGTGATTTCAGTTAATCCAGTAGTTGTGTATAGATCGGAGATACGATATCTTTGATGAAGCCTGAAAGTAGCTTTAAAGACTTTATTCTGTGCTATTTTTTATCATTTTAGATTAAATCTGCTCTTTTCCAGTCTTTAATTGGGACAAGTCCAGATTGACTATTGCCTCTCAATTTTTGTTATGCCAATACGTCTTGTAGTGGCGCAGTGGATTTGACCTTAAATTGATAATACGGGACCCGGGCATCGAACCTAGCTGGAGCAACACACTGAAGGGCCCAGAATTTGATTCCAGTGATGAGATTATGCGAAAGCATCTGCATATTAATCCAAATAAGAAGAATAAGAAGAAGGCATAGCAATACCTCACTTTGAAAAATTTTTTCATACCTCACTTAGTTTTTATTAGTATTCATACCTCCTTTATTTAATATAACACCTACCTCAGAAAACATAGTTCATATTTTGATGTTTTATCCACGTGTCCAGGCATACACTTGGATGCTTTAACTGACAAAGATGAAACCCAAAAGACGTAAATATACCAAAATTATGGTAGGGCTACTTTAGTTTTCTTCCCCATTTGTTTCTGTGTTCTCCTATTGCCTTTTCCTTAACACAAAGTTCATCAAAATGATCCATATAAATGGGGATAGAACAAAATCCTGCCAACTGCAACCGCGGCAGTTTTATTTTCATACATAGCACTAATCACTTTAATATGTTTGCCTTGTATACCATACAAGAATAAGACCTTCGCTGTAGCTGTTCTATCAGCTAAATCGAACGCTTGCTCATAATCTAAAAAACCCAAGGACTAAAGGTGTTTGATGTCTCAGGCACTTCTCAATTACTAACCTATGAGTAAAAATTTGGTGACACATCCTCTAGCTAAGCTAGATCAGGCTAATACTTCTTTAAATAACACACTCATTCTTATCGCCTTTCCTAGACATGGTTTAATTAGGGGTTTCCAAATATCAATAGGTACTTTCCCGTATTCAAAAATCATATTCATATTCTTCAGCAACTTATTTCTAACCTCATAGCCACCTTATTTGAGAAACTCATTAATCACAGTATCAGCATCTTGGGGCTTGTGATTTTTTAATCCGCTTAGTATTGTTGCTAATTCTTCCTCCCAAAATAAATCTTCCTTCACATACAACATATCGCAAACTTTTTCATTTTCCTCTATATCTTTTCCTGTGGCTCTATTCTGGTTTAGCACATTCTCAAAATGTTCAGCCCATCTCTCTTACTCTTTTCTTATCATTAATTTTGTCCCCGTCCCCGTTCATCCTGGAGTTTACCTCCTGGTAGGTGGTTACCCGTCTGAAATTTCAACTTTAAATAAACCCTAGACACAGCTAGATGGTGATTTATACTTTAACAGCAATAACAGCACTCCTGTATACCCTATATCTTGTATTGACCCTGTCAATCCTCAATTTACAGTGTCATAACTAATAAGGTTAGCTGTCTTACCATCACGTGAATACAATGTTAACTTATGAGCCATTTTATGACCAAATACTGTCTTGTTTATAAATAGATTGTTATGCCTACAAAATTGCAGCAGTCTGTAGCCATTGCTGTTTTCTTTTCCTACACCAAATTTACCAAGGCTACGATATCATCAATCCCTATTTCTACTGACCTGGGCGTTAAAATTTCTTAATAAAAAATCATAGTTCTACCTAAGACCCTGTCTATTTGTACCTGTAACTGTCAGTAAAACTCCTCTGAGTCCCTAGTTTCTCCGTCAGTCGGTTCTACAGGGGCATATACTACTATGCTTGATACTCTCTACTTTTTAGTCATAAAGAGAGCGATTAATATTCCATTATTAATACCTTCCCAGCCTAAATAGGAATTAGCCGCTTCCTTATTCATCATATAGCCCTATTACCTATTTATCTACACCATCCTTTCTGTCTGAGTAAATAAATTCTATAACATCTAATTTCATTTTGCCTAACCATGGGATATGAGTTTCTGAAGTCCAGTTCGAAGTGTCTGAATTTGTCAGTAAAAATATTGACACGATAATTAATTTTTAACATTGTAACATTCCAAGCTGCAATTCTCATATTTTAAAAATTATTGAAATTATTTTGGTCTCAGGAAAAGCTTCGGTCATGGAACATAATTTAGCAACTGGAACTCCGATGAATAACAAGTGTGCAAGGGCCAAAAACTCAAACCCTTTTCAGTTCTCTTCAATAGAGTTTTCAAAAACAAAGGTGAGAATTACCTACACCAATTACCTTATTGTTGGCTACAAAACATTCAAAATTGGCTTTAAACTTTCTTGAAATTCGGCTTTAAAAGTGAATTGAAATTTTCTGTGTTTAGAACCAGTCTCCATTGTTGTTCCCATTGCCTAAAAAAACATTAAATAGCTATTATCACAATGAAATACAGATCCATATTTATGAGATTTACTTCGAATAACAACTACTTCCCTCTCTTGAAAAATGACCCTCAGTCCTTCCCCATTTAAAGTTTCTTGGTGTGTGTACTTTACGAATATCAATCAGAACAGTAGAAGATGTCTTCACATTACATTTTTAAATTCTAAATACTTAGTCACCTAATTAAGTGAAAGCAAATGGGGATATCTCTAATTGGTTCTCTGTGTTGAGTTCCTCTCTAACTGAAAGAAGCACAAAGGGGGACACTACAGCGCTTCTCATGTTCAGTGATTCTTATGTTCATCGTAGAGGCTGAGTGGGGTATTAATTTCCCTGTGAAAGGTTTTCCACAGAGACTATTCCAATTGTCCGTTTCTTAATTTGGTCCGACAGCATTTTTGAAGGTTTCAGGCTCCTTTCCGAAAATTCAGATGAAGTCTTTTCAAAATAACATTTTACTATTAAAACAAACTTCGAAAATTGTTACCATTCCTGAACCAGCTAAAAAATTGTTTTTTTTTTTTTTTTTTTTTTTTTCATTCGAGTTTTTTTAAGTATTTTTCAACTATTGGTTACAATGGATCGTCGAATATTCATTACTACGTTCCAGCTAATGTTCCACTCATAAAAAAAATTCAAGCAGAAGCAAGTCTTCCTTCTTTTTCGTTTTCATATATATTTATTTTGTATATACTACTTTATACTTTACCTTTTCATTATAAAAAATTATATTTTATTATTATACTTTATAATAAACTTTTTCATTGCCTTGTTTCATACTCTTTTTTTATTTATTTTCATTATCTTTCAAAAAAATGCTTATTTCATACTCTTTTTTTTACTTATTTTCATTATCTTTCAAAAAAAATGTTCTCGATGTCCTGCTACGTATCAAAAGGCGGACATCTAGCGTTGAAACATTGACCGTTTCTCTGCGTTAGAAAAAGTATCACGTTCAAAAGAATACACCGTTTCACAGAGTTTTATTAGAATGAAAAAAAAAAAACAAGTTTTTATCAACTGAAAGTACGAAGAAACCTTAAAACTTAAAAAGAAACTGAAATTATACATTATTGAAGGAAGCTTACTATTCTTTAAATTTTCGCTCGTAAAGCATAAGTTTGTTAGTTTTTGTTGCTTTTTTTTAAGGTTCTTTTTCCAATCCAAAGTCCCTTGTGCTTAGGCTAGTTTTCTTAAATAATTTTGACAGGAAGTTAGACTTTAGAGTAAAGAGCGAGCAGATGAGGAGGAAAAAGCCCTCCTCGTATAAGGTATATTTTTCTGTCAGTTTTAAGATTTGAAGTTGCTCGTCACTTCCTGTTGAAAGAAATTGTTCAAACTCAACCAAGATATTGTATTGAGTAGAAATCCTTTAAACCCCTCGGGCTCTTGAACTTCTTCTTCCAACTTTTCAGCTTTTCTATTCAAGAATTAAAATGTTGGATTGAAGTAAAAATAAACTTTGCACAGAATTTAAATATATTATAAAAATTGGAGATGAACCGTAATTTTGTTTAAGAAGAGCTTCATAGTATTTTTACTACAACATTTTGAGTTGAAGAAGAGTAATGTTATTCATTAGGATGGAATATGTGTGACTTGTGATCTTCTAAGTGGTTGAAGCCATCGAAACCTCTACAATATATATATTGTATTAATGTTGTTCTCTAATGTTGGAATACATTATAGGGCTATACATGTTTTGAAATACATTGGAACATCGTAGCCTACATACATGCAAAAAGAAATATATTGAAAATCCAAATTGAAAAAATTAAGTTCCTACTAGCCTGTAGCCCTCCCCCCCCCCTCCCCCAAAGAAAATAAATCAATGTCTAGGCACATGATGGGCTACCTCGCCTTTTTTCTCTCTGTGCCAGTAGGCAAGTGAAAGTAATATCTACACAAAGAAATATTGTAGCATTAGAAGGGATACTATTATCCACCACCACCACCATACGCATCTGATAAAGGCGTGCACTACAATTATTCCTGTGAATCAAGAGGGATCAAACACCAGTTCCGAGATATCCCCCTAACAAAATTCATTCTTTATTCATCGGGAGGTTTAATGTAGGGTCATTGAAATTAAAACAAACCCTCTGATGTATCTATCCAGACATTTCGTACCCACCTACAAAATGCCGCATCGCCCCAGCTTCAGGGTAGCTAATGTGCACTTATAAGTTCTTGTGTATACTTTTATGAAATATAAACTAAATGATTTTTTTTTCTATTCAAATAAATTTCATAAACATTTCTCTACAATAAGAAGGAAAATGTCACGCTTTGCCTCAATTCTTCTGTCTCAGTTTAAATGAAATGAGATGAGAGATAAATTCCAACACCCCCTCTGTTCTTTTTCATATTTATCTGAAGGCTCTTGCAGAGTTTAAAGTTTAGGATAGATACCTCACTTTAGGGCTTTTCAGCATCATTGAAAGCTATTCAACTAGCTTTTGCTTAAACTAAAGGCTTAAGTAATTGCATAATGCATAATGTGCATAACGTACATAATGCCTTGGAATAAGAGACGAAAGTAAACCCTTCTAAATCCAGGATAATACCAATAACATATTTCCTTAAAACTCCACTCTTCTTTTTCATCATAAACCTCCAGGAATTTATGCGTTCTTCTTGAAAATACTCGGTGTCACAATTTCCTCTAATTTCAAAGAGGATATCCATAATAACAATATTATTCATAAAGCTAAAGCACCTATCTCCTTTCTAAAACTCATGAATAAGGTGTCCTCCTCCTGATTCGTCAAGGATTTATATAAGGATATATAAATCCTTATCCCAGGCGCATATATAAAAAGTCTGCAACTACAATTTAATTTGTAACTGCATTATATAACAGCTATGAGAGTACTAAACAATGAATCTAATGTAAGAAAGTAAAAGAGGGAATAGAGTAAAATATTGATTTTTTTTGGAAGTAATTTGACTGAGGGAAGAAATTTTTTGGGGGTGATACATAAGGGAGGAATGGCTGGAAATTTATTAAGGGGTAAGTTTTATGGGGCTTAATAAGTTGGGAGAGTTTTCATGTGCAGATATGGCACACAAGGACTATTTTCTGTAATCTATTTGCTTTTTAATATAGAACACATTTTTTCACAACAAATCCTCCTTTGTTCGTCCGCATCTTGAATATGCTTCTCCGGTTTGGCACCTGCAAATTTCGCAGGAAATCCAATAAAAAAATTAAATTTATTCAAGGGATAGACTCCTGACTTGAAGATATGCTGCTTGGCTTCAAAATGCGAAAAAAAATGCCCCTTAAATCCAGAGAAAAATTAACAAAAAATCAATCCTCTTTTTTACGCTTGTACTGACCCCTTTTCAAGTTGACAGTCTTTCTTTTTAATATTATGCTCCACATAATATGGCCCAAAATTTAAATACGTGTTTTAAATTTTTTATCGATTGTTTTTATAAAATAACTGTGCATTCCTTTGCCAGTTTATATGTGGAAGTGTTTATAGTTCTTTTATATGTTATTCTGCTTTGTTTTTACTTCAGAATAGAAATTCGGCCCAGCCAGGCTTGCGAGTTGTTTTTTAAATATATTTTATCTTAACATTTGCATTTGATGGCGTTTGCATTTGCTTAAATCTACTTTTCAGTAAATAAAAATTTTTTGAATATTTGAAAATTTTAACGACAAGCAAAGTTACATTATTCTGCTCTAACTGATCGACTATCTATGAATGAGCAAATAGGCTATCAAACTTTTCAATTGTCACTAATTCGACAAACTTAGCTTATGTCTCCATTAAATTCCCTTCTGAAAATTCTCCTGTAAAATTTCTTTCAGTAAATCGAAATTTCTTTTACCAAATATATAATTTTCCTGACTGAAAGACAAAGAGCGAATTCACATGAACTATTAGGCTAGTAATTGCAAATCCCCACGAACTATTATTCTAGTTGTTTTATATTTTAGTCTTAATTAAATAGCGTCCATTAACCCAAGGATTAAAGGCCTATATCGATAGTTAAGAATTAAATCAAGGATAGTTCGTGCAAATTTGCCCTGTCTCTCAGTCAAAAAAATAATATATTTTTTATACACACCAAAATTGTTGTGTATAAACCCGTGACACTAAAATTGGTAGCCTCTCCCCGGTCCCTAGTAACAATCCAAAAGAGAAAACTCTTTAGAAGGAAAATAGCACAGAATGATACTAATTACTGCACATAATAATATGGTAAAATGAAAATAGATAATTGCCAGTCAACCACATTTAATTCAGTTTCAGCCTTCAATCAAGTTTCAAAAAAAGCTCGTCCCCCCGTCTCATCCAAGGCACCCAATATTCCTCAACTGTTATCCAAGAAATAAAACAAATTTGTTTTCCCGATCTATGTCTACTACATTGTATCCTACTTCGCCTTTCTGGCTAGGTCCTGCCTAGCCGTCATGGCTAGGTGGACGTGCGCCAGGTTTAGAATTTTTTGTCCATGGGGCACGGGTTCGATCCCGGGCGTAGCCAGTTATTTGGTTTGGACGCGGGTCAGTGGCGTGACATTGTAAGCTTAGCCAGTGTCGACCCACCTCTAAATGGGTACTTGGAGAAATCTGTGGAAGGTAAGCAGGAAGGGTGTGCGAAAGCACAAGACGGCTGGCCCCCAGCCCCCCATTGCACTTCCTGGCTGAAAGGCCATGAAACGGAGATCAGCACCGCCGGTTTGGACCTTAAGGGTCTAGTGCCGTCATACTTACTACTTACTTACTACTCCGCCATTAGCAATTGGTATCACATTGGGTGTCACTGAGTCTCTTCTTCTCTCCTAAACAGCATCTTGCTGCCATTTCCAATTTTCAACTTATTTCTACAGACATTCTTCCTCTTTTTTGAAGTTGCGCTTCTTTCATATTACGGTGAGGTTTTTCCGCGCCTGAAAAAGCACACAATTTATTTTAAGTAAACACACACATTTTACTACCGTGCTTACCGTGCTTTGGTAAGGTGATCAGCGAATCCGTATTATTTTTTAAACAGATGAAACATTCCAATCCCACCACCCCTTCGCCCCAAAAAAAACATAGTTTTTTTATTCTTTGACTATTGCCTACTAAGAGTGTTTAGCAACTTCACGAAAGACTCGAAACAAAACTTGACACATATAACCAAGAAATTGAACAAAACAGAAGTGCTAAACACAAACACAAAATTAAAATAGGCGAAATTAACCAAATGGTATCCGGTTTGCTTTAAAAATGTAGAGTCCAGAAAGTAAACAAGAAGACATGTTTGCCACTAGCCTAAGCCGTTACAAGGGATTAAAGACCTAATTCATTGTTTTAAAAAGATACTATTGAGAGGATTATCCGGGCATATAAATAAATAGTAGCCCTAATTAGAGGTCAAAATGAAAATCTCTAGAAACTGTGTAAACTGGGACTGGAAACTGATGCTAGTGTCATTAAAATATCCATATTTCTATCTAGCGTTTTATTTCATTCTTCCGCTATTGTTTCTTTCTTTTACTTTGCAAATTTATTAGTTTCAGAAATTGAGATCCAGCACTTATATTATGCTAATATTGCCTTATAATTACAGCAACAGAACTGAATTAACGTCAAATAACAGATGGCATTTGTGACTTTCTTCGTCACTAGCGCAAGTTCCAACTCTTAAAAGTTACCAAGATCTCATCGACGAGATTTTCTTCGTTAGAATTAAGCAAGCATCACAACTTATAGTATAGGAAAGAAATAAAACAGAAAATAACAAGTATACAGTTAGATTACCCATCAGATCTCTTTTCCAAATTTCATAATCACCGCTGTCACAGTTATATACTACTCACACCCTCCTAAGAGACCCAAACACAGTCCCGAACTACATGCAAAATGAATTTACTGATATGTCTTGCTGAATAACAAATAGCCGGCAGACTTTGTCCTCTGCACTAGGTTCTACCTTCTCCCTAATGGCCCTCATAGATGACTTTTTGCAAATTGCCAACAGTAACAACAAATCAAAACTAAGTTCACATTCTTTTCACTATCTTACAAAGAGAACTGTCTGAGCTGTATCAACATAAACTGTTTGAACCTTTTCAGTTTCATTTTCCCTAATGGCCCTCATAGATGACTTTTGCCAAATTTGCAACAGTAACACAAATCAAAACTAAGCTTCTATTCCTTTTCACTATCTTACCCAAGAGAACTGTCTGAGCTGTTATCAACAGTAAAACTGTTTGAACCTTTTCAGTTTTCATTTTTTGACCCTCAATGCTGTCTTCTCACCAAATCTCTTCACAGCCTGCTTCTTTGTTTTTCTTGCTTTTGATTGCTTCAATATTTCTAATCCACCTCTTCTTTGCCTTCTTTGTATCAAAGGCAGCTTCAATCTTGGCTTTCACTGATATAACAGTGAGCACTTTTGCTCTGCCCTCCTTTCTTCCTTGAAGCATTTTGTTTTCTTGGTGGTTCTGGGATATGGTTGTACTTGTTCAGGTGTGACTATCCTATTTCAGAGTGGCTGAAAAATCACAGCGCTTACTGAAAACATTAGATGAGAATATCAGTGGGGTTGGATGGGGGAGGATGGATGGGGTTGGAGTTAGAATCTCTGATGAGCATGGCAATTCGCCAACAGCTTAATAGGCTAAAAAATATTTGGTTGGTCTATATTTAAGAGTACAAATGTTCATTATCAAAACAATCTAGATTGAAAGGGGATATACCTTCCAAATCCCTTCTGGATGTTTGATGGTATGAAAGCCAAGGGGATATTTTTCTACCAACCCAGCTGTGATGTAAATGATTACAGTTCAGTTATCTTGATGGTGATGGTTGCTCAATGAGAAAAAAAAAATACTACTGAAAAAAAAAATACTACTTTGATAATTTATTCTGTTAGAAAGACATAGCTGTTAGATATTTCAACTATTATACAAGGGTTCTGAAAGGCCACAGACATTTTGTTTCTGTCAGATTTCTACTTCTCTTGAAGAATAATGAAGAACACCAGTGTCCAGCCACCAGCTTGTGAAGTTCCTAACTCGTGAACAGGCCCAAATCTGAGGTAAATTTAAGCTGATATTTGAAAAAAAAAGACTGATCAAAACAAAAACGTTTCACAGTCAACAATGATAGCGCCAGTGGCCGCTGCTTCTATTTTTGCCCCTGCCGCCACCAACCTTCCCCTTATTGCATGTCACCGGGGTCTAGTTGTATAATAGAAATCTCAAAACAAAAATATAAAATACAAGGCAGCATCATTCAGCCAGGGGGCTGGAGCACCCCCTTGTCCTCCTTATGGGCAAGGCCCCCTTATGTCTCCCATATTCCAAAAATCAGACAAATTTTCTCAGGCTCATAATTTTGATAAGTAACACTAAACTTGATGAATCTTATATATTTGGAATCACCATAATAAGCTGATTCTTTTGATGTATCTATTTATATTAAAATTCCATTTTTTAGAGTTTCAGTTAATATTGAGCCAAGACGCTCCTTACTTACAGTTCGTTGTACACGGACTGTTTGATCGTAAAAAAAAAATATTTATTAATTTTTGGCAGAAGAACATTCATCTTTTAACACCACTTAATTAACAATAACATAATTATTGAGGAGGCAGTTCGTTAATGGGAAGCCAATGAGGTTCGACTGGGCTACCGAACAACTGATTTTAGCTTTATGATGAAGCTATTCAAATTATATTAGGAAAATCCAATACAACAAAATCAGCTAAAAAAGTTTTGAGCAATTCCCACAATTTTAGGATTACAACTGTGGTATACAATATAGGGTTGTTTTATTTATGAGTGGGACAGCAGAAACCGGACAGGAAAAATATATGTTTTCGAAAAGCCGAGTTCAAAAGAAATTATCTTTATCTTGGAAAAAAAAAAAATTAAAATTCGTGGATTAGTGCCCCCGATACTGTATATATTGACGATATATGACACACAATATTTGGGCTCTTGAAAAACATCGCATGAGCTATAGACAAGAGTGGTCATTGCTATAGGCTTATTGTTATAGGTTTCATGGGCGCCGGCAAGGGGGGGGGGGGGGGGGGGTAAATTCCCCCTGGAAATTTGGGACTATAAAGTAATTATTAGGTAACCAAAGAAAAAAAACAGAATATGCAAAAAAACAATAGAAAAAATGTGTTGCCCCCATTGTTGACTGCCTGCCAATAGATTTTGACCCTATAATGAAAGCGTAAGAGCCTAACTATTGATAAACTTCGATCATAGAATCAGTTTTTTTATGGGTGATCCTAAGTATGTATTTTTTTTTATTAGTAGTTATTGCTGTTATTAGTACCCAAGAAAGTTCGTATAATTAAGGAAAACCGAGGAAAAACAACTTAACAAGGGGCAATTTCGGTAAAAATAGTCCGTTAACTTTTGCTTGCATTACCAGAGTACCCGTGAGCTGATATATGAAGCCACTATAATCACAAATGTTTCCCCTGAACAAAATGTTGGGAATTTTTGTATTTTCTTCCTGAACAGATAAGTTTTTTGTGTTTTATTGTCATTTATTTATTTTTTGAGGAGTGATTGTATATCTAGTTGTCGCTTGAAAAAGATTTTATTTTTTACAGTTATGAAGTATAAGGGAGTCGAATATTGGTTTTTCGTATTCAAAATTAAATTAAAAAATATGGAATTAAAAATTTTTATTTCGTTTTTTTTAATCTTAGTTTTAATGTTTACTTTGAGCAAACTACTTTGATCATGCGTTAATTTTTATTAACAATTGAGTCTAAAGGCATTAAATATTTTTTGTTTGATAACCAAGTTCAAAACTGTCGATATTGTTAGAAAACATCCGTTCAACGCTTCGGCATTCCTCAAGAACTGAATGTTGGGAGTTTATATCTTAATTTTTGTAGGTAGGCTATTGTTTGTTTAATTTTTTTTAATTAAATACTTTTTCCATTTTTACTTAAAACAAACAGAAATCCCTCCTCCTCAATACCTTACTCTTCATGCTACAGTTTTTCAGCACTTCAAAAAAAAAATGTTACTTATTGTTCTAATAAACGACCCTTGTGTCCCAGTAGTTGTTTTTAAAGAATTGGAACAAAATTTGAACTTTAGCGTAAAGAGCGAGGTTGTTGAGGAGGGGGCAACCCCCTCTTATACGTAATAATTCTGTTCGTTCTAAGTTTTAAAATCGCTCCTTACTTTCAGTTGAAAAAACTTGTTTTTTTATTTAATACCTGATTGTTTTTTAATAATGCCAGGATATTTGGCTCCACCTCCACGGAAAAATCACCCTCCGCACAGAAATATCATCTGGACAATTCAATCCTTGCGAAAATTTAACCCGGATTATTACCCTTAACATTTACACTCCTAAAATTGAATCGGTAAAGAAAAAGCAAGACATGAAGAACTTTTGTATAGGAATTCTGGCAAATTCACCAAGTGTGAAATTTCCCTTGAAAAGTTCATCCCTTGGAAACTTCCCTCTCCATGTAAAAGTTTCCCAGTGTAAAATCCTCCCAGCAGAAAATTCTTCCTTTCCTCCCCACCCAGAAATGTATAGTACTTATCTATTAAACGTACTCTTTTATATACTGCTAAAGAAGTCAAGTTTGGTTAATGCTAATGAAATAAAATAAAATAGTATGAATATATAATAGTTTAGAAACAAATTTGGGCTGTATATTTGCACATTAGGGGGGGGGGGGCAAAGCACACCATATATTAAATACGTAACCACACCTAGGTACCTTCCCCCTCCCCTAAACCCCCAAAAAACAATATCGTAAACTCAGTTTAAAATATCGTAAACTCAATGAAAACCACGCTTTGCATTGCATAACTCTATAGCGGTCTCTTGAATTCACCCGTCTTTAGTGTGGTTTTTTGTGACTGGTTTCATTGCGTTATATAAAAGAGTACGTTTAATACATAAGTACCGTATATTCCCAATAACAACTAAAACAATATGTTAATTTCATAACTTAAAAACTTTCCCAATGGCTGTAGGGGGCCATTTTATCTCTAAAGACATAGTTATCGGGCCCTTAAAGTATGCTGAAGAAAAAAGCAAGCTCAATATTTTGATCCGAACGATTTTGGGAAAAAGGTGGCTATCGTGAGAGGGGGCCTAGTTGCCCTGCAATTATTTTGGTCCCTTAAAAAGTGCACTAGAACCTTTCATCAAAATGAACCCTCTCTCGAGGGTCAAAGCCCACTGGGGTCGATACAATCACCCCTAGGGAAAAAACAAACAAATCAACACGTATCCGTGATCTGTCTTCTCGCAAAAATTACAAAATTCCACATGTTTGCAGATATGAGCTTGAAACCTCAACAAAAGAGTTCTTTGATACGCTGAATCTGATGGTGTAATGTTCATTAAAATTATATGACTTTCTTTTACTTCGAGGGGGCCTTTCCCCCTTTTTTTAGAAAATCAGGCAAATTTCTCAGACTCGTAACTTTTGATGGGTAAAAACACAAACTTAGTGAAACTGCTATATTTGGAATCAGCATAAGCCAATTCTTTTGATATATCAATTGGTATCAAAATTCCGTTTTTTAGAGTATCGGTTACTATTGAGCCGGCTCGTTCCGTACTTATAGATCATTACCATGAACTGTTTGATTGCCCATTCAAACAGAGATCATTGAAATATGAAATATTTTGTTTTCTTTTCGCTATTTTTTTTTTTTTTTTTTTTTTTTTTTTTTTTTTTTTTTTTTTTTTTTTTTTTTTTTTTTTTTTTTTTTAATGTCTGCATATATAAGGCATTTAAGTTCCAGGGGGAGAACTGTCCTGTTGTGAAACAGGTACATTTTACATGTTACACTGTTTTACACTGTTATAAAATCAAAATGTGGTATCTGTGCAGGCAGGATGATTTTTTTTAGTATTTCTACTCCTTCTGTAAAACTATTCTAAGGTGTAGGAAAATACATAAAGACAAGTCTACATCTGTTATAATCTACGGAAGCGATCTTTCTGTAATTTTGGTTTGAGTTTGATTTTCTTTTAAGATTAAATGCATAATAATTAAATATATTATAAATTAAAATTGATCCCTTTAACAGGAATCCTTGTGGTTTAAAATTTACTGTATTTTGTTTCAATTTACATGCAATTTAGTTGCTCTTTAAATTGAGAGTTTTTTCTTAAAAGTATTTAAAAATTAACTTATTCCACCGTAAAAATTTATATATTTAGAATCAGCATTATAAACCCATTCTTTTGATACATTTATTGACATCAAAATTCCGTTTTTAAAAGTTTCGATTACAATTGAGCCGCATCGCTTGTTTTTTATTGTTTTTTTTTTTATTACGTATATGTTATTACGTATATGAGGGGGATCTCCCCTAGTCAATACCACGCTCTTTACGTTAAAAGTTAAAACAAATTTTAATTCACAAACCCCTGAATCACAAAGACCGTTTAATTAGAATAGATAGCTCTTGAAAGCATTAAAAAAACTGTAGCGTAAAGAGCGAGGTATTGACTTGGGGGAGAACCCCCTCATATACGTTATAATCTCTGTTCGTTTTAAGTTCTAATGTTGCTTCTTATTTTCAGTTGAAAAAAAAACCTGTTTTTTTTTTTTATTTAATTTCTGATCGTTTTTTAAATAATGCTTGGAAATCCGGCGCCCTCTTCATAGAAATGTCCCTTACCCCAAAGAAAAACATCCTCCACGGAAAGATTCTCCCGAGTAACCCCCTCCTACAGCCCCACCCTCCAGAAAAAAAAATCCTTCCTGAAAATGTCTGTATATTTCCCAATAACCAATAAATAATGCTGGCAAGTCCGGCGCCCCCTTCATGGCAACTTCCCTTCCCCCATGAAAACTTCCTTCATGGACAAATCCTCCAACATAACCCCCTAACCACCCACCCCCCCACTACCAGAAAAAAAAAACCTCCTGAAAACTTCTGTATACTTCCCAATAACCAATACTATATGTTAACATTGGTAAAGTTCATAACTTTTAGCCCTCCCCCCGGGGACTTCGGGGGATTAAGTCATCCTAAAAAGACATAGTTATCATATTTTCAACCATGCTGAACAAAATGGCTATCTCAAAATTTTGATCGGGTGACTTTGGGAAAAAAATGAGCGTGGGAGAGGCCTAGTTGCCCTCAATTTTTTTTTGTCACTTAAAAAGGGCACTAGAACTTTTAATTTCCGTTCCAATGAGCCCTCCCACGATATTATAGGACCACTTGGTCGATACGATCACCCCTGGGGAAAACAAAAACAAATAAAACACGCATCCGTGATCTTTCTTCGGGCAAAAAATGCAAAATTCCACATTTTTGTAGATAGGAACTTGAAACCTCTACAGTAGGGTTCTCTGATACGCTGAATATGATGGTGTGATTTTCATTAAGGTTCTATAACTTTTAGGGGGTCTTTCCCCCTTTTTTTGAAAATCAGCCAAATTCTCTCAGGCGCGTAACTTTTAATGGGTAGCACTAAACTTGATGAAAGTTATATATTTGAAATCAGCATTGAAATCTGATTCTGTTGATGTATCTATTGGTATCAAAAAACCCGTTTTCTAGAGTTTCGGTTTACCATTGAGCCGGGTCGCTCCTTACTTACAGTTCGTTACCACGAACTGTTTGAAACGGACAGTCAAAGAAAAAGAGTGATTATTGATGCGTCTACCCGTCTAGTTTCCCGAGGGCAGGTAACAGAACCGGAACCGGAAACCATTTTGTCACAAGAAGTATAAATCAGACAGGCTATAAACAAATAATTCATTTTTAACCAAAAAATTCAACTAATTAAGAGGTGACTTGTTGTATTATGAGGAACGCGTTGTTCCTGCTAGAGGTAACAAATTTGTTTGAAGGTAAGGGATGCAAAACTGGTGAAATACCGAAAACATTTAGGGTACTTGTTAAATATCCCAAAAAGGGAAGTTAGGTTTAATCCAAATGAAATACACAAAAACATGATGAAAATATAATACTTTAATGACAAAATTATGGAAACAACAAAACAAAATTACGGAAATCAGGCCGCCTAGAACACAGAATATAAAATACCTAAACACCTCATTATATACAATATTTAATTAAGATATACCTGCATCGTAATTTTTCTCACTAAGACTAAGCTAATTATAACCGAATGCAGAGAGACAAGCCGGTTTTTACTCACATCAAGGACTTGAGTGTTTTCGGGATATTCGACAAGTATTACATGTGGACAAAACTCAACAAAAAGTATTGAATCAAAAAGGACTTCACACCTAACAGTCTCCTTTTTTTCCTTTTCTATAAAGCGACTCGAACTTCGATCTTCCTTTTCCACAAGAGAGGAAAGCCATTGTAGTGTAGTAATGTAATACTTGTCAACTATCCCGAAAACACTCAAGTTCTTGATCTGATCAGGAGCAGCCAACCTGCCTAACACTAACATAGCTAGGCACGCTTCTTCTCCATACTAACGTATCTAAAAACTCCCTCTTTACACCCTCCCAATAATTTCCAGTTTTCTTTAAATTCTTCCTTGTGATAAGTTTTATTCTTCATTAGATACACATACAATATTACATGTTATTATTCCCCCAAAGGCTCATTGGCCTGTACAAAGGGGGAAGACATATGAATTGCTTACTCAGAGATGAAACAAAAAAAAAAGAAAATTTAAAATGATCACTTACTCACATTCGAAGGAGAAGAAAAGAAAATATAGATAAAATGAAAACTATAGAAAAAATAGAATAAATAAACTAAATTAATTAATCAGATTAAATAAACTAAAAAAAAATAATAAAAAAATTAAACAAAAACATAAATAAAAATAACATCTACGAAGCCAAAGAATGTTTAACAATTTTTTTAAACAAACCGAATGAGTGGCACCCTCGAGCTGATTCAGGCAACTTATTCCAAACAATATGACACGCCATTAGAGGATTAAAATCTGACCTTATGCAAGGAGTAAATGGAACTTGAACATGATTTGTCATATTACGAAGATTATAATTATTTTGATCAGAGGTAAAAGATAGCGGAACACTTAGGGGCCGGGGGAGGTCACCATGAAGCTGAGCAAAAGTAAAACAAAAGTAAAGCGTGATCTGATAGACAGATTTTGAATTATCTAAGGGTGGGATCGTAGGTCATGGGACTACTTTTGTAACAAATAATTTTTATTTGTTTATATTCTAATAACGCCTTAGATTCAGTTGCTACTGCTACTACTAACAACTTACCGCAGCACCAAGCCGCCTGACGCCAACACAGCTATGCACGCTCCTCCATCCCAGTCAATTCAAAGTTTCCCTCTTTACACCTTTCCAAGAAATTTCTTGGAAAGAAATTTCTACCTTTCCAAGGTAGAAATTACCTTTCTTTTACCTTTCCAAGAAAGGTAAAAGATAGCGGAACACTTAGGGGCCGGGGGAGGTCACCATGAAGCTGAGCAAAAGTAAAACATGCACATGAAAGAATGTATAGTGACTCAAGATCAATTAATGGTATAACTAATGAACGATTAGTTTCCTGAATGAGGTTTCTAGCTTTATTGTAAACCTTAGAAAGTGGTTTTAACAGTGAAGGAAAAGTTGACATCCACACAATTAGACAGTAAGAAACGTAAGATTGGATCAAGCATTGAAAAAGGCTTTTCAAAATCGATCCTGGAAAAGTATGTAAGTTTCCTTAAAATACCGAGACTCCTGCATATCTTCATATTATAAAATCAATGTGACGTTTAAAAGATAGGTCTCATTAACAAGAATGCCCAAAAAACGAATATACCGGTTTTTAGATCTATGAATTATTCCATTTGGCTGGCGAATTTCTTATAACTGGGAATAAACCTGAGAAACACACGCGAAAAAAATCAAAAAACTGGACTTAGAAAAATTTAGAGTAAGACAATTAGCATGAAGCCATAAAATCACCCTCTCAAACAAATTTTCCAAATTCAATCGAAACTCGGATTCGCAGTTTCCCAAAGTGCCAAGTGTGCTGTCATCAGCAAAACAAACAAGGACATCAGAAAAAGGCGAACTATAGTTGCCACTATGGGCAAGGGAAGGCTTAGGATGACGAAGTCTACAACAATTAATAAGTTTCTACTTTTTTACAACATAATAAAGATCATTTACATAAATCAAAAATAGCACAGGCCCTAAAACTGATCCCTGGGGGACACCAAAATTGACTTGCGAGTGTGACCGGAAAAGTGGATCAACAGAAATTAACCTATCCTTCAAATAAGACTGGAACCAAAAAAATACACTTCCCCTTATGCCAAAATGAGACATCTTTGATAGAAGAATTTCATGGGTCAAGAAATCGAAAGCCTTACGAATATCCAGGAATACAGCAGCCGGAATCAATCCCGAATCTAACGCAGAATGAATAAAATTCAAAAGGGTCATACAGGCATGTTCAATGGAGTGCTTCATTTGCAAACCAAATTGAAAATCATGAAGAAAATTTTTAGATTTTAATAAAGTAAGGAGACGAAAAAGCATAGCCTTTTTCAAATATTTTACTAAATACTCATAAAATTGAAATTAGTCGATAATTTGCCGGATCATTTCTTGGTCCACCTTTATACAAAATAATAATCCGAGCACGCTTGAGAGCATCCGGAAAAACACCACATTCAAATGAAAGATTAACAAGTTTTGTTAGAGGCAATACTATTGAAGGAAGAATAGATTTAACTACCTTAGTAGACTTAAGGCTCCTGCCGAGGATTCGGCGTAGAGAACGATGAGACTAGGCGCCTCCAGGTTGACCTGTCGCTTGCCAGGATCGCAGCTTCTTCCACCAGGATGTGGGCTGGGTGAGGGAATTCATGGGCTTTGTCTTTCCACCTAGTGGGTGGGCGTCCTCTGGGTCGCTACCATCCGTGTAGGGTGGGGTCGAAGTCGAATGCGACCCGTGCTGGGGCGTCACGTGGCATGCAAAGGAGGTGGCCGTACCACCGAACAGTACGCTGGGCGAGCTGCGTCGAGAAAGGAGTGAGCCGTACGTGACAGGAGAGTCTGGTTGCTAACGAAGTCAGTCCAGTGAAAAAAAAAAAAAAAAAAAAAAAAAAAAAAAAAAAAAAAAAAAAAAAAAAAAAAACCGGCAAGCATGGTCGAAAGAAAATCAACTGAAGCCAAAGAGTTTGAATCCATCAAATTTATATTAAAGTCACCCATTATGATTAACTGACACGGACGTTTCAGTATTATGTCAAGTATTTCCTTAAGATTCCGAAGAAGAACAATGGAATAGCACCACTAGGAGAACGATAAATATTGCCTATGATTAGATCAATACCATTAGATCTAATTTCTATAAATTGTGACTCGAAAATACCTTCAAAATTCCTTGATGAGTCATCACACAAGCAATAATGCAAATTGCAAGATATATACATGGCTAGACCTCCTTTAACCATCTTGCAGCGGTTTATACGTTCCATTTTAATACCATGGATATCCAATAGCACTTCAATGCCAGAATCCAAAAACGTCTCACATAAACCCACAACATCAGGCTGTCCATCCGAAACAATTTGTCTCAAATTATCTATTGACGAAGAGAGACCCTGAATATTAAGCTGAAGTGCTGTCAGAGAATAATTTCCTTTGGTAACCTCCTCCCCCCCCCCCAAATCCAAAACATATTTACTATTACAAATAGGGTTTATATTAATCGGATTTTGATTAGCCTGACCCACAAATACATCAAAAGGATTATTTTCGAGCTCGCAAAGGCGACTCTCATGGCTTAAAATATTCATAAAAGCAGGTTTTACTTGGAGTCCATTCAAGTCACCAGAGGAACCAAAAATCGGCCAAAAAGGGACACTTTCAGTGTTCCTCTAGAAAATTAACCAATATACAGGGTTGCCAGGTAAATGCTAATTTAGCTCCTTTTGGCTATCTTGGAAAGGGGTTAGGTTAGGAAAATGAAACTTTCAGGGATGGGCCTACAGGCTAAAGTATGTCCAGGAAGGTATTTTGAAGTACCTACCTCCACTCTTTCTGCCTCTAGAGGCTCCTGAAATTTGCCTACATGATAGGTCTATACATATTGAAATTTTGACCAAACAACTTTTAACCTTTATTTCAGTTTCTTTGTCTCTGGCTTTAGTTTTGAAAATGCAATTCCTGTTATTTGAGTAGAATTTTAAGCCATACCAATGGGTTTTTTTTTTTCAAAATTTAGGAAATATATTTGCATATCTTTAAAACCGCTCAAATTGGGATTGAGCGAAGTTGTGAAGCTGAAAACAATTTTGTTGTACTTTATTTAAGCAGAAGATCTATTTTGCAAGGTTTCACTTTTATAACACAAAGATTATTAAAGGTCATCAAAGGTTAGGACCCTCTAGAGGGAAGAGTGGAGGTAAATACTTCAAAACACCTTACCGGGGCATACTTTAGCCTGTAGACCCATCCCTGAAAGTTTAATTTTCCTAACCTAACCTCTTTCCAAGATAGCCAAAGTAGCTGAAGTAGAATTTTACTGGTTGCCACTATGAATTTTCAAAGCCTGTGAAAAAAGTGCCGAAAACCCTGTGCGCAAAAACATCTATGAGAAAAATCCCAAGACGTTACCAAAGCTTAAAAGTAAAGTGCAAATTAAAAGCAGTCGTATTTATAAAAAAATATATATATAAACATTTGGTTTTGATTTGGAAAAGTGTCCAAAAACTGTCCTTTTTTTTCAAAAAGCTGCTTTTTGACCCAATAGTGTCCCCGTGTCCCTCAGAGGGAAAAAGTGTCCAAAAGCCACTAAAAGTGTTCATTTGCATCCCAGAGCACAGCAGGTATTATTGAAAGGAACCATTAGCACGGAAGGAGAAACAAAAATGAAAAAAATAAACAAATAAAAATAACGTAAAAAATGAAAATTAATTACCTGAGGAAGGCATTTACAAATTAAGAAAAATGCCCTCCCCACCAAATTTGTGGACAATTCGCTTTCCGTTTGGCCCTGGATGGTTTGCTGAAAAGGATAATCTTCGACTGTCTGCCATCTTTCATCCACAGCACGTGTCCTAGCGATCTCAGCTTTTTTCTCATTATAACACTTTAAGCAGTACTGAAACCAAATTTTCCTAAAGCTTATTGCTTGAAACACAGTTAGTCTCATGAGCTTTTTTTTACTAAAAAGAAAATATTAAGGGTACGTAAAATGATTTTTCTTAGCTAAGATCTGTTTTAGAAGTATTTCAATCACTTAAGGAGGTATTTATCTTTAAATGAGCTCCACCGGTTGCAGCCAGGGATGCCACGCCCCCTTCTCTTGGATAACTCCGAACAATTATTAAAATTAGAAAATGAGAAATAAGGTTCTCCTGTTTTTAGAAATCTCTAATTTCCCTCCTTCTCTTACCTTGCCCATCCAAAATAAATAAGAAAAAATAAATCAGGCATAATTGCGCTTCTTCCGGCCTGTCGATTTGGCTGGTATAATATTTTTTTATTATTATTGCAGCTCTTTTTCGAATTTTCAATTGATCGAAAAAAAGAAGAAAAATAACAAAATTTTGATCGGACGAACTTGAGGAAAAAGAGGGCAAGGGAGAGGGGCTTCGTATTTTTACTATTTAATAGACAGGATAAAACTTTTTGTAATATAGCCTATAGAGAAATCAGTACTAAAAACCTATTTGCATTTTTTTTTTTTCGGTGACATTTTTTTCGTCGTCAGGTTACTTTCCAACTTTATTTGTTTATTGCCATTCCACACTTGTATGTCTAAAAAAAAATTGGTGTTTATAAGGGGGGCGGTTAGTGAAATAAGTTAGAGATACGAAAATTTTGCACATCTTTCGAAAACCTTGAAAATCTTCTTTAGAAAAATAGTTACTCCTAGAACGCAAAGGAAATCGATGCTTGATAAAAATCTTAGAAATTATTTTTTAGTGTGCAGTTCATTTTTAATATCGAAGAGCGCATGTTTTCTTGCCAGCTCTGCATGACATTAAGATTATTCAAAACGTTAAGCCCAAACCAATTTCAGTTCCAATATTAAAATACTCAACTAGTTCTATACTACATTCCTGTTCTCAGTGCCTAAACATGTAGTGTTTTGTTAAGTATGGATAAAAAACTTAGAGCATTAAAAGAACATTTAAAAAATTAAGGAGAATTTTATAATTGGCTACTGATTTTTCTTTTACAATGGATCTTTCAACATACAATGGATTTAGAAAACTAGCACTTTACTGAAAACACAAAAGCCAATTAAAAAAGACAATTTTGATCTAGGAGTCAAAAGTGAGTATACAGACACGCTTTAGCATTACTCAAAATGAAGAACAAATAAAGGTACTTGTGTCTTATAGCCACCACATTCAAGTTCTGTCGAGAAATGAAGTTTGGTTAATACTAATAAAATAAAAAAAAAAATATGATGAAAATATAACACTTGATCAACAAAATTATGAAAACTACAACAAAGAGTTATTGAAGGGGGGCCGTCCAGACAGCATTATATTAAATACGTAACCTAAACTAACCTAACCAAAATACCTACTTAATATTCGATTAAAATATATAGCTACAATGTGGTTTCCCACCGAGTCGAAGCAAATATTGACTGGTATAAAGACCATGAAAACCGGTTATTGTCTCATCTTCGCGATACAAGATCTAAAGTGTGGTGGGTATAAGACAAAAGTACCCAAATAAACCATAATATGAACTCTGAAAATCCGCTAGTCTATAGTCCTAATACTATCAAGATGGCTTCACTTTGAAAAATGCTTTGGTACTGGTTACGTATTTAATATATGGCATGCTTTACCCCCCACCCCTATTGTGCAAATATATAGCCCAAATCGGTTTACAAACTATTATATATTCCTCCTATTTTATTTATATTCATTAGCATTAACCAAACTTGACTTTTTAGAAGTGACCATCTAATGCACCAGTACCCTAAAGTCTTATATATTCCTCATATTTTGGTGTGTTTCACTATGATTAACCTAAATTCACTTCTTGCGTGTGTTCTGGATAATACACAAGTACCAAGTCATTTCTACCGCTTAACTCAACTTACTGTTTACTTTTGTTTATATTTAGCATGTAGTTTTTCCTTCCCTCTTTCGAGCGCTAAGGATGCCCCTCCTCAGCACCTCACTCTTTACGCTAAAGTTTTTTAAGGTACTTATAAAAAAGCGTCTTATTGTTCTAATTAAACAGCCCTTGTGTTTCAGGAGTCATCATAAAATAACTGGGACAAAATTCAAACTTTAGCATAAACAGCGAGGTGTTGAGGAGGGGGCAACCCCCTTTATATACGTAATAATTTGTTCGTTTTAAGTTTTAATTTTGCTCCTTACTTTCAGTTGAAAAAACTTGTTTTTTAATTTAATTTCTGATCGTTCTTTAAATAATGCCAGGATATTTGGCCCCTAATCCACGGAGAAAAAAACTTTACCGCACAGAAATATCCTCTAGACAATTCAATCCCGATGAAAATTTACCCCGGGCAATTACTCTAAACCCACTCGCCCGTAAAATTGAGACGGAAAAGAGAAAGCAGGACATATAAAAAGACTTTTGTATAAGAATTCTGGCAAATTCCCACTGTGTATATTTTCCCCTGACAAGTTTACTCCCTGGAAACTTCCCTCCTCACGGAAAATTCCCCCGTGGAAAAACCTCCAGCAGATAATGTGTCCCCCCCCCCCCTACCGAAAACGTATGCCTACATCCCAATAACAAATACTATGCGCAAACAATGGGCAAATTTTATAACTTAAAGACCTTTCCCTGGGGCTGTGGGGGGGGGGGGGGTCATGTAATACCCACAGGCCTTTTTAACTTACTGGGCCTTTCAACTAGCGGTCGGCACCCGTTTCTGTTTTTGGCCAAAACAGAAACGGTAAAAGCCGGCAATGAAAAAAACGGAGCAGAAACGAAAACGGTGAAAAAAAACGGAAATCTGTTTCTGTTTTTCCGTTTTTTTTTTACCGAAAAACAGAAACGACCTGTTTTTACTTAAAAAACGGCCGTTTTAACAGATATTTCTGTTTTTTTTTTTCAGTTTCTTTAGATTTACGAGAGTAAAGAGAATATTTATTAATATAGATTAATAAAAAAGACCAAATATACAAAAAGACCAAATATATGAAAAGATCACATAAATTAAAATTTATCACTTAAAACATTTGGAGTTCAAGTGACTTTGCAGTCATTCGTGAGCACTGCTTTCGCGTAAAGTACCAAGCAATACTAAAAGCACTCTCACTGGGTACTGAAGTTGCAGGGACTAATAGATGCATACATGCAATTTCACTTAACTCCGGGTAAGCGTAAAAGTTTTCAGACCAAAATTCTAGTGGATTGGAATTATTTTGTCCTGATCTTCGTCTCTCGCTCAAAAACACAGGAACTCTCTCCTCATATGCCCTGATAATATTTGCTGCCACGCGGTCAATGCTCATACTGTTGGCATTTTGCCTCGTAGAGTTCATCCGTAACCCAGTCATGTCACGAAACTTAGAGAAAACAAGCTGTCTTCTTGATCAAGAGTCTCTGGTGACACTTTTCAGTTAGTCTCTGCCTTCGTAGGAGCGACGTCAATAGGGAAAGACGTGGAGTTCAATTGGATTGGATCGAGTTCTTCTGTGCTTCTCTGCTCGGAGATGAATTGCTGGAGAAGCGAGCAGATGGACTGACGAGCTGACTCTCTGTCTACATGTGTCATTTTTTCATAAATTGCAGGATCCAAAAAGCCAGCTCTTGTGAAGAGCATCATATCAAACTTAGGACTGACTGAAAAATATCTCCTGAGCTGAACAACTAGAAGTTCCTTCAGCCCATTGATTGACTCAGCCATAATACTAGTATATGGAGTCTGACAAAACAACAGTAATCCCTTGATCATCAGCATGACTTTGCTTGCCGAAACATAATTGTATCCACTAGCTATCACTGCTGCCTGTTTGAACGGGCGAAGAACCTCAATGACAGTTTCCATGACGGACCACTCATTGCTGTGAAGTTCGAGCTCTCTAATCTTAGTGTCACGTAGGTTTTGGTTGAAGAAGTGGCGCAGTGGCTCTTTTTGGGAACAATACCTTTCTATCATGGTAAGTGTGCTGTTCCATCGAACATTCATGTCTTTTGTGATGGATGGACTAACATTATATGTCTTGCAGATAGCTTCAAAAATATCGTGGGATTTGGAAGATACTTTCAGGATTCTAACCAGCTTTCGTATTTTTACCAGTGCTGGTCCAAGCGTCAATACTTCACTAGAGACGCCTCTTTGTCTAGGTATTGAGCTCTAACTATCGCTGTCAAGGTCTGGATCATTTAATTCTGAGCTACTATCATCATCATTACTGCAGTCGGTATACTCAGTTTCTTCAATGTCATCATCTCCTACAATCAGGTCAGGAAAGTCATCTTGTTCAGCAGTATCAACGTTGTCATCAGATTCTGAACTGGATCCTGAATCATTTAGGTGGGGAACACTCACTAAATCTGCCTGGTTTCTACATTCCCACAGCTTAAGGGCATTATTCACCACATTATGCAGGTTGTGTGCAAAGCATGAGCTTCGCATAATGGCACCGTCTCTGAGAGCCTATACTATATTAGCTCCCGAATCAGTAATTATAAAGTAGACTTTCCGTAGAACTCTGAACTTCTGGAGGCTACTACGGATTGCACGAAGAATAATGGCGCTACTGTGAGCAACTTTTAGTCTCTTAAACTCAAGGATTCTATGCACCAAAGTGAGCTTGCCGTCAGTGCTTTTCATCACATAATGAGCTGTAATACCTAGAAAGCCAGACCCCGTTCTTGAAGACCAGCAGTCTAGGGTCAAATTCACTTTCCGGACTTTCTGGAGTTCAGCTTTGAGCTGCTTGACCTTCCTTTTCTTTGCTGTAACTAGATGTCTTGCAACAGTACGAGCTAAGGGGCCAGTAAGACCCCCTGTAAGTTTACAGATTAGAGCCTTTACTCCTGGTTTTTCAAATATTGAAATAGGAAGCTTTTCAATGCAAACCGTTTTGCTACACAACTTGTTCAGCTTCAGCTGCTGCTGCTTTGTTGACTTCAAAAAATTTCATATATCCCTTTTCTTTCCAGTGCCTTCAAATCGAGCTGGGTTAGTTTCACATGATGTGCAGGCATGCTGAGCTGAGACAAGGCTGTAGAATGTGACTTCTTTGGAACAGTACTTGGTTTAGGTTGTTCAGCAATTTTGTGTTTAGCCATAAGGTGATTTTTAAACGATGTTTGCAGACCCCTTTGTTGACTTCACATCTTTTTCGCAGTAATTGCAGGTAATTAGAGCAGCTTTCTTATTCCTGGTCCCAAGTTGCTCCCAGAACTTGACTTTCTTTGATGGAGGGCCCTCTCCAAGTTGTGAGTCAGAACTGGATGAAATATTTCATGCCAGATTTGATGCCATTTATGACAGCATGTGTATCGGTACCTGCAAAGCTTATCATTACTAAGTGCATGGAGCAGTGCAGGTCTAGTTACTCCTGTGATTGCAAATAAGAGTATGAAAGAAGAACAATTCAAGGAAAAAAAGACACTTCTCTGTAGGACAGAGCATAATTTTATTCCATAAGCAAGTATCTTTTTTCTGTATTTGTGAATACTCCTCATATGTTATATTAAGGGAAATAAAAGTATAATATTAAAAAAAGCAGGAAATAGTAAAGCGTAGGCCCAGGACTCTCTGATGTAGCTAGAAGATTTTATAATGCAGATAATAGATTGACTAATTAGACCATTAGAAATAAGCTGCTCCAAATATTTACTAAAGTATATGACATTTTTACGGTAAAGAATATCGAAGCTATTCACATTTCCTTCCTGGGTGCTGCAAGTGAACATGCCTAAAATCAACATGTCATTTGGAAATTTTATACCCTTATGCTGAAGGGTAGATCATCAACACGTTCAGCCTACTCCTTTGTTTTAACAGTCCCTTGATTATAAATTTCAATCAACTAATTCAATAATGTTGATGTGAGAAACCAGGGGTAAAGGTGCAGATTAGTTCCTCCTGATCAAACAACTTATTTCTTTCTGTATATTATTCACTCAATTGGGCTGTAAAGTTGCACATATACTGTCCAGTAGAAACAGGATAAAAAAAAATCTCGTACTGTGGCTGGGTTCCAACCTTTTACTTTTCGTAAGCCTAGTAAGCCCTGCAGCACTAGCAGAGGCAAAATCAGCAAGATTCGTTGAGTAGCTCCTATAACTGACCATTGGATATCAAAGATTTTCTGTAGTTCCGCTTCTGCTAGTGCTACAGGGCTTTACTAGGGTAATGAAAATTAAATGGTTGGAACTCACCCTGTATATCCTGGTTCTGTTGGTAGGACCTCTGTGCCCTACACTACAGGGGGAACTAATCTGGGTTATGGTGCAGTTTAGCAACCCCTGATAAAAACAACTTATTACTTACTGTATATTATTCAGTCAATTGCGCTGTAAATTTGTTCAGATAGGGTTCAGTAGAAGCTGGATGTAAACAAATCACTTCTTAGTGTATATCCTGGTTCTATTTTCATGGCCTCTGCACCCGACGCTACTGGGGTAGTTAATCTGCACCTTTACCCAACCAGGTAACCATCTACTTACCAAGACTAACCAAAGGGTGTAAATCCAAATAGACTGCTTTAGAATAAGTTTTACTATGGCGAATGTTTTCTTCAATAGCAAATCTTTTCTTCGGAAGACGTAGACAGCGGTTTTCGATAGATGGCAAGTATCGCTAATCCAGTTCCGCTTCTGCTCATGCAGAAGCTCATTCTCTTCAATAGCAAATCTTTTCTTCGGAAGACGTAAAGACAGCGCTTTTCGATAGATGGCAAGTATCGCTAATCCAATAAAAGTCGCCAGACTGCGCTATGGTGCTATTCGTAATCAAAACACGGAAAATGAAGAAAAAACGGGTTTAAAAAAACAGAAACGGCAAAAACGGCCAGAAAAAAACGAAACAGAAACAGGAACGGTACTAAAAAAACGGCTACCTGTTTTCTGTTTTTTTCGTTTTCCCCAAAAAAAACAGAACAGAAAACAGTAGAAAAAAAACAGAAACAGAAACAGAAACGGCACCGACCCCTACTTTCAACTATAATGAACAAAATGGCTATCTCAAAATTTTTATCGGTTTTTGGAGGAAAAAGGGGCGGGGGAAAAAAGGGGCGTGTTCCCGGTACTATATAAAAAGGGGGTACTTATGCACTATAACTAAACCAGCGCTATAGACTGTAAAAGGAAACTAGACATGGAAACCCGTCAAACGGGTATTTGCTATCTAAATTAATTGCAAAGCGTGATTTCTCATTGCGTTTATAATATTTAGACTGTTGTTTTTTGGGGTTTAGTGGGGAGGTAACTAGGTTAGGTTGCGCATTTAATATATGATATGCTTAACCCCCACCCTCCCTAATGTGCAAATATATAGCCCAAATTTGTTTCTAAACTGGGAGTTTTATTCCCATTTCTTTCATTGAGTATCACAAAACAATGTAACTTTCAAAACCTAAGGGGAGGAGCAACAAATAGAGGGGGCAAATACCCCCTCACCTAAATGGTGCCCCGAAAGAAATATGACTTTAATAGTTCTTAAATTCATTGTTTATAATTAGTCCATCTGGAATCAAAAATCAGTATACATTTTACAATGTACATTACCTTGCATTATTTATAATCAAACAGTTCGTGGTAACGAACTGTAAGTAAGGAGCGACCCGGCTCAATGGTAACCGAAACTCTAAAAAAACGGAATTTTGATACCAATAGATACATCAAAAGAATCAGATTTTAATTCTGATTTCAAATATATAAGTTTCATCAAATTTAATTTTACCTATCAAAAGTTACGCGCCTGAGAAAATTTGGCTGATTTTCGAAAAAAAGGGGGAAAGACCCCCTAGAAATTATAGAACCTTAATGAAAATCACACCATCATATTCAGCGTATCAGAGAACCGTACTGTAGAGGTTTCAAGCTCCTACCTACAAAAATGTGGAATTTTCCATTTTTTGCCAGAAAAATGATCACGCATGCGTGTTTATTTGTTTTTTTATTTGTTTTTTTTTTCAGGGATGATTGTAACGACCCAGTGGTCCTAGAATATCGTGGGAGGGCTCATTGGAACGGAAAATAAAAGTTCTAGTGCCCTTTTTAAGTGACCAAAAAAATGGAGGCCAACTAGGCCCCTTCCCATGCTCATTTTTTTCCCAGAGTCATCTGATCAAAATTTTCAGATAGCCATTTTGTTCAGCATGGTCGAAAATATTATAACTATGTCTTTTAGGATGACTAAATCCCTCGAAGCCCCCAGGAGGAGGGCTGAAAGTTATGAACTTTACCAAATGTTAACATATAGTATTGGTTATTGGGACCCGGCTCAATGGTAACCGAAACTCTAGAAAACGGTATTTTGATACAAATAGATACATCAAAAGAATCAAATTTTAATGCTGATTTCAAATATTTAAATTTCATCAAGTTTAATCCTACCCATCAAAAGTTACGCGCCTGAGAAAATTTGGCTGATTTTCGAAAAAAGGGGGAAAGACCCCCTAAAAGTTATAGAACCTAAATGAAAATCACACCGTCATATTCGGCGTATCAGAGAACCATACTGTAGAGGTTTCAAGCTCCTATCTACAAAAATGCGGAATTTTGCATTTTTTCCCAGAAGAAAGATCACGGGTGCGTGTTTTTTTTTTTTTTTTTTTCCAGGGGGGATCGTATCGACCCAGTGGTCCTAGAATATCGTAGGAGGGCTCATTGGAATGGAAATTAAAAGTTCTAGTGCCCTTTTTAAGTGACCAAAAAAGAATGGAGGGCAACTAGGCCCCCTCCCACGCTCATTGTTTTCTCAAAGTCACCTGATCAAAATTTTGAGATAGCCATTTTGTTCAGCATGTTCGAAAATATTATAAGTATGTCTTTTAGGATGACTTATTCCCCCGAAGTTCCCAGGAGGAGGGCTGAAAGTTATGAACTTTACCCAATGTTAACATACAGTATTGGTTATTGGGAAGTATACAGTACAGACGTTTTCAGGGGAGATTTTTCCTGGTAGTGGGGGAGGGGGTCGGGCAGGGACGTACGAAAGTGGGAGCCTCCGGGCCCACCCCCCCCCCCCCCCCCGAAATCTCACGATTTTTTTTTATTTTCCCATAATTTTCTGATTTTTCTAACAGAATAATGGGTTTGAAGGATTTGCCCCGCCCCCCCCCCCGAAACAAATTGCTGCGTACGTGCCTGGGGTCGGGGGTTATGTAGGAGGATCTTTCCATGAAGAATGTTTTCATGGGGGAAGGGACATTGCTCTGAAGGGGACGCCGGACTTCCCAGCATTATTTAAAAAAAGATCAGAAATTAAATGTAAAAAAACAAGTTTTTCAACTGCAACAGCAGCAACATCAAAACTTTAAACTAACAGAAAATATTACATATATGATTAGGTTCACCCCCTAGTCAATACCTCACTCTTTAAGCCAGAGATTTTTTAGTACTTTCATAAGAGCTATTTATTCTAATTAACGGCTTTTGTGATTTAAGCGGTCATTTTTAAAGAATTGGAACAAAATTTGAACTTTCGCTTAAAGAGCAAGGTATTGAATAGGGGGCGAACCCCTAATATATGTATTAAAAATATATGAATATAGAAGTTCGTTACGTAAGTTAATTCGTAAGTTACGTATATTTATTGATAATGATAAAAACTTGATTAAGGATAAAAACGTTCGTAAATAAAATGAAACAAGTTTCGAGAAAGCCATTTAACCAAATAAAAGTAAATTAATATGAAAATTTTGTTTTAATTATTCATGTACTGTGAGCCAAGATCAAAACCTGCATTTATTCAAAAACGTTCAAAAATTAAATAAAAAAACAAGTTTTTTTAACTGAAAGTAAGGAGCGACGTTAAAACTTAAAACGAACAGAAATTATTCCGTATATGAAAGGGGCTGTCCCCTCCTCAACGCCTTGCTCTTTACGCTAATGTTTGACTTTCTCACAACTCTATTTTTTTAAACAATAAAAAACTTTAGCGTACACAGCGAGGCGTTGAGGAGGGGACAGCCCCTTTCATATACGGAATAATTTCTGTTCGTTTTAAGTTTTAATGTCGCTCCTTACTTTCAGTTAAAAAAAAACTTGTTTTTTTAACTGATATGGAGTTCATATGGAGTTCGAAATTCAGGGTAAATTAGGGTAAATTTTCTGTTCTCAGTCTCTGGGTTGACGAGAAAGATATTTTTTTTTAGTTCTCTGGTATGTCAGAGAATTAAATAAAAAAGGAAATTAAAGATGATCTAACAAAAAAAAATACTTGCCAATATCTAAAGTGGTATTTTACATTACTTTTTGGCTAATATGATGAATAAGTTATACAAAAACGTGGAAGTTAAAGGCGCATTTGATAAAGATAACTAATAGATAGGATTATTATCAAACTTAGTTATGAGAACAAAATGGCCGTTATTAATGGAACTATCTATAAAATTGCAGGCTAAGGACAGCGTTCTGAGATTTTGTCATGAAATAGAAGCCAAAGACATATACATATGAGACAAAATTGTACTTGGCCAGGCCCTTCAACCTTCAACAGTTCCGATTGTTATTTTATTTGTTTTCCTTTTAATGAACTTCGAATTAGTTTTGTACATTTTTAATCATATATTGTATTTATCTTCGACCAGTATTCAAGATCATTTTCATAGTTAAACAGCAAACCCTCCTTCTATATCGCCCAAAAATTTACTCGAGCGTTTCATCTTCATTGTCATTTAACGGTTTTTTGATGTCATACATGTCAATTGTAAATCTATTCAGGATAGCGGGTATAGAATCAAAGTCCCTGCAGCACTTTCCCTGGCAATCTAGCAAGGGCGGATCCAGGATTTTTTTCGAGGGGGGGTACTAATTTTTTACTCAGTTTTCGACAAATTTTACCGATTTTTACCTAGGTTTTACTAATTTTCGACTTACTTTCGACTCGGTCAAAAATTTCGGGGGGGGGGGGGGGGGTTCAAACCGGGTAACCCCCCCCCCCCCCTGGATACGGCCTTGCAATCTAGCCTAAGTCGAAAGGTCACAGTAGAGTTAAGCATTTAAAGGTTCATCCTGTTTCGAATTTTGTACTTGACAAGATTCATGACAGAAAACACTCGACGAAGGGGTTGCTGATGGGTAAGCTTAAGATAGAAAGAGCTGCTTGAGCTACGTCGAACAAAGGTCAGCTTTTCCCACTCTTTTCTGTATTTTTTTTTTTTTTTTTTTGAAATTTGACCACCTTCCCATTTAGTTTTTCACGCTAAGGATAATGCACGCATTAATATTTGAAATTTAGGTCGTCATGGAGCCTGGAATGCGTTGTGACAATCCTATACGGGGTTCTGAAAATTCCACCTGTCTTTATAGAGAGTTTGGTTAATGCTAATGAAATAAATAGGATGAATATATAATAGTTTAGAAACAAATTTGGGCTATGTATTTGCACATTCGGGGGGGGGGGTAAATCATAGCATATATTAAATACGTTTCATCTGATCACACTCAAGAAGTTTCATCTGATCAGTCTGTGTAAAACTGGTTTGTCTTTCTGCATTTGAAGACAAAAACCTTATGCAGTAAGATAAACTACTAGATAAGTATATTTTAATTACATATTTAATATATAGATTTGGTATTTTGATTAGGCTAGGTTAGGTATTCAATTTAATGCGCTCTGGGAATTATATATAAAAGAATTATGCCTTGCATAATTCTTTTTTGTAGTTTACATAATTTTGTTACTAAAGTCTTATATTTTCATCATATTTTGGTATATTTCATTGTGATTAACTTCACTTCTTGAGTGTTCTGGATAGTACACAAGTACCAAGTCATTTCTACCTCTTAACTCAACTTACTGTTTACTTTTGTTTATATTTAACATTTAGTTTTTCCTTCCCTTTTTACGAGCGCTAAGGATGGCTTGGCAAAGATACTTGACGAAATAAATGATTTGCCATTTTGAAAACCAGCAGTTACATTGTGTCTTTTCATTTAGTTTTGCTTCAAAATAAACTTTCTAGAAAGTTTCAACTTAATACCCTATTAGTGTATCTTCGCAATAGTGGTAGTAGCAGTAACCCTGAGAATTTCAACTTAATGCCTTTAGCATTCCTGGTCCGCCCTTTCGACAACCAGATTGCAACTAGTACCTTTTCATTTAGTTTCTAAAAGCCTAACCCTCAAGCAGTAGTAGTTGTAGTTAGAGCATTAGTAGTTATAGTCGGGTCGTATCCAAGATATTTTTTTCGGGAGGGGAGAGGGGGTTACAATTTTTTTTCTCGTGAGGGGGGGGGGGGGGTAACAAAAAAAAAAACCTTTAGGTATTCACGTGGTATAGCGACGACACCAAAATAAGTGAAGTTATGTTGATCCTAATGAAATATACCAAAATATGATGAAAATATTATACTTTAATAACAAAATTATGGAAACTACAACAGGAAATTATGGAAAGATGGCCGCCCAGAACATATATAGTAATACCTAACCAGCTCTATATATTAAATATTCAATAAAAATATACATTCATGGTAGTTTATCTCGGTTCCATTGCAGCTGAACCCCGTGTAACTGAACCCCAAGCATCGGAGGCCCCGTAAAACTGAACTCCCCTTGCAACTGAGCCCTCGTGCAACTGAAACCCCATTTAACTGAGCCCTCGCGCAACTGAACCCTTTTGCAACTCAATTCCAGTGGAACTTAACCCTATGTAAGTGAGCCCCCGTGCAACTGAACCCCTTTGTAACTCTACCACCGTTCAACTGAACCCTTGTGTAGCTGAACTCTCGTGCAGCTGAACAACCGTACTAAGTATTTCAGTATTCTGCGAGGCAATTTCCTAGAGTGAAACACAAGTTAGAATCTTTAAATGTTCAAACTTATTGGAATTGTTTGTTTTTTTAAAGTCATGATATAAATGCCTGTCAAGATGTTTCATAAAAAAGCTGTTTTGTTGTACCAAAAAAAAATAAACCCATATTTATTTCTCCTTTTTTGGGTCTTTTAATAGGGTTCCCTTCGCCCTTTCACTGTCTACGGGTCTAGGCCTTTACCCATCCCCCAGAATATTCCCCCCCCTCTCCCAGTAAATACTTTTCTGCTGAAAATCCCTCCTGTGAAAAATATCTTCCTGGAAAATACCCCCTAGTGGCTGGTTGGTTTCCAATGACTTTTGACTTAAAAAAGGACGGTACTTGGGCATTATATGGGCCTTTCTAAAAAGTCAAGTTTGGTTAATGCTAATGAAATCAAATAAAAGAGGATGAATATATAATAGTTTAGAAACAAATTTTGGCTATACATTTGCAAATTGGGGGGGGGGGTGAAGCATAGCATATATTAGATACGTAACCTAACCAAGGTACCTCCCCCCCAAACCCAACAAACAACAGTTTAAATATCGTTTACGCAATGAAAACCACACTTTGCATTGCATTACTCTATAACGGTCTCTTGAATTAACTCGTCTGGCGGGTTTTTCATGACTGGTTTCCTTGTAAAGGCCCATATAACGCACCAGTACCCGAATATAATTATCATTTTTGTCAGAAATGAGTGTTACCCCCACCCATATAGATATACCAATTCAGAGTATATATTAGGCCAGTTTTTTAGTGCTAGAAACCACAAATTCACTAGTACGTGACTTATTGGTCTGACACAACAATGGCTTCATTAATCGATCTTTTTTCTCACTTTTTATTACATAATCCGAAGTTTGAAGATCTTTTAGATCTTAAGTCTTTTAGCACTAAGATCTTACATCTTTCCGCAGATTATGGTTGTTTAACTCATCTTTGTTCTAAGATCTTAGAGCTCACTGATGTTAGCAAAAAGTGTGAAGACCGCCACTGATTTGCCATACAGAACAATGATGAGAGAACTTTGATGATCTACTCATCATTGTTCTCAGACCGTTGATCAGAGCAGAATGATGAAAGAAGTTTGCACAAAAACGACCAAAGATATGATCTTTGTTCAAAGATTTCACTTTTAAGTGTTTTCTGACAAAAGTGTAAGATCTTAGCACATTGATGAGTGAAAAAACAGGCCTATTTGCACATTAGGGATGAGGGTAAAGTTTAAACTTACTTCATATTATTGACTTATGAATAGAGTAAACATACCACTCGATGACTTTTTTATGCTCTTTCCAAATATAATTATCATTTTTGTAGGAAATAAATTGTACCCCTATATAGCCTATACCGATTAAGGGTATATATTTGCACATTAGGGCGGGGGTGGGGAGAGTTTAAACTTACCTGCTATTTACATCAGAAATAAAACTTACCCCCACCCCCTTAATGTGAAAATATATACCCTGAATTGGTATATATAGGGGTGGGGGTAAAATTCATTTCTGACAAAAATGATTGTTATATTTGTAAAGAGTAGTATCAAAGTGGTAAAAAGTAGTATCGAGTAGTATGTTCACTTTATTCGTAAGTCAATAACATGAACTGCGAAATATTTACCACAATTTTTAGATAGTATAATTCTTCGATACCATTTAGAGGGGAAGAGATTGTCACAAATGCAAATAAAAGGTAAAAAAAGAAAATTTAAAATGGTACTCCTTTAGTTTTTTTTTTTCTTCTGGAGAGTTTACAGTTACAAATCTAAAGTGTTACCAATATCAGTCCTTTCATTATGAATCAAAACTGCGTTTATTCCCATTTTAATACTTTGAAATATAAAACAAAAGAGAAACTCACATCTAAAAAATTCAAATCATTCCATATACACTTTCTTCATCCACAATCGTGAATCAATGCTATTACAGAATTCAAGTTGGAAAGAGTCCAGAATCTGACGCGCAGATATTTTCATATCAAAGCATGTCTAACCTGTTTATGTGTGTCAATGTGAATCGACTTCAGGGAAGGCCTTTTAAAATATTTTGTTTTGCTGCGTCTTTAGAGTGAACTGCAGTCGCGTAATTTCGTCTATATCATGGGAAGGGGGGGGGGGGGGGGGGGGTAAATATGGAGCCAGTTTTCTCGAATCAATTGAAAATAACAGTGAAAACTGAAAAATGAGCCATCATGGTTGCAGCAGTAGCTGCAACATAGTAATGCCTTTCCAAAAAACTAACCTGACAAGTATGTGTCCAATAAGAGAGTCATTCATACTCCTGCCATTTACCCGTGCCACAGCCATTTAAACATTTGCCTCTCAATTACTTGGACTATCTGTCTTGGCTTTTCTCTGTCTACAATTACCCAGCCCAGTCTCAATTACTTGGACTATCTGTCTTGGCTTTTCTCTGTCTACAATTACCCAGCCCAGTCTTGATTCAACCTATTGCCCAAAATACTTGATAAATTCAATTCAAAATCAACGGAATTGAATTGAATTTATCAAGTATTTTGGGCAATAGGTTGCATCAAGACTGGGCTGGGTAATTGTAGACAGAGAAAAGCCAAGACAGAAATATGGAGCCAGTTTTCTCGAATCAATTGAAAATAACAGTGAAAACTGAAAAATGAGCCATCATGGTTGCAGCAGTAGCTGCAACCTAGTAACTTTTACTTCGGTTTGTCTTAAAAATAAAAGTTTATTAAGAAAAGAAATGTATGGGGAATTAAAAAAACATAAAACCCTTTGTAAATGGCGTCAGATCAAAATCAAAATTGTAACATTAAAATCAGCATGGTCGAAAACCTTGATTAAGGAAATTACAGTCTCCCACCTTGAACAACAAGGAAAATCACTTTTTTGGATGGGTAGCACTGATCTGTCTCCCGTTTTTTTTGTGTGTTTTTTTCACCAGGGCTAGCGAATTACGAAAACATCGTAGAGAGATGTTTAATGGCTCATTTGAACGGAAATTAAATTTGTTAGTGCCTTTTTCAAGTGACAGAAAAGATTGGACGGCAACTAGCCTCCCTCCCTAAAGGCTCCCTTCCCCCTCCCCAAATTTGTCCTATAAAAACCTCGAAATAGCCATTTTGTTTAACATAGTTCAAAGGTCCAATAAATATGGTTTTGATGATAATGTGACCCTCCGTAATCCCTGGGAAGGGTTGTACGTGGTATCAGGCGTATCAGTATCGCAGTATCGGTATCGGGCGTACTGGTATCATTTACATCGTATCGGGCATTTCAGTATATCGGTATCGGTATCCTGTGTTGTTTTTTTCAGTATTTCCTAGGCTAATTCTTTAAAGCATGTCCCGGGAAGGAAATCTTTTTCAATATTAAAACAAAGAATTAAAGATCTATATCATTTTTTTATTAAAACAAACTTATTTTATAATACCATTTATCCTACCTACACAAGAATTTTTTTTTGTTTCACTTAAAACGGCACTTTTGGTGCCATGTTTTAAGTAGAAAAGCTGAGGCTAGTGGCCTACCAGAACTTTCTCAAATCAAGTGAAAATGACAGAGAAAACTGAAAAACGAGCCATATAGTAATAAAAAAGATAAAGATGTACTAAAAAAAACTGACATTTTTAGAAAATAAATTTCAGCAGGGGGGGGGGGCAAACTGGGGTCTGGGGGAAAAATAAGGTCTGAGAGAGGTAGTCTCTCTTGTAAATTAAAAGAAGGATTACTTATTATTATACTTACCTATTCAAATTATTTACTTGACAATTCCACTGTAATATTCTCTCCATACGTAAGATGGTCTTTTAAACTTAATTAAATTTTAAAATTAAAACTTAAAACGAACAAAAATTATTCTGTATAAAAAAAATCCTGGCAGCGTTGTTTCTAAATTAGATCATATCTTTTACATACTCCTTCAAATCACTTTAGCTGAAAACATTGCTCCCAAATATTTAAATTTGTCACTTTCTTTCTAAGTTTTCATCTTTAGAGTTACATTCAGTTTTTGGTTCATCTCTCGCCTTAAGGAATTTTCTTAAACTCAACTATCGCCTCCTTTTATTATACAATTAATAAAAAAATGGTACTTCCGAATTAGCTAGTACAAACTCTGAAGTTTGCTTATAAGTTTGCTTCCGTAACTCGAGAAGTGATGTCAGGTTAATCATAATGAAACATACCAAAATAGGATGAAAGTATAATACTTTAGAAACAAAATTATGATAACCACGACAAAGAATTATGGAAAGCAGGCCGCCCAGAACACATTATATTAAATACCTAACCTGACATAGCTTAAATTTTTCAAAAAAAAAGTTTTTCAAAGAAAAGTAAAGAGCAGAAATAAACCTTAACCCAAAATGAGCAGAAATAAAGTCAAACAATTTTCAAAGCGTAAAACTACCACAAATCGTTGTGAATAAATAAATGAAACCAAAACGAACAAAAATTACAATAAAAACCGAGTCAAACTCAAAACGAGCAAAAATTATCATGAGTAGAAGTAACAACCCCTATGCCTTCTCAAGACCACAACATAATTTGCACTTTACTGACAAGAAATTAATTTTAAATGTTTTCACTTTTTCTACTTAAATTAAAAAAAATTATTAAAACTTTAAGGAATAAATACCAGTGAAAATCCAAGATCTTTTTTTTTATCAGTAAAGTCCAAATTATGTTCTAGTCTTGAGAAGGTACCATACGGGGGTTGTTAGTCTTACTCATGACAATTTTTGTTCGTTTGCACTTGGACGATAGTTTTACTTTATTTTTGCTCATTTTTGGTTTAATGGAGCTCTTTAATTTTTTTTCTGAAAAACTTATTTTGTGGGAAAACTTTTTTGAACTAATTTCTGTTCGTTTTTCATTGGCATAGTCTTTTTCGTGGAAAAAAAATATTTTATATCTTTTGTATAAGAATCAATAGTTTGGCTTGCTGTTTGTATGTTGGAGAAATTGTTTCAAGAATTTTAAATCCTAACACAAATAGTATAGTTTAAGTCAATTTCATACCTCCTCAAGGTTACCAGAAAAATATAACTTAACAACCTGGCTACACGTAGACTCTTTTAATTTATGTATATTGTAAGATCAAAAGCAGTAATAGTAGTAGTCCCGAAAGTTTACACACAGAGCCATTTGACTTAGTTTTAAAGCAACGTTTAGTTTTAAAGTATAATGGGCCAACTGCATAATTGTGGGGGGTGGACCTGCCCAATATCCCTAGAGAAAATAATGACTGAACCCTTCTACTAGGCTGAACAAAATGGCTGTCTCAAAATTTTGCCTGGATGTGTTTGAAAAGGAAAATGGATGTGTTACAGTCGAATTAGCTGCTTCAAAAGTTTCAATGATTTTTCTAGCTATTATCGAGCGGCGCTGTCTATGATATTGCTTAAATGCCATTTCAAAAACCTGCCTGTTTTTTTCAGAGGCCTGTTCCAGCGCTTCCACTTACTGTCTATTTTGAAATTTCCATTGTAATTTAAATAAGCAGAAAACAACAAGAGGAATGGACCTTTATTTGGGTCCAACGAAAAAAGCACTACCGCCATCTAGCGTTTGGCGTTTTTTGACATTTTTTGAACTTACCCAATTGTTTTTTTTTTTCAAACGTGTCATTTATTACTATATTAATCACCCAATTACGCTAGTAACACTAATGTTGCTTTACTTTTACGCTAAAAAAAAAAACAACGAAGAAACGTTAGATGGCGTTAATAATTTTTTGTGTCAATATTAGCGCTAGTTTTCACTCCTATGTCACCAATCTCTTGAATAGACCTTATAAATAGGTCAATTCAAGCCCCAAAAAATCAGTATTTTCCTTATTTTACAAAATTTACCTATTTTATTGGTATTTTTTTACCGGCATCTTACATATTATACCAACATACTTTATGGCGGCTTGAAATTTTCACAGTACAAAAGCACAAGGAGGCTGGCAGAAACAGGTTTGGATATGAGTTTCTTTTGTGTAAAACTGTATTACCTGGTTTAAACGCCGTCTGTCTGACTATAGTCTCTTGTTTTCAGAACAATGAAGTGCATTATTATAGTACAAGTAATCATAATTTTAAATCGGTGAAATATTAGCAGAAATAAAATTATATTAGTTATGTGAGCTGTTAAAGACAAAAAGGGTTACAAGCAGGATTGACATATGAAAAAAAGATAAAAAGAAAATTTTTAATGAGGTTAATGTCAGCCAACGGACAGAAAAGAAGCAAAATGCCATCCCAGCCATCTTCCTCCCAGCCATCAACAGTGCTAAAAAAAGCAAAGCTGACCTTTTTAAGTAACTCTTAACAGAGCAGAAGAAATACTGAAAAAAACTAAGCGATAATAAATGAAACACTATTCACCAATTAGATTGGCCAAAAATCATCTGCTTAGTGATTGACTTAGCTTGTCAACAGACCTTACCTTCATTAAAAGTGTGGTCAGATGATCTTAACTTAAACGGAAGAAAAGTACTATTTGAATTCTTTAATTTTTAGTTATTGTGAACTGGGTTTATAGGAATATCTGTAGTATCTCGATTTGAAGCAAGATCTCTACTTATGAATTTTTTTTATTTCAATTGCCTTCTTAAAAGAATTTGGGAAGCCATTTGCTTCAGATATGGGAAGCCTCAGATTTGCTTCAGTTGCCTAATCAAAAAAACTGAAAAACCTGGATTTTCAACAATGTCGAGGGCCAAAGCAGTCAAAATCCTCATTTTATTTCAAAATTCATATCTCAAAGAGATCTTGTGTTCATTCCATTATTTTCCCAGGAGGCCTGCATTTATCCCACCCCCCCAAAAAAAATATCCCCTGCAGAGATTTCCCCCTCTGCCATGGAAAATCCCCCTATTTTCTCCCTGGATAATTCTGGATCTTCATTAAAAGGGATATTGAAATTTCTACTCTCTTTTTTAAGTCAGGGGCAATCGTATACCATTGCTCATAGTAAAGACCCTTTAGGGTAAATGTATTAATATCTGTTTATTTATTTTTTCCCAGAGGCATTTCATGTGGAAGAGGTGGTTGATTAAACTTGGGAGAGGGCTCAATCATTGGAAATCAAAAGCTCAAGTGCCCTTTTCAAAGATTTAGCATTGTTTTCAAGCCATTTCTCCTGAATGAGTTGTTACTGACTAGAGTGTCTTTAAGAAATTCTTATTCTACTTTAACAGCCATTGTTTCAGCAGTTGTTTTGAAAGACTCTTCAGATAAATATATAATTAGTTCTACAGGAGAGACAAAAGGGCAAAGGAAGAAACTGATACATAATCCTTAGGGTCGTGTCCAAAACTTTTGTTTGGAGGGCTTCACAAGACGAACAGTCAGCTGAATCTAAGTCTGAAGGAAAGGAACTAGATGTGCCAGTAAATCCTGTCAAAAACGGTTTTAATGACTGTGAAAGTGACTGAATGTTTTGCTATTATGATCGATTGCTTAGTCAATAAAAGTCATAAAATTCTTACAAACCACTTTTTACTTGTATTCAGTGCTTTTAAAATAAATGAAACATAACAAGGACATAATATGAAAAATGTGACCAAATGTGGCTATTTAAATATGCAAGGCTTTTAGGGTAACATTTCTCTAGTTTAAAAGTAGAAAAAAAAAAAAACACTAATATGATTTTATTCCCAAATTACAGTTTAGTTTTTTTTGACAAAATAATTGTATGACATCAGGCACTGTCCAAGTACTAAGGTATCATCCTAGGCACAAGATTACCAAAGATATCAACAAGACCATTAATTAAATTATTGAAATTCTAGGTGAAGGGGTATTACCTTTTGAGTGCGGGAAAACCAGAATAATTAAAAATTTTCATTAAAAGCTGAAAGTGATGCTTAAAAAGAAATGCTCAACAAGTCTTTTGGCTACCAGACAACTATAAAACACCAGTTTTACCCTATATCTCCAAGGGAGTACCTCATTTTACCTTATTTTACAAATTTTACTGACAAAATTTTTATTTACAGTTATTGTACAACCTTGACATTTTGTTTACTTATTCATGTCTCATTATGATGTTTTAGTGAGCCTGACTAAGGAGAGTTTTAAAGCGGCTCTAAATCCTAGATTATCCTTGTCATCAGCACTTTAAACCCTCGAAAGTTTCAACACTCTGTTCATGAAATGGTGGTGACACAGTCTGATATTCCTTGGATTTCAGAAACAAACATGGCCACAATAAGCCTCAATACCAGATGATTATAAATCAGCCTTAGACGAACAGCTACTCTATCGTCTCAAAATAGGCATAATAGATAAACACAAAGTTCAGTTATGTCAAAAGAGCAATCATCCTCCTTGACACCATCTCAATCTGATAGAAACCTTAAGAAGAATTCAAAAATCTAAACTTTCATCTGTCTGTTCGTAAAATTTTGGTGAAAGTATGATATTCCTTGCATTGCCGAAACAGACCTGGCCACAATTAGCTTCAAAGCCAGATGATTACACATCAGATTTAAATGAACAGCATTACAGCCAACTAAGTTAATGAATAGTGAATCAAAAATAAAGTAAATGAATGAATAATCAATCTACGAAATGTATTTCAAAATGGACATATGAACAAGCAAATACAGCTTATATGGTAGGCACTGTTGCAAAGATGCCGCAATAATTGACTTCAGGGGTGAGTGCCTTTCTTTAAATACCATGAACAGAGGTACTTGGGAAATTATATCTGTTATAAAATCATGCCCATAAGAAATCTATACAAATTAACTTTTGATAAGCTAGACAGCAGTTTTTTCAAGCTGCCAAAGAATCAAGTCAACAAATAACTAGACAAAACACTAAGTCAACAAATCACTAGACAAAACACTATCAGCTAAATTTTAACTTTTTCACATAATTTAGCTACATAAGAAAAAAAGCGTTTGTAAAAGAAAAAAGAGTATTTATATTTAGTTTAACTTGATTTTTTTTTTCCATTGATAAAGGCTCCCACACACTGAGTCAAAATATTCGGATTTTACTATTTAAAGTTTGCAATGTTTCTTGAGATTCTAGTTGTTAATCTAGCATAAAACATCACCCTCCCCCCCCCCTACTAGGGCCATATATAAGGCTAGGGCATATAAAATCTGAGGAAATATGGAAGGAACCAAGATAATTTAAATAATAGAAAATTCCGGCAAATTATTAAGTAAGAAGTTTGTTATTATAACATTGTCTTGTGGGGTTTTGCATCAGGCCTATGGCTAAAATAGGCCCCACCAGAGGGGAGGGGTAAAATTGTATTCCTTGAGAAGGTTATACTTGAAAACTTTTGAGGAGGAGATAAATGGTACTGCTCTTTTATTATTATTGCGTTTCCTTCTCAGGAGTAATCTACAGAGGATAACCCAGATTCCAAGCATGCTATTTGGTCAAGTTACTAACATCAGGAAAACATTCAAGGGAAGCCCTATAGAAACTTGACTTTGTTCATCAAAACCGCTCTAGATAACTTTTAAACAAAGGAGCAACTTGTTATGGCTCCTTTAACAAAAAAAAAAATGAAAAAAGAAATTACTTGGAGTTTCAAATTCTGAAAATGATCAACTACTGCAATACAACTATGACTATTTAGCCAATTTATACCATTCCTGCTTCATTTTACCCCCCCCCCCCCTCCCTCCCCTGCTGCATAAACATACACTTCCCTTTGTATATTCCTCTCAAATACATAAGTACTACAAATAGGCTAATGGCGAAGAGCTAATACTGCTCAAGCACTGTAAAAATATAATAAGAATATGTAAAATGATATGAATATTTATTCATCAGTACGAGGGACAGAACCATTCCAAGAGGGAGGGAGGAACATCCGAATTATTTACCCTTGTCACCATTGCTGCGGTGGGGGGGGGGGGGCAACAGGCTTGTTGCTCACTTTCATCAAATTTTTCACATTAATTCAGCTTTTTTTGCTTGAATTTCAGTTGGGAGGGACTGCTGCTGACTTAAATGAATAAAAGGATTCAGCATTGAAATATAATATCAGAAGAAACACTGCACTCTACTGTAACTCTAAGCATAGACTATCTCAAAACTAGTTGTACCTTTCTGATATAAATTTACAACAATAACTCATTTCTAAGAAAAATTGTCTTGACATCAAAGTTTACTGTTTACTCATTAAATGTTCAGAATACAAAACTGAAAGAATACAAACTACAGAATACAAATTCCTTGGTTATTTTCACAAGATACCAGATGCTTTAACAGATTTATTCTCAATATAAAAAGCTTGTGTAACTGAAAAAGGGGAGTTAAAATTACCTTTGTTTTAATTCAAAAGATAGTAAGCACTATTTTAGAGAATTCTCTAAACATTAAAAAGTTTCAAATTCCTAAAAAGAGTCTAGATTGGTGTAAGTGGGTAAGCAATTATTTATTATAGAATTCTAGTTTAGCAGCTTTTTGCTAACGTTTTTTTAATCATAAGAAAGTCGAGTTTTTTTTTCTGAATTTTGCATTATATTACATCTACTTCTGTAAAGCTGATAAACTGCAACTTTACCAAGGAATGTGCCCTAATACTACACACAACACCCCTTTTATTTATTAGGGGTAGCATGTTTCCTTTACAAGTACTAAACCTTGGTAAACCGTGTGCTAAACTGTTTTTCTGAGTTCGCATTATATTACATCTACTTCTGGAAAGCTGCTAATCTGCAGTATTACCAAAGAAAGAGCCTTAATGGTACACACTACACCCTTTTATTTATTAGGAGTAGCATGTTTCCTATACATGTACTGAACCATGGCAAATCTACCATAAAATAACACTGTGTCTATCCTAGAGGAGTGGTAGCTCACTCACGTGTGCCTGCCTCATTTTTAGGAGTGACGAAAAAGGCCAGGATATACTGTACCCTGGGCCTACACCAGTGGTTCTCAACCAACTTTGGGCTATGCCCCACCTAGGCATTTTTTTTTTTTATTATTATGATGTCCCCTTTGTGATTTTTAATTTTGTAATTCAAAATTTTACATGTTTTGCATGAAGAAAGCTTAGAAGGCAATTACTTGATATCATTTTTGGGTAATCCTCTTGTCTGAACACCTTTTATGCAACATAGAATGTCATTGCAATACTATTATATCTCTTTTTTTCTTCCTAAAATGCATTTGAATGTGACATCATTCACATGAAAAAGATCTTTTTTTAAAGTATAGTAAGTCAAAGGGTGCATGTCCTACCCAAGACCCACCAAAATATTACCAAGCCCCACTGATGAGGTCTGTGCCCCATGTTTGGAGTCACAGGAATAGACCAAAATTAGAAAACAACCTAGCCTATCCAGGGAAAAATAAAACAGACACTGAGTTGGCTAGCCCTTGTACACTAGCTACAATTCATAAAATATTATAGAGTAGGCTGAGGGTATATAAATCAGTAAAACTCCAAGACAATATAGGTAAAACTGAACCTTGTTACCCTTGATGAACTCATATATCTCCATTTCTCCAAAATCCCATGCATAAATGATTTAAGAGTTTATTCAGTTTTAGGGACGAGTTAAATTATTGTTTATGATTGTATTAAGGAAGTTTTCAGAATTTGTGGCATCAGTTTTTCAATAAAAGTCAAGGTATCACTACAGGTTCAGTATAGATCTTGCTGTAGTATATTTGGAAAGAATATAAAACTGTATAAAGTGATATCTTTACTTTGATTTTAGCTAAGTATTATAAGACCTTCCAGATTTATATTGTATAGTTTTTTGTCAACTTTACTTTACAGCAATTGCTAATCAATCAACAAGATAAAGTAGGTGCACTAAGAAAAGAGGCGGATAGGAGGGGGGGGGGATAATGAATCAATTTGTTTAGTTCTTATTCACATCCACTTGAACAGAAACAACTTAATAAAAAAGTTATTTACAAAGTTCCAAATGGAATGAAATCTTGCTCAGGTTCTAGGATAACCTAGATAGAGGGCTTTTAACCATTTAATAAACCAGAATGGGCCTATTTGGTCAAATTCTAGTTTAGAGGCTTTTGGTTAACTTGGAGATTAGATAAATGAAGAAGCCAGTGCTAATACATGCTGTCCTCTGTTGACTCCAAGGGGCATGCTGGCACTACAGGGTTAGTGGTGACCATGTGACTTTGGATGGCTGGTTTGAAAAACAAATGACCCTGTCAGTTTCTATAAAAAAAAAAACAGCCTCAGCTCAGGCGAGATGACCCAACGTGCAAATCGATCGTCAGATCTTGGAATAGGGGCGAAAGATTATTCGAACCATCTAGTAGCTGGTTCCTCCCGAAGTTTCCTTTAGGATAGCTGGCGCTCAAGCACAGGAGACGGGAGTCTCATCCGGTAAAGCAAATGATTAGAGGCCCTGGGGCCGTATCGGCCTCAGCCTATTCTCAAAATTTCAATGGGTGAGATGCCTTGCCGACCGTGTCGACCGAAAGAGAACGGAAAAGATCCAAAATCTTTGGTAGCAAAGATTTCGGATCCAGTGGGCCACTTTTGGTAAGCAGAAATGGCACTGTAGGATGAAGCAAATGTTCGGTTAAAGCGCCCAAACCAATGCACATTCCCGATCCCACGGAAAGGAGTTGGTTGCTCCAGACAGCAGGACGGTGGCCATGGAAGGTCGGAAACCGCTAAGGAGTGCGTAACAACTCACCCGCCAAAGCAACTAGGCCCTTAAAATGGGAGGCGCTTTAGCATTGTGCTGATACCGGACCGCCAGTCAAAGAGCTCGTCGATCCTTGGTGATCATCGCTGACGCGCAAGTGAGTAGGGAGGTGCACTGGTTTCATTGAAGGGTTCGGGCGTGAAGTAGCACATACTCAAGAGAGATCCTTGATGCCTGACGTGGGGAAGGGTTCCATATGAACAATGGTTGGACATGGGTCAGTCGGTCCTAAGCCCCACCTAAAATGGTAGCACAAGACGAGCGTTGAACGAAAGAAATAAGAAGTGTTTATCGCAAAGCGTGAGGCTCGTGGCAAGGGCGAAAGGGAATCCCGTTTTTATTTGGAAACCTGGTTGGGGTAACGTTCGGATCCTCATATCCGTATCCGCAACAGCAATTGGCCATGGGAAGCTGGCGCGAGTGCCGGAAAGTTTTCTTTTCTGTGTAAGGGAGATATAAACCCTGGAATTCCTCCGCGAAGGGATAGGGTTAAGCTTCCGAAAAGCGATGCACTTGAGCGACGTCCGTGCAATCTTGTCGGTCCTTGAAAACCATGGTGAGGGCTACGTCTATTCCTCCCACCAGACCGTACCGATAACCACATCAAGTCCCCAAGGTGAACGGCCTCTAGACGATAGATGAATGTAGGTAAGGGAAATCAGCAAATTGGATCCTTAACTTCGGGATAAGGATCGGCTCTGAAGGTTGAGTGTCGGGCTTGGAGCAAGATACGACTGGCTACCGAATTGGGCTTAGGTGCTCGCAAGGGTACTCTATCCCTTTTCAAGCTGGTCGTGGACGGCCCAAGCAGTGCTCTTAGTGCCATGCTTCGGCTTGGTGCGGAGCCTCGGTGCCCAATGAACGACCAACTCAGAACTGACACGATCCAGGGGAATCCGACTGTCTAATTAAAACAAAGCATTGCGAAGGCACCATCGCGTGTCGACGCAATGTGATTTCTGCCCAGTGCTCTGAGTGTCAAAGTAAAGAAATTCAACGAAGCATGGGGAAACGACGGGAGTATCTATGACTCTCTTGATGAACAGTGCTTCCTCTTAAGGGGAGTAGCTAATCTTGCTTTTACAGTCCTAGTTCTCACTCCCTTTGGGAGGCAGACACCATGATGGGACGTTAGGAGGGATATCACTGAGACCTCGTACTTGATTACTATGGTGACACTTGTGGTTACTCTTAAGGGAGGGAACACTCGCCACTTGTTGGATGTTAGAATTGAGAGTGTAATCGAGCTGAATGCTGAGTAAGCTTTGTCTTCATCTGATCACAGTGTGACAGGGAGATCTACTCTTGGGCCAATGAGGCTGTCACGGGACTGACGAGTATAAATTTCTAACAGGGAGGCTTGTATTGACCAAGACCTACGGTTCCGATGGGAACCACGCGGGTCCTTCAAGTGACTTCACCGCTGGGCATTCCACAATGTCGATTGGAGGCTGACTGCTGGACCCGAGTAGGAGGTGAGTGACCACGAAATTTCAGACAGAAGGCAGGTTGTCCCAGAGTAGGGCATCATCCGTGATGAACTATGAGGATGGAACAGGTACAGCAATTTTCTCGTTTCGTACTTCTGGGGTGACCCCGGGTACTTGGAAGGAATTTGGTACCCCCTATTATACCTGGCCGTCTTCCCACCAGGGGGTAAGTGGTCTCTCCAGACGCCCGAATACTGTTACAATACGCAGTTCCAACCTTCACGATGGTCTTCGCGGGAGTCCCTAACTCTCATGGTATATGTAAGGGAATATGGCAGTCCTTCAGGTAGGAAGGGAACGGCCGCATATATCAGAGGGAGGGTTAAGTGTTGTCAGTCAAAGGTAACAACTGCTAAAGGCGTTCTATTGGTACGATGGCGGCAAGGGTTTGGTGGTACCTCTCTCGTAGGAAACCAACCGGTTGAACCAGGTAAGGAAAGTGCATCCGATATATATCACCTGTCAGTAACGAAAAGTACAAACTATGATCAAAACACTGTCCGTATTGCCTCCGACACGGACGGACGGGGCAAGAGCAATAAAGAGTGTGAGAATGTTGGCCGTTCACATCGCGAGATCCAGGCTCCTTGTCCTTCAATATTCGGAGTCATGGACTACAAAAGCATGGCTTGTTCAATTTGTGGCTACAAGTCTCGACAAGTTACCGTCGGTGAGTGGTTATTTCCCACACTGCAAAGGTTCTGACCCGCGAGGTGTGGCTGAGTCGTCCATGGCTCAATCATCATGTGTGAGTGCAATTTTGGTAGATGATACGAGTGCCTGTTTAGATGGTGGCAGGACAAGGGATGCTGTGATGGATAGGAATGTTGAGATGAATAGGGACGTTTTAGAAAGTATCGATGTGGTAGGCAACAAGGATGTGGTAAGTATATATTTAGAAGACCAGGGCGACGTTGGTTTTCATTGGGACACAGGGTTCTTCGGAACCCGCTACCCAAGCCAACGTCAGTGTGGCTTAGGGCCCCATGTTAAAGTGCATTGTGTGCTCGCTGAGGCAGGAGTTTTATGTCTGCGTCGGGTCTGGGACAGCATATGCCACACCAGCACACGGTCGAACACAATAAGCGTTTCGCGGGAATTAAACGGGCTAAAAAGTCTAGACGATGAACTGAATCGGGTCACAAAAATCGAAGTCAAACATGGGATGCTGATTAATATCAATCGGATCATTGCTTCTGAGATGTCTGGAAGGACAGTGGGGACGATAAAGAAGGCCCGTAAGCGACCAAAGTATCTTGGGATATTTGAGGACCTTGTACGTCGGCGTGCGGACCGCAAGGCCCGACTGATATCCCCGCAAAAGAAAAGGTACAAAATCAGAGAGTCAACCACCGACCCCAGCAACGAAAGAGCTCTCTGGAGAGCTAGATGCGGGTGTGATAGAAGATAATCTTGCTGTTGGAGAGGTGGCAACGGCGGAACACCCCCCCCCCAACCACGGGGTCTTGATTCCAGTGTTTGAGGAGATGAGCCCAGGGGCCAAAAGCTTCAGGGATACAGCCTTTTGTTGCTGGAAAAAAAGTTATCTGTTGATAGCCTCTTTAGGGAGTTCTCGGACAGCTGCCTCAAAGGCGCTGGGATGGAGAAACGGATGCGGGGAGGGAGTAGAAAAGATGGGGCGGTCTGGCAGTAGGTTCAGCCTCAACAGACGAAAAACCAACCCAGGACAATGCTCCAAAACGAAGAGTTCGTAAGAAGAGACCGCAGGAACGGAAATTTCGAGTTTGTCCGGAGCTATTCAGACGCAGTGAGAAGGACTGCTTAGACGCAGTCCTAAGCGTGGATGGGATTGAGAGGGGGGGGAAAATTCTCACCTCTAGCGAGAAAGCTGCGCTCCTCGCAGAGCATAAGGCTTTGTTTGAATCAGAGCCCCTCAGGATTGAGGAAGGATTCGTGCCCTCAGTAACAAAGCTGGGGGACGAGATGACTTGTTCAATTACCCCTGAGAAAGTGATTTGCTCAAGTATCCAGTCCTGAAAAAGGTGGATCGCCATGTCTTAGCTATTCTGTTAAATGTTTTTTTTGGCGGTCAGAAAGACGCCAGTGTGTCTGAAACATTGTAGAACCACACTAGTGCCAAAAGTCCAGGGCAACAGCTTACCTGGAAAATTTCGACCAATTACGATAGCCAGCACTTTGCTTCGGCTATACACGAAAAAATAATTGTAAATAGGGTTAATCCCTCAGAGCTTTTGTGTGGGAGCCAAAGAGGCTTCGTGTGTAGACCTTGTTGCTTCGAGAATATATGTACTGTCGGAGCGTTGATCAAGGAGGCACGCACTCAGGGAAGGTCCATCTGCCTCGTTACAGTGGAACTGTTCAAAGCGTTTGACACGGTGCAGCACTCAAGTGTGCTCCGGGCATTGAATCGTTTCTCTATGAGTGCTAAACTGGCCCGTATGATTGCCGAACTATATTCAGATGTGTCTAACCAGCTGAAGGTAGGGAGGGGAGAACTAGGTCACGTTCAGATGAGGGTTAGAGTTAAACAAGGGGACCCTCTGAGTCCAACGCTGTTTAACATGGTTATAGACGAGTTCCTTGCCGCCGTGAATCGAAGTGCAACCGTTGCTAATGCACCAGAATTCAGCTATGGCAGAGTGAAAGTTGCAGCGATTGGGTTCGCTGACAACTTGCTCCTAATTTCGGAGTCCCGAAATGGGGCTCAAACATTAATTGAGGGGTTGCCCGATTTTTGCAGGCGCCAGCACCTGTGGATCAACGCCAATAAATGTCAATCGTTGTGCCGAGAGTGGCAGGGTAAAGCTAAGAGGTACAAAGTCTTGGGAGATGTCATTCTTTTCAAGCGTACAGAGGCGGAGGCTCTTGTTGAGGAAGGCCCCTTAGGTATCTCGGCCGTTGGCGTGACTGGGTCTCTGAGTTATCTGGGATTCCAGATACGACCGGATGATGAAAGTTGTTTTAACCAATGATGCCAACGTCACGTCCTCGCTAGCAAGGCTAGAGAGGGCCCACCTTAAGGGGGCGCAGAAGATTAGATTGGCGAGATTTCTGGTTGATCGTCATTTTTACAAATCCAACCTTTGACGAATATGTGCAGGCACGGATGTCCTTCGAAGGAAACAATTCAACGTGTTCTACAATCCTGTGGAACCATCCACGGGGACCTGGTCAAGCGGCATGTCTCCGTGGTCAATTCTCTGATAGAGAAAGTTGAAGGAAGCAACTGAAGATATATTCATGAAACATATTTGACTCATAGCACACAAAGGATCAAACCGGATCTAGTAATTGTTAAGTTAGGTGTGCCCTATATTGTGGGTGTGATGGTGGCTTACAATCACCCGATGGTATTTAATAGAGCAGCTGAAGAAAAGATACAGAAGTATGGCGTTCTCACCCCTGAAGATATGCCCCTGACTTAGGTGAAGTTTCCAGTCTTGAGGTTGTCCCAGTTGTTCTTGGGGCTCGGGGAGGTTGGAGACGTGCCAATTCTCGAATTAAGAAGATTCTTGGTATATCACACAGCTTCGCCAAAATTAACATCATCCGGGTAAAAAAGCAAGCTTATTGATGTTGAGGCTACATGGTAGCCTGCAGAGCTCACGAAACGGGAAAGGTAACTATGTATTAACCCTCACCAGTAGCAGTATTAGTCGTAGGAATAGAGTAGCATGGTCTAATCAATTGAATGTGTATAGTTTACTCAATATAGATGGATTGACCTCTGCAGCTACGCCCGCTGGGCAATCCAGGTAAGGGATCTCCCAAGGGGAGGCTGCGTGCGGCAAGTGCTTGTCGCGCGGGGCTAAAGACTCACGTTGAACCGCAATGACAGGTGGTTTCGGTTTACAAAAATTCCTGGAAGTGGGACGGACTTGTTCCTATCGACATGCTCCACTAAACCTCACAAGCCATTTATAAGTTTGCTTCACTCTCATATATGGGACCGTCCAAAGGTAGGGCTGAATCTACTTGGAGGTCATGGATGGGTGCCTATGGCAGATTTGGGACTGCTCTGTCGGACGCCTTTTCTTATTATTGAGAGTCGAGATGGACCACAGGCAAGGTCCCTATGGCCAAGCCTGATACCAGGACGGGTCTGTATATGACTGATGGGCATGGAAGGTTATAACTGGAACCTGGCTTCCAGAGTGGAGTTGCCAGGGCAGGTCTGCTAGTTTTCAGGTTTTGCCAGTGGCAACTCACCTAACCAGCGGCTTTGTAAGGCTTCTTCCTAATAGATTTTTGAATTTTCCTTTCCTATCTCTGTTCTTTTCTAATTTAAACGTTAGCATGTTACAGTTCACTCCCCTTATTGGATTGGGCTGTTCAGGACCGTTTTTTGGCCGCTAGGTTGGCAATGGGCAGTGAAAACCCGTTTTTAACCCAGACCGACCGGCATTTTAACCCTCTAAAAGGCTCAATTGAGTACCTGTGCAGGGTAAGCTCATTCCTTAGTTAGAAGGAGCGAGTCTAGAGATTGGAGCCTTAGGGCTGGTATTGTTGAGTATCAGGTCCGCAGGTCTCACCTCCTAGTTGTAGCTTATGTCAAGGACCAAGGTTGCAGTCAGGAGACAAATGATAACGCAAAAATAGCCAAATTCCTCGCCATCTAATTATCGACGCGCATGAATGGATTAACAAGATTCCTACTGTCCTATCTACCGTCTAGCGAAACCACTGCCAGGGGAACGGGCCTGGTAACGTCTGCGGGGAAAGATTTTGAATTGATGTTATCAAGTATGTTGCAGTAGGTTGCATCAAGACATGGCTAATTGTAGAAATAGAAACGCCAAGACAGATAGTCCAAGTCATTGAGAGGCCTGAAATGAATTGAAATGAAGTTATCAAGTATTTTGCAGTAGGTTGCATCAAGACATGGCTAATCGTAGAAAGAGAAAAGCCAAGACAGATAGTCCAAGTTATTGAGAGGCAAATGTTTAAATGGCTGGGGCACGGGTAAACGGCAGGAGTAAGCATGACTCTCTTATTGGACACATACTTGTTTGTTAGTTTTGGGAAAGGCATATTCGCACCCAGTCAAATCTAAGAGAACCTATTTGCATATCGAATAAAAACCGAAACTGCAGACGAGCAAAAAGTAATGCAACGCAAAACACTCTGGCTCAATCTTTTTGGTAAATCCTTTTTAAGTCAGATCTTTGCCCTACGACTTCTTCACCAACGTTTCATTCACAGACTGGATACCATCTCAGTTTTTTCTTGACTTCATCGCTGCATTTGAGTCGATAATACGACCCTTGTTATGGCAAATAATGCTCGAAGACAGTGTTCCTACGAAAATAGTCAACCTGGTAAGAGCATACTTTGAAAATAACCTGAGTAACGTACGAAAATATGGTGAGCTAACTGAATTATTTTAAATAGCATACGGTGTCCGTCAAGGATGTCAGGCATCGCCAATTCTTTTCAAGCACATTATAGATTGGATTTTGAAAAACACATTGAAAGAAGATGACGGTGTCGCCTTTTCACCACAAGAAAAAATTGCTTACATCGAATATGCAGACAATGGTACTCTGCTCACAGACTCCACTCAGAAAACACAAAATATGATACAAAGAGAAGCGAAAAAAAAAAAAAAAAAAAAAACGGCTAGTGAGACAGGACTTGCGATCAGTATCCCAAAAATAAAGTATTTTCAACCAAATAGAACATTTCTATATACATCAGTGGAGAACCTATTGAGAAGGTGGAAGAGTTCAAATACCTAGAGTCATCGACAGATGCTAGAGATGGAGCCACTAGTGAGATTCAAGGCAGAACTATCAAAGCTTGGTCCATCTTTGGCCAGCTCCGCCAACCACTTTCGACTAGAAGGGAAATCAAACTCGTAACGAAACTCAGGATCTACTCAGCATGCGTGCGTTCTATTTTGCTATATGGATTTGAGACCGGGCTTCTCAAGGTGGAAGAAGAGCCTCAGCTTAAATCTTGACCGAAAATTTCTACGGGCTATTAGCAACGTGCGGCTGGTGCAAAGACTCAGCAGCCAAGAGCTAATGAAAGCCAGCGGGCAAAAGCATGACGTTTCCACCATGAGCAATAAAAGACGTCTTAAGTGTTAAGATCACGTAATGAGGCACTCAGAAGATACCTTGACACTCCAAGTACTACTAGCAGACCCCAATTCCTGATGGAAGAAAAAAACAGGTGGCCAGATGAAATCTTGGCATGACGTCGTCAGAAAGCATGTCAAACGGCTTGGGGGATTTCAAAAGCATGGTCACAATTGGGACAAAGCGCGGCTAGAGTTTCTTCGGCAACTCACAGAAGACAGAACCCAATGGAAGCCTTTTGTACACTAGCTCCTAGGTGCCGAGTTAGGCTGAATAGCCTGTGTCTCGTCTTAAGTAAGTAAGTATGTTGGCGGTAGAAAACAAGGTAAAGAAATTTTTGCCTAGAGCTGGGACCTCAATTATGATCAACGAAAACTTAAACCTCATACCTAGAGATACGGATTAGGGTTGGCAATTACCCTAAAAATTGAATAATCTATATTGGTTCTCTAAAGATCCCGGTCACAGTGACCTTTTGTTGCTAGATAAATTTCGGGCCCCCAAAATTTGTACGAAAATTGAAGCAAACCCTAAATGTGTAAAATATGTGGAAGTACATCATCCCTTACTTGAGATTCGCATTATCAGCTGTTCTTATACGAACCAAGTTCCCCATATTATGCTTCAATAGGAAATAAAATTATTTTAAGACGAAAAAAATCACGGCAAGCAAAAAAAGACACTTACAAAAGTTTTTAAACCCCTTTTTATTTTCACATCAATTTATACAAAAATTAAACGTTGAAATAGACCTCATAATATCATACAATTTTCTAGAATCTAACCTATATCAAAATTACCAAAACACCAATGAGCATGACAAATAAAGTCCTCCGGCCCAAAAGCCCCAAGGCAATGTATTCCATTTATTTTAGAAAGAAAAGAAGAATCCAAAATTCTGAGAGAGAAGATAGAAACTACTGCAGAAGATGAAGAAGAAATTTCATACCGTAAGTCTTATGTTGCAGTTAATACATTAAAACATGCGAAAGACCAATATTACTGATACTTTATTAGGTATTTGCCTAACCTTTAAGTTTTTAACTATTTAATGTCTTTAGACCACGACGAGTGTTGAAATGACATAGTATAAAATAAGATTTAAAAGCAGAACACCAACCATCCAGGTAACGGGGGACCTATCTTACCCTTAATAGGTTAACCAATTCTCACTTTGGCTAAGTTCAAATCACAGACGGCGTTTATTGCTCAAATTTACTTTATCTACAAAACAAGAATAATACAATAATAATATTTCTAGATAAATCTGAACAAAATCCCGTGAAAATCCTTAAGCATGGTAAATAAGTTCAAAACTTACTAACCAGCTTGAGATACAGTTGGCCAATAGCCGTAAATGATAATAAGAAGCGCTTGGAGTTGCCCATAATCTTACCCCTCCGAAACACAAGAATGGTAGAACACCTAATAGAAAGAAGGCATTCAAGAAAGAGAACAAACAGCTTGCCAAATATATCTAGTAGGTAATGAAATGAATAAACAAATTTTTTAAATGGGCTTTACATGGAGCCATGAGCGATATAGACTATGAGTCACTTGGTTCAATACGACAATACGAAAGATCCCTCTCTTATTAGATTAAGAAGGACTTAATTATAGACACACACATCATGTGCATGTGCCCTCCCACACGCCCTCTTTCCCCCAAATGCATCCAACAGAAATTCTGAAGAGCATATAACAAGGCCTTTCCCGGAAATCAAAACATGCTCAAAATAGCTCCACAAATTGTCTGATAAATATAAAATCCTATTGAACATTTGCTCCATTTAATTAATCGTTTTCTTTTCTTTTACAGTTGTTACTAGACAATATCCCTTATGCTAGAAACGATCATATAAATAAGCTATGAACACTTAAAAAAGCAAAACATATCCCACTGAAATTGCCCGAATATATGAATTATGTGCCAACAGAGAAATAATGGTAAAAACACAAGAATTTAAGCAGGAAACAGATGAGCCATGGAGATACCATAAAGAAATCAACAAAATGAACTGTGACATTGTACACTTGAAGACGGTGAGTAGTAAGAGTAAACTAAACTATTTACACATTTTGTGATTTTTTTCTTATATAGGGGAGAGTATTCATACTTATATAGGAGAGAGTATTCATACTTGGCACATTCCAAAGGGTTATTTGGTACAGGCCTAAGAAGACACCCATAACATATTGCAAAAAAAAACCGGAAATTGCACAACAACTTTGCAATAAGTAAATAAGGAAGTTCCAAATCCAAAGTCACCATTTTGTCTTAAAGTAGATGGATTCCATTTAAGACACGTCACAAGTATTGTTACTTTGGATATGTCCTATGTATGGCAACTTTTAACAGAAGTGAAATAGCCAGGGTTATTTTGCTTTGACATGTTGAGATATCCTGACATCTTGGAAGTCAGTGAGTTAGACTACGAGTACGCGAGAAAAATTGGATTGTTGTATCCTTCAAGTTGGGATAAAAATGAAAAGAGAGCCGGCAAGAAATGGTATAATGGATTTATGTCATCCATAAAAGTGAAGAGTATATGAAACTGACAAACTGATTAGTCATTCCTCAAATTGGTAGCCTACTTCTTTTACAAAAATGGTCAAATAAATTGCAAACATGGACAACTACTTGAGAGCAATCAAGGAATGTGGGAGTACACTCATGGTCATACAATTTTGTTCGTGTCACGTGTTTCTACCCTTGTTTATAGGTGATAACCATCAGGAACCTTGCCAGCTCATTTATAAAAGATTTGAGGAAATAGAAGGAAAATACAAAGAGGTAATTTTCATTAGCGTACTCACCGAAAGGCTGTGCTCCAAGGCCAGCATTCGTGTTTATAAAAGATGGACCAAAGCCAGTAGAACCATACGGCCTAAATAATATGCAGCTGTAGAAAAAATGGTAAATTAGAATATGAATTGTACATTGCTATATTTAATTATAAGAAAAACACTTTCTAATATTTTATTTTTTTCAGGGTGATTCAGGTGGGCCACTTATGTATCAAACGAACAGACGATTGAAGCAAGTAGGAATTGTTTCTTTTGGACCGAGAAGGTGTGGAAGAAAAGCTTTACCTGGAGTTTATACTTTACTGTTACCGTTTTTAGATTGAATTCAAAAAATTATAAAAGGTTAATAATGGAATTGATACTGATTTTTCATTTTTTTTTTTTTTTTTTCTTGGAAGATTATTTGACTTTTTTCGGCAAATTATTGGCTTAATGAAGCTCTATACTTTTCTTTTGAATTCTAGCTTTTGGTCCTGCCGACACCACTTATTTTAAATGGATTATTCTTTCTACACTATTCAAATTGAAATTAAACACTGAACTACCATTTTTTACAGTCTTAATTATGTATTAATCTCTCAGTTAAGATTATTTGAGAGAAAAGAAGGGCTGAACCCATGTTTTGCACTTACTTAAGGCTGACAAAGAGTGTTTTCACTATAGAAAAAGCCAAAATCCTTCTAATTCTGCTCTGAAAAAAAAAAAATTCTATTACTGGAAAATTCAGTAGTGAATTTTCATAGTTTATTTAAGGGATGAGATTTCGCATTCCAAAAAAACTTTCAAATTTTTACTTCAAATGTTTTCCATATACTGATAATCAATATAAACTTGCAGGGCGTTTAGAAAGGACCAATGAAAAGCCCTTTTAAGCAGAATATAAAGATATTTATTTTATTTTGATAAATTTATTTTGCTGACATGTCGGGTCAGAGAGCAAGATGTCATAAGAAAATTAACATTGCGATGGATTTAGGGAGATTAACCTTAAAATCGGCGAGGCAGTTTTCGGATATCGAGACCAACAAACATGTAATGATGGACGGTTCCCCCAAATGGTACTTTCAAGCCCCCTGTTTTTTTTTAAAAATAAGCTGTTCATATCGGGCTTATCAAACACTGAAAGTGGCAATTTGTCCTTAACAGGGTTTTGCGACAGAGCTTCCGCAGAGCAGCTTGTTTTGATCGATTGGAAATAAAGAACCATCGTATGTCCGCTCTTATTTTTAGATTTCACTAATCCATTGCCCTCTGAGTCATTTGCTTTACTATCAGGAGCTTTCTCAAGGCAAGCAGCCTGACTTTACATATATATATATTTTTTTTTTTTTTTTGACAAAATTGTTATTATAAAAACAGAAACAGAACAGGTAAATAAAAAACAGCTCATCTATTTCTTTTCTGTTTATTTTTTGTAAGAACAGAACAGAAAGAGGTACTTTAAAAACAGAAAGAGTGCCCATGCTTAGTCCTGTGGGCATGGTCAGTCATAAAGCTCTGAAAGCCTTTTATTGGGGTCTCCAATTGCCTTCAAATGGCTCATAGAACTCATATACTATTTGAGTTACCCTTATTCCATGCCTATCTACATTGGTTCTGCCCTAGGATGGATGATAGACTATCTATCAACAAGTGAAATGACATCATTTTTATACAGTTCTAAAAAAATGCTTATGCCAGCTTGGCCTCTCGCTGAGACTATCTGTCTGGGTTTTTTCTCCAATTAGCAATCGCGCTCAATTTTTCACCAGAGTCCCTGAAGTTGATTTGAATCAAAAGATTTTCATTTGAGCAGTAAATCTATTTCTCAAGGCTTCACTTTTATAACATAAAGATTATAAAAGGTCATCAAAGGGTCCTTTGTAGGGGGGAGGGGTGGATGTATGTGTTTCGAAAAAAATCGTCCCAAGGGATCACTGAGGCTCTGGATCAAATCTGGAAAGTTTCATTTGCCTAATTTACCTACTTTTCAAGATAGGCAGAAGCCCCTCGTCTAGAATTTTACCTCAAACAGAAACAGTAGAAATGAGTTCAAGAATGTTAACCTTCTTTTGAATCTGACTTACAACAATAGTAGCTATTCATTGGAAAAATGACGAGGACAATAGCAGAGGCAAACACAAGATAATTATTAATATTCAAATACAAAGCATAGCCTTTAAAAGAAAAATTTTAAAAGGAACAAAAGTATATTCTAATTGTGGATTATTGCCTCAAATAGTGAGTCAAAGACATTTTTCCACACCTAGTGTGTTATTTTCCTTATTAATAGACCCTAAAGTGTTATACTATACTTACTTACCTTGGATTTTTATTGTGTTTGATTTGTTTCTGGTTGGTGATATATAAGTGTAATTCCCTAGAGATTTCAACGTGTCCTGATTTCGACTTTTCTTTGTCGCTGTTGCCGCTCCGAAGTTGCCAATATAATTTCTTTTGGGCAAATTTGAAAAATCAGCCAAAAAGTCGGCAGCCGAAAACGTTTGGAAAGTTTGGTTATCATATTCAAAGCCCAGTGAAATTTCGTCAAAAAGCCACCAACAGACCAGAGAATTGAAGATTGTGTGATTTAAAATGTGTTTGTCTAATTAGGCTAAACTTACAAGACCTCTGTCAAGAGATTTAGATAGTAAATGACTTCAGCATAGGCTTCAGTCTAGTCAAGGTTACTTTGCTGAATTTCATCGGCTGTCGAGTGAGGATTGGTTGTCTGAAGAATTATCTGGATCTAAAATCAAATCTTTTGAAGAATTTTCCATGCAAAGCGAGCCGCGAAATAATATTCCCGATAGGTAAACGTACACAGGTTGTAAGCAGAAGAGGGGCGGGTGCCTGCCGCAAGAGCCGTACGTACCTGCTGGTATTTAGTTACCCTTAAATTGCGGGGAATAGGTGAGCAGGTCCCGACGCTTCCCTTATACTTGTGTACGCTATCCGAAAATTGCGTTGAATGCTGTGACGTGAGCAATGGGGACTCTCGTACGCAATGCTGTACTGAATTTTCTCACGCGATCCATGCAAGCGGGGAACAAAATTGAAAGCATTGTTAAAGCGAGCTGTGGAATTCTTTGATCATGCAGAAATTCTTAGTGCGAAGGAGAAACTTATAACGCTTGCCAATGAGATTGGTTATGATTACGTCTATCGGAAAACGGCAAACGATTCTGATAACGTGATGGAAATGGCGAAAATCCTAGCCCTTTGCGCTAAAGAGAAAAAGCCCTTGCCTACTTTCGCAATTTTTGATCCGCAGGAAGTGCCCACCTGCCCTGATGAGGTCAGTGCCTGCGTGAGAATAAAAGTAAACGAGATGTGTCGAAAGTTTGATGCCGGATTAGGGGCTATCGCGGATAAGATCAAACTTGCATCTGAACAATGTGCTCAGCAACTCGCCGGGGTATCGCAGCAATGTACTACCATAAGCGACGCTATTTCCCAGGGCTCACCCACTCCCCGTTCAGCAGCGAATCCGCCATCAAAGCCACTTTACTCGGTGGTTGTGAAAGCAAACGATATGCCGCCTGAGTTAACGTCCCCACAATCCCGGAAAGACTTCATTGCAAAGGTTTGCCCTAACGACGTAAGCTCCGATTCTCTTACTCTGAAACGTAGCAACGATGAATGGAAGATTCTTGTCCAGTCTCGAGATGCCGCTACCCAACTTGCAGAAGCAATGAAAAGGAAGAACATAACCACTAAAGTCAAAGTTCCCCAGTTTGTCGGTATCATGAAAAGAGTACCCTCATCAGTTAGCGAGAGTGAACTCTGTCAAATTGCTGGTTGCGACAAAGTGGCGCAATGCGGATCTACGAGAGCGTTCAAGTTATTCTATGCAAGTCGACAAACACTTGAAAACGCTATCGCGAACCCGCTGAAGATTTGTTTAGAACTGTTCAGGATTGAAGAGTTCCGCTTCTACCGAGGAGGTGTTTCAAGTGCCATGCTGTTGGTCATTTAGCAGCTGACTGTTCGCAACCAGAAAGGTGTTCGCGCTGCGGTGGCGATGGTCACAGCTCTAGTAAGGACAACCCATGTAGTAATCCGCAAAAAATGCCTAAACTGCGGCTCTAGTAGACACTCTTGCTACCATGCTGCTTGTCCCTTTAACAAAGCCCAGCCTAACACTAGCACGTAAATGGAAAATCGAATATTCTGCTGGAATATGAACGGTAAAGTGTTGGACAGAATCCCCCTTCTAACTGACCTTTCTAAAGAATATAACTGTATTTGCATACAGGAACACTTTCTGACCGATAATAGTGTAAACCTTCTAAAGTTTTCCTCGGATATGCATTACCTCGTTCAACCTGCGCGAAGATCTGGGACTCGGGGTCGTCCCTCTGGTGGCCTAGCCATAATCACGCGCTCTAACTCGGGGGCCCCCCGTGTGTGTCGAGCAGAATGAATGGTTCCAAGCTGCCAAAATGCATGGCGTGTTTTTCGTAAATGTTTATTTACCAACCAATTACAATGACATCGCTTCAGAAAAGAAGTTTGCAAAAGCATGCCAGAAGCTCGGAAAGTGCCTCCTCAGTTTAGTCCAGAAATCATGCCCTGTTATAATTCTTGGTGACTTTAACTGCAATCTCGACGATCATTCCTGCCCTCGGGCTGTACTATTGCTGAACGCCTTACCAAGCGGATTTAAAGTTGCTAAGAAGGATAAGTGCTATTCCTATATCAGTACCGCAAAAACCGTCTCAAATCTTGATCATGTAGTAACTTACAAACTGGACCTAGAGTCAGTCTCGGTTGGATCTGACGGTGCCTATTCGGATAATTTACCTCTCTCTTTTGCAATACCAGCCGTCAGTCCCCAGTGTGCTCCAAAAACCAAGCCTGAGCCAGCACGTGATTGGAAAAAAAGTAGTCCGTGAGCAGTTCCAGCTCAATTGTGAACAAATTTTGAAGAAAATTAAAGTGCCTTTCCACCTCCTACAGTGGGATTGTGGCCTAACAGAAAGCGAGATACGCCTACAACTGAACATGTATTTCTACGAAATTTGCCACTCCTTGAGAGTAGCTGAAAGGGTTGCTGTCCCATTACGTAGCGTCCGACATGGGTCGCGAGTGAAAGGATGGCCCTCTAACAGTGAGCTTGTGAAGGCAAGAGCAGCTGCCAAGTTCTGGCTGGGGGTTTGGCACGAGTGCGACCGGCCAAGAAGCGGGGTAGTCAATGAATTGCGGATCTATACAAAACGGCGGTTCGCGAAAGAGCTACGAAAACATCGTAGTAGCCTCAAACGGGAAACAGTTCCAAAAATCATTGAAAACCCTAATTTGGTCTGGAAGCTCCGTGCCAGGCCAGTAGAAAGTACGGGACAAAATGCTAGTGATATAGATGAGGAAATATGGGTAGATTATTTTGCTGCTGAATTCTCCCCACCAGATGAAGTGAAAAATAAAAAGTTTAGCGAAGAGCTCCATCAGCTTATGACGAAAGAGCATAATTACCTCGTGATTTCTAGTGCGAAAATAACCCACCTTTGTCAAAAATTAAAGAAGAAATTATCCGCCGGTGCCGACCAAATCTGTGCTCTACACCTACTGAATGGTGGTCCAGTTCTATCGGAGCATTTAGCAATAGCTTACCAAATTATACTAACACATGGTATTGTACCGGACATTTTCTGTTTAGGTGTGATCACTCCAGTTTTGAAAAAGGGTAAACCTGCTCATGAACCATCGTCATACAGACCCATTACTGTATCATCTGTGTTTTGTAACCTATTTGAAAAGCTTATAATTTCGGACATTAAAGCTAGTTGTAAAGTGCCTCCCCACCAGTTTGGATTCCAAGCTGGCTTAGGATGTGCCCATGCCTTGCATGTAGTTGCAAATGTTCTACTGGATGCCCACATTTCGAAAGAAAGCCTAGCTATAGGTGAATATGATGTACGGCGGGCTTTTGATTCGGGTATCCATTCTCAGAATATGGTTGAGCTGAGAAAGTCCGGAGTTGACCATGCTATTGTCAAACCCTTGAACGACATGTATAGTAGGCTCAAGGTCCGTATTAAACTGTCAGGTAAATTAAGTCGTAGGTTTGCTGTGGTGAAGAAAGGTATAAAACAGGGAGCCGTATCATCACCTGATCTGTTCAACAACAGCATATCGACGGCCCAGTCAAAAGTGGCCCCTTGCTGTATTTTTAAAGGCATTGACGTGTCCCTAGTTGGGTTTGCAGATGACCTTCTAAACTTTTCAAGAAATTTGTCTTCTTTGGAATCTAACTTTAAAATTTTGGAGATGGAGTATGATGAAATCGGGTTGAGTTTTAATGTGACAAAATGTGAAGTATTGTTATTTAACTGGAATGCCTCTCAACCCGAAATCCAACTAGGGTCACAGGTGGTCATGCCCTCTAAGTCAATTGTATACCTGGGTCTGCCGATCGGTGAAACTCTTCAGCATACACGAGCACTGCTTGTAAAGCACATCGAGAAGAAGATCAGGTCAGCTTATGGAGCTTCGGTTTCCTCCAAGCGTAATCTAAATAGGTCGCTGCGTGCACAAATATTTGTTGCTGTTGCCTTACCCCATGTTCTTTACGTTTCGCCGTTCTGGAAGTTACTTACAAATTCGAATAAAGTAACTATAAGAAGAATATTCTTCAGGTACCTCAAGTTCCTACTTGAGATGCCATTAAGAACAAGTAATTCTTACCTAATGAGGCGGTATTCAGTACCTGATCCATTTACTGCGGTGGAAGCGTGTCTTGAAAAGTACCGTGATAGAGTAGAAGCGAGTAACCACCAGTGGACCGCCATTCTTACATAGTTGTATTATAGTTCCTTCGTGATTATTTTCATTTCAAGAAGTTTCGTTGTGTTTTGTATGTGTGTTTTTCTTCTCTTTTGTTTTTTATCCGTCTTTTGTCAATTGTGACGGGTTTTTTCAATATATTTATTATTATTATTATATTTTTACTATATTAGTATATTAGTACTAAATGTATATTATTAAGGATGGGATGATATTACATTAAATTTTGTCATCAATTTTAACATTTGAAAGCTAGCATTACCTTTCTTCACAAATTGTACAAACAGCGCCCCCCGCAAATAAATAAATTAAGGTTAGAAATGATAGTTATTTCTTTTATTTATATCTGGAATTAGTTGTTCAGGAACAGAAAAATTAACTTTAGGGTTAAAATTCTTCAAAAAATTAAACTGTAAAATGTTACTTTTTTCCATTCACAGCCACTAGTGAAGACTTTGACATCATCAATAATTACCGCAGCCCTCCTAGATTCACCGTTAACACATATTTCTACTCGGCTCAATCCATCAAGCGTATTTCTATTTACTTCCATATTAGTGGCAATATTTCCAATCATGACTAAAAATAAAACTGGGCATAACATAGTCCCTAGAATAACTCCACAGAAAACAGAGAGGATCTGAGAGATAAATTTTATATTTCATCAATTAAAATCAGTTTGAAAAAAAAAAAACTTCAAACAATCAAATTAGGGTTCACAGAAGATTCAACAAGTAGTTATTTTTATATTAAAATATGTTATAGAGTTATTAGCCCCTGCGTTATTGTTATTTAACTTTTTGAACTACTTTCAGCAAAAGGGCTATATCAAAATTTTGATTGGATGCATTTACGGAAAAAAGGCATGAAGAGGCGGGGCTGATTACCCTCCAATCCCTTTTGACTCTTAAAAAGGGCACTAGAACTTTTGATTTCCAATTGAATGAAGACACTGAAGAATGAAATCCCTTACTATATAAGTGATTTTAAACAGAAAATTCGAAAAGGGTATCCACAGTGTTTTATCAGCTTGCGAAATACCTGCTAAGCCATCCTCTCTGGCGAAAAAAAAAAATCGGCAGATATAACCATGTTATGGAGTCGATGATCCCTTAGCTGTTATTTGGGTCAATAGGGAGAAGCTCCTGAGGTGTTTAGACCCCACACATAGTATGCACGAAGCAATAGGCAGCCGTTTGTAAAAGCTGTCCTTTTTATTCTCTGTTTTGCCAAGTTTTCTTTCTTTCTATTTTTTTAGATTTTTTTAAAATTAGTTTTTCTTTTCTTGATTTTTTTTTAAATGAATCTATTAATTTAATTAATATTCTTATTTGAAAATTCATTAAAAAATTATAATAATTTATTTTATTTTTTTCTTCTCGATCTTTTTAACTTGTGATGTATTAATATAAGTTGTTCTTCATTAGTTGTGTTTGCAGTTTTCACTTTAGTTTTCATTACTCCATTCTTTACTCTCCATTCTTTTCTTTACACCAAAACTAACCTGACAATTTTCAACACCCAGATTTATAAATCGCTGGTCTTTCTAGCCCATCGCTGTTTTTTACTTATAAATCTTGGATTGACTTAAATGTATTTTTAATACACTTGAAAATTAATTTGGTATTATTTACCTGAAGACCATTGTTGCTTGATTCGAGTTCATTTATTCTGGCAGTAAAATTATCTACTTGAAGTCGATGTGGTCCCTTCCTCGATTTCGGAATCATAGTAATTTGACTGTCTTTGAATGCCGGCTTGTAGCTGGCCTATCTGAAACAACAAAAAAAAAAAAAACAATGGTGAAATAAAAAAAAAACTGAAAACTGAAACAAGCACACTCAAAAAAATAAACTGAAAAAGGTAGAAAAAAGACTAGTAAAAAAACTTTTTCATGCCCGTTAACTAGGAAAGTTTCCCCAAAGCTTCATTATTTACGTAGATTTTAAATATGCAACACTATATTTTACGCTGTCCTAGCTGAGTGGTTAGCGCGCTAGTCATGAAATCTTTTGTACGAAAGAGCACGAGTCCTTCTGTCGCTGGTTATCTGCCATAGAACGGGGGTCAGTGGCGTGACTCTGTAAGCTCAGCCAGAGTCGACTCAGCTCAAACTGGGTACCTGAAGAAATCTGGAGCGGATACACAGGATGGGTGTGTAAAAGTACAGGATAGCTGGCCCCCCATTTCACTTCCTAGCTGATGAAACAGAGATCAGCACCAGCAGTAGAGACTATAAAGTCCAAAGTCTTAAATTATATATATATATATATATATATATAGCCACTTTTCAGTTTTTCGCTTCCTGACGTTGATTAAATGATTTTCTGTTACACAGCGCGAGCACTCAATCTTGTGTTGTTTTTCTTTAACTTATTATCGTTTATACTCCAGTTTTGTTTTTTATTATGTGGGTAAAAGACAAATCACTAAATATGAGGCTGTTAGTTAAGATTTTGAAGCAAAGCGGTCACACTAGGCTTAAGTAAAAAATTCCATTACTATCATCGTCTAAAATCATCACAAGCAAATTATTCAAAATAACAAATGTGGAATGCAGATGGACAATCAAGCAATGGTCAAGTGTTAAAGCCTTTCTAGAAAGAGTTAATTTATGTTCAAAATTTATAAATTGCTCTTCCAGGAATTGTATTTTCCTGGTCCTACATTAAGAAACTTAAAAACAAACTTTTTCGCATGCTGACCAAGTTCTGCGTAGCACAGGTACCAATCTACTGATTCATGCCTTCAGCCGGGAGTGCAATGGTGGTTGGGGCAAACCATCTGACGCTTCCCATGTTTTTCTCCCCAGATTTCTCCAGGTACCCATTAAAAGCTGGGCCAACTCTAGCTAGGCTTACAGAGTCACACCATTGACCCCCGTTCCAAACCAAATAACATGCAACACCAGGACTCGAACCCCTGACTTCAGGATTTCAAGTCTGGAGTGCTAACCACTCGCCTGGAACAGCTCAAATTCGTCAATATGGTGCTGTATTGACTTTTCCAAAACGTAAGATACATAAACTTATAGAACGCAAAATTTTACGTAGAACTCGAGTCTAAATCCCACTGCTGAGGACACGGAAAACAATTTGTTCTCTAAGATTATATAAAGTAACATAATGTCACATTTTGTCACAATTATTAAATGTTTAATTAACAAGCACCAAAATCGCCAAAAAAGGTCATGAACATGAATATCAACAAAATGTGAATCTGCCTTTTTAGATCAAAATGGCACTAGCCGATTTGGTCTTCCCACTAATTCGCCAACTATTTTGTTAAAGCTAGAAACCAATGTTTTAAAACTTAACTGGCCATGTATGGCAAATTTTTAGCGTCCAGAAAGAAAGAAAACACAAATCTATGAGAAAAAAAAACATGAAAAAAACTATACAAGTGAAAAGCAAGAAAGCCAACACATCCAGTAGAAAATTAATACGCACTTTAAGTCTGGGAGAACCGACAACTGATACTAAATTTCATAAAATCTACAACTATAAGTCCAGCTTTATTAGCTTTAATTTTGAGACCCTTGATAGCAAGAAAATTTTACACCAATGACCGGGAATATCGTAGTGTCCCCTGAACTGTCACAGACAATATATTATAAAACTAAACCTTAAAAGCCACGACAATTTTCTAATTCATTTTTCCAATACAAAAAACAAAATTATTCACAATACAAAAAGAACAACAATAATGCATTGATCATTCTAGCCAAGATTTTCCTTTTTTATTACATTTATATTAAAACGAAAAAACAAATTTTGAATGAAAATGGGAAAGAGAGGAGTTTAAGCAAATATTTAAATCATTTGGATTATTCAATACTTTCCGTCTAATTAGTCTATTTCTCAGTGGTAACACATGGGAAAGGGGGCCTCTTCTCCTTTACACGATTCTCACAATGACAGTTTATCAACCAAAAAAGTATTCAGAAAAATCCAAAACCTTCGTTTCGTGGAGAGTCTGGATATCCTCCCGAATTCCACGCATTTGCGCCACGTAGTTCTCACGAACATCTCTCAATGCCTCCTGGAGACTAGCTTCACACTCTTCTTCAGAAGCCGGCCGTCATTTTCACTGATTTCAGTTTGCTTACAAAGGCACACTTCAGATACTTCACGTTCATGAACCTAGAAGAAGAGAAAATAAACAATGAAGCTACAGACAATATAAAAAATAAACAACTATATGGAAAGATATTTTGTATGGCATTGTAGCTAGCATCTGGGGTATTAATTAACTCTTTGCATCTTACTTATTTATAACCAAGTCATAACAAAAAACTGTAAATTTATGTTAAAAACCCCATCTCAGCCCCTCGCAGAAGGATTTGATTTCCGCCAGTTGTAGTCCTTCTGAGATGCAAGCATTCTCTTCATCCTCTTCGGGTACAGTGGCAGATTCGACCCTGAACGGAGCTACATTTTTACGGAACAGCCTAGCCCGTTCCTCTTAAGGTTCTAATGATAAATTATTCAAGAAGAGAGGGGGCTAAACAACAAAGTTGATTTTCTATACTCAAATTTTTATTTTTTTTAGAAAGGGCCCCTTCAGACGTATTTTTTAGGGCGTTACTCGATCTTTTTCCTGGCGAATAAATGGTAATTGTCACGATGTAACCAGTTTTGGAACAAACATTAATAATATTTTCCAACATTCAAAACGATTCTACAGTAAATTTTATTACTAAACTAGATATTTTAAAACTACAAGTTAAGTTCAAATTTATTACCCAAGTAAACCTAGTTTTACATTTGTTATACAAATTAAATATTTAACTTTTTTTTCTAATTGTCTCTTTTGCTTGTTCTATGAGGTCTATCAAATTCGCTTCAAGGGTTTTTTTTCCACATTTTTCTGCCAATCAAAGTTATTTTAGTCCTAAAATTCGAAATCTTTGAACAAATTTGGATTTTTCCAAGCTTAACGCGCAATCCATCAAGCAAACACGTTGTTTTAATAAGCCAATTAAAAACTTACTTTCGGGCGACAAAATCAACCTAAAACATAAAAAAAATGACGATTAAATTTCAATTGTGCTATGATAGAAAAATCTCAGAAGGAGATTTTTTAAATTAGTTTCCCTAGAAATTTACACATGACACTTATAATTAGTAAACTGACTCAAGCGAACAGGTTAAAGCAAGTTCAGACGAAAGACAACCTGTCAATCGATGCGGTAATAATGCATTTTCTGTTTCGATCCGAAGCCATTTTCGAGGCGTTTCAAAATAATTAATTTATTTTCAAAATAACATTTTACTATTAAGACCAATTCATATAATAATTACCATTCCTGAATCAGCTACAAAAGACAATTTTTTAACTAGACAACTTTTTTTTAATTGCTTTTTTTTGGATTTTCCTCCATGTGGATGTGGTTAGTTGTTTACTAGGTTTTCCCTACCGAGGCAAACATGGAAATGTCAAAAACAAAGACAATGAAAATCATAAACGCTAACAATTCTTTATGCCCCCCCCCCTCTAGATTTTGAAAAAAATACTTGTGATGTATCTTCATTCGAAAGTACCTATTTTTTGGGTATTTTTTTATGAAATAACAACAAGCTTACCCCCTAGAGATTGAAAATATATTCTGCCTCGCCCTCTATAGTTTAACAATTGAACAAATGAACAAAATGAACAAATGGGATTTGCTTTACTTGACGTCCGACCTGCCCTGAACTCCTTCTCCAATGTTTGAGATAGAATGAAGGTATCAATTCTTCTATTCTTCTTGCTTTGTTTTTCTTACAAATGTTTGATTAACGTAAATCACGCTATTAATGCAAAATTTAAATTTAAACCCCATTATGTGAACTTTGGATTGTGAGCCCTTCTTTACCTATAAGCTTTTTTTGTAGGCAGAAGAATTCCTTTTAAGAAAGGGCAATTTTAAGGTATACACAATTTTGATTCGTGGTATTATCCAAGCAGACTCTTCGTCTGTGCTTGTGCATTCAATTTCGTGATAAGTGTTGCCGGATATGGCACAAATGCTTGTTAGTTGTGTCTTAATCAACGTTGTTTCGAACCATAGCAGTATTATTAAATCCCTTATTTTATACTCTTTTCCAAATATAATATAATATATATAGAAACCGACCACTTAAACCAAAAATACATCCAAATAGAAATTCTGATTTCCCCCCTTTAAGGGGGATTTCCGGTAGTTGTGCAAGGGGGATTTGGGGGGACTTTTTAATGTGATTAAGCTGATTTTTCTGAACATTTTGGTGTCAAAAAAAATTCTGTTGTAATTTCCTCAAGGTCCAACCGTGTTTTTTCCTCCACTAACTACCCTATATTGCTAGATCTATGTTGTATTATCCTAAGGTGTGAAACTAATTACACCAATGACCGAGAATATCGTAGTGTCCCCTGATCTATGTTGTGTTATCCTAAGGTGTGAAACTAATGGTGAGAGTCGATCTGTTGCCTTGCATTTTACCTTCCTTTGCAGTGTTACACATAGGAATCACCAAAATAAATATAGTTTTCTATTTTGTTTGGCTTATAAAATATAATAAGACACGGTATATCCTCACGACACCTTAATTGTTTTAATCTTATTCATTGTTTGTAAAGGTTTTTCAGAGCTCCAAGGGGTGAAGCATTTACAGTCTCCTGGTTTGAGAACAAACCTGAAAATGAAGGCCATGTGGATATGACTGTTGAAAGTTCTTATTATTTACGCTATTACTTGGGAACAATTTCAAGTCAATTCGTTTTATTTTTACTACAACAAAAGTTCAGTTGCAACTTTGAAATTTATTGTTGATCATGCTGTTAATTTGAAGTAGATTTTTCCTATTTTTAGTAAGTTTTTTTTCTTGTCATTTCCTTAGTTGAGAAAGTTCTTATTATAAGAAAAGATTCTTATTAACAAATCTAAAATCGGCATCACTACCCGGAGGTAAAATAGGGCAAATTTGCCTTTGAAATACGAAGAAGATGGCAAAAAGCCAAAAAGTATATTTCGTGACAAAAGAACTATAGTGGTCATAGCAAACGAGGAAAAAAAGGAAACGAATAGAAAACTAATTGTATTCGAGACGTAATCTATGAAAAGCTGGCTCATCCCAACTGAATACAAGGGTCAACTGTTTCATATTGGCATCTACAATACTCAAAAGTTTCAAAGCGATATTTCAGACATAACCTAAGCTTACCCAACCCCCACCGCAAAACTATATGATGTGCAAATAGATAGCCCAAATTATACTAGTCCAAATACATTCTATCACCCGTCATTTGTCTTTGCGGCTATGAAACCGGTTTTCTTAGATCTTACATTCAGCAACTTCTCGAGTGTGCACTGGCTAATATGGAAGCACCATTTGGTTTAAACTATAAAACAAAGCTTCTTGTCGTTTAATAGGGTAACTAACTTTATGCTTGAGTTACACTATAGTTATACCTATTGATAAAAAAAAAACTCAATCTTTATGAGTGACATGGGGTTTTGTTGATCTTGGCGCCATACTTGTGTTTCAGCAGCGGAAAAAGTAAAAACTGTAAGAAATTAGGGTACTTTTGTCCTATAGCCACCACGCTCAAGATCTTTTATCACGAACATGAGACAATAACCTGTTTTCAAGGTCTTTCATGGTCGTATTTAATATAATGCGGTCTGGGCGGCCCCCCTCCCATAATTATTTGTTGTAGTTTTCATAATTTTGTTGATAAAGTATTATATTTTCATCATATTTTGTTTTATTTCATTATCATTAATCAAACTTCTGTTTTCGACGGAACTTGAGTGTGGTGGCTATAAAACAAAAGTACCAAAGTTTGCAGCAACACTAATTTGCTTCTAGCCGTTCTCTACTTATACCACGTCTTACTAACTTCTGTCAGAATTCTATTACAGATAGAAAAAATTGCTGTTCCAAGAGTTTCATTTTTTTGGTAATTTAAAAAAATTACGCCTTAAATCAAAAATCTGATTGGTCAATCAAGAATTTTATGGCCTTTATAATGACCTGGGCATTTAGTGTTCATTGCGCAATGATACACAATCAAGAAAGCTACTATTTGATCCTTCACTTATTCCTGGGGCTCAGAAGATTGCACAGACACCTATCTAAATTTGGAAAACCTTTAACCTTAGTAATTTTAGTATCTTTCTCATTGGCTCTTGTTTCTGGAAATGCAATTCCTATTATTTTAATTTAGTAAGATTATGAGCCAAGGATTTTTTCCAAAATTTAAGAAATAGACAAATCTATAAATCAGGATTGAGCAAAGGTATGAACATCAAAATGCTTTCCTTTACGTTCCCTTCAAAGTCCTGTGTAAGCATGGGCAATGTTCTGATTTTCTGAAGAAACAGAAAAAAAATAAACAGGGCTTGAATGAAACAGAACTGAAACAGAACAGGTCAACAAAAAAAACAAAAGAACTGTTTCTGTTCTGTTTTTTGGTAAAAACAGAACACGGCTTTTTTGTCTAAAAAACAGCTGTTTTTTCGTCTACCTAAAGCTTAAAGAAGAAAAAAAAATTGTAAGTGATAAGATATGGTTTATTATCAGTACTATTGCAGTATTTTTCAGCCAAAAAAAAAAAACAGTTTTTCAATAAAGGGAAGAAAAACTGTCTATGCACACAACATCATCATCCTTTTTTATGGTTATTTTCTTCATTTTCCCGTTCCTTTTTTTCCGAAAATGCACTTTTATGTTTATACTAGTTATTTGAGACGTTTTGAAAATAAAATAATTTCCGTCGTCAAATTACGCAGTCAGCTCAAAGTCATTAGTGTTTAAGCAGAGCCCATAGTTGCTTTGGCAGGGGACAGTCTCCCCCTCTAGACCATGCTTTCCCCTTCCCCCATCCTGATGTTTGGAAGCCATCTGAAACAATATATGAAAGAAGAAAAATGCACGGGGAGGAAATGACACTTCTTACCACCTAGTCAAAAATTGTCGTTACCTCGCGGTTTAAAACAACTTTTTAAGATTAATTATTTCCAAGCCAATGTGTGTGAGAGACAAATCAAAAGGAAAATTCATAGTTTTAAGGGTACTTCGCATATTTTTACGGCGCTTTAAGCTAGAAAATAATGTTCTAGGCCCTACACCGAATTCATTCTTAGGTAAATAAGTAAAATGAAATTTCTCAAATTCTGAATTTCAAAGAAACTTAGACCCTTTGCTACACAATTCTTTCTTTAAACATTCTCTTTCTTCTCTTAAAGATTTTCAAAGGGATGCAAATATAAGAACAGTTGCACTTTTTGATAACTTATTTTAGATAACTTTCTCAAGGGAAACAGCCTGACTTTTATGCATATATAATTTTTTTTTTTTTTTTTTTTTTTTTTTTTTTATTGGGTTTTCTTATGTGCTGCACCAACCGCATATACTTTATCTTTGTGCATATCAATTGTGTGCTTCCTTTTAAGATAGTATATAAATGTCATGGCAGAGACTCCCTTAGCCTTTAGAAACACTCTGTAGAGGTTGCACCTAAATACTTTCTTCTTTGCTTTTTTTTTCCCGTAGGGTACCCAGAGAGATGTCTTGGAACATCCAAGTCGTCATCAGAAAATGACATCATGCTTGTCTTAAAACAGAGGTTGATTTTAGGATTTTTTCACAAAATTAGAAGCACTTTCCAGTAGCCTACGATTTTGGAAATTGCACTTCCAACCAAATATCTAACCTCTTTTACCTTCGTGGCGTAATTAGGCAGAAAGGGGACAATTGCCTCCTGAGCGGTTTCGTTTGCGCAATGAGCCAAGAAAATTTGTCGGCAAATAAAAGCAAAAAAATGACAGCTCCTGACGACCGTTTCCTAGAAGCATAGACCATTTGCAGCACAGTGTTAATTTTTACGGGCATTTACTTGTCTATAAAAGGTGTTTAAGACACAGATACAAGAAATAATATACTGCTTAGTGACATTCTTTTTTTTTAATTTATAGTGCTGTATGGCAAAAATTACCGTGTTCACCGGAAGATGGGGTATCCTACAGAATGAGAAAAGTGTATCAGCATTTTATAAGACTTTGGCTAGTTACGCCAGAATCAGCTAGTTTAGGCCACTGTTTCAACTCTAGGCTTTTCCTTGAAAGGGTGGTTTTCATTGATTATATTTAGAGATGGTTTTATTAACATGAGAAAAAGCATATTTGGCATCTTGAAAAAGTATATCTTGTTATGTTGATGCAATAAAACGTACCAGCAAAAACATATATTTCTACTGTACAAGACTTCAATACATTTAAATTCCACTCTGACTAAACATTTAAGAAAATTTGCAATTAATAATCAGTATTTATGATAATTAGGCTAGTATGGGTAATCATAGCAGGTCACTGTTATCTAGAAGCATAAATTCCATAAAAACCGTTGAATTAAAGTTTTCCCGGTTAAAGGTGCATTATAGTCCCCATGTACTGTAGGATACAGAGGCTCTACCAATAGAAACCAGGACATACAGTAAAAATTATTTATTTGTATCCTGCTTCACCTAGACAGTATCTATGCAACTTTGCTGTTCAATTGACTGAATAATATACACTAAAAAATAAGTTGTTTTAGTGGAACAAAACTGCACCTTTACCGTTCTCCTATTTACACACATACCAACTCTCATCTGACTTTCTAAGCCCTAATTTTGCCTAGCAGAAACAATCTAGCAGCACTATTTGATATGTTAGACACACTGAGTGCCATCATTTTACTTATTTCTACTTTATATTGACGCTCCAATTCCAAAAACTGTATGGGGCGTAACCCCACTTCTTCAAAATTTCAAATTATGATTTAGAACACTATTTTGTAAGTTCGAAATTTCTGATTATCTCTTTCTCGAATCAATAAAGTAAAATCGAGAACAGAAAAAAAAAAAGTAGAAAAAAACAGAAACAGAACAGGTAAATAAAAAAACACCTCATCTATTTCTTTTCTGTTTATTTTTTGTAAGAAACAGAACAGAAAGAGGTACTTTAAAAACAGAAAGAGTGCCCATGCTTAGTCCTGTGGGCATGGTCAGTCATAAAGCTCTGAAAGCCTTTTATTTTGGGGTCTCCAATTGCCTTCAAAAAATGGCTCATAGAACTCATATACTATTTGAGTTACCCTTATTCCATGCCTATCTACATTGGTTCTGCCCCCTAGGATGGATGATAGACTAGCTATCAACAAGTGAAATGACATCATTTTTATACAGTTCTAAAAAACGGCTTATGCCAGTTTTGCCTCTCGCTGAGACTATCTGTCTGGGTTTTTTCTCCAATTAGCAATCGCTCTCAATTTTTCACCACAAGCCCCTGAAGTTGATTTGAATCAAAAGATTTTCATTTTGAGCAGTAAATCTATTTCTCAAGGCTTCACTTTTATAACATAAAGATTATAAAAGGTCGTCAAAGGGTCCTTTGTAGGGGGAGGGGTGGATGTATGTATTTCGAAAAATCGTTCCCAAGGGATCACTGAGGCTCTGGATCAAATCTGGAAAGTTTCATTTGCCTAATTTACCTACTTTTCAAGATAGGCAGAAGCCCCTCGTCTAGAATTTTACCTCAAACAGAAACAGTAGAAATGAGTTCAAGAATGTTAACCTTCTTTTGAATCTGACTTACAACAATAGTAGTCAATATTCATTGCAAAAATGACGAGGACAATAGCAGAGGCAAACACAAGATAATTATTAATATTCAAAATACAAAGCATAGCCTTTAAACGAAAACTTTTAAAAGGAACAAAAGTATATTATTACTATATTAGTATATTAGTACTAAATGTATATTATTAAGGATGGGATCATGTTACATGAAATTTTGTCATCAATTTTAACATTTGAAAGCTAGCATTACCTCTCTTCACAAACTGTACAAACAGCCCCCCCCCCCACACACACACATAAATAAAATTAAGGTTAGAAATGATAGTTATTTCTTTTATTTATATCTGGAATTAGTTGTTCAGGAACAGAAAAATTAACTTTAGGGTTTAAAATTCTTCAAAAAAGTAAAACTGTAAAATTTTACTTTTTTCCATTCACAGCCACTAGTGAAGACTTTGACATCATCAATAATTACCGCAGGCCTCCTAGATTCACCCCTTTAACACATATTTCTACTAGGCTAAATCCATCAGCGTATTTCTATTTACTTCCATAAAAGTGGCAATATTTCCAATCATGACTAAAAATAAAACTGGGCATAACATAGTCCCTAGAATAACTCCACAGAAAACAGAGAGGATCTGAGAGATAAATATTATATTTCATCAATTAAAATCAATTTGAAAAAAAAAACTTCAAACAATCAAATTAGGGTTCACAGAAGATTCAACAAGTAGTTATTTTTATATTAAAATATGTTATAGAGTTATTAGCCCCTGCGTTATCGTTATTAAACTTTTGAACTATTTTCAGCAAAAGGGCTATACCAAAATTTTGATTGGATGCATTTACGGAAAAAGGGCATGAAGAGGCGGGGCTGATTACCCTCCAATCCCTTTTGACTCTTAAAAGGCCACTAGAACTTTTGATTTCCAATCGAATGAAGACACTGAAGAATGAAATCCCTTACAATATAAGTGATTTTAAACAGAAAATTCGAAAAGGGTATGGGGTGATTTCTGTCTCGTAAGCAACTGTACAAACGCCGCATTCTGGCACGAATCTTAGGCCATATCTTCTGTCACCTTTCTGGCCCATATTTACTATTGGTGAGAAAAAACAATCCGCAGTATGTTTTTATCAGCTTGCGAAATACCTGCTAAGCCATCCTCTCTCTGGCGAAAAAATCGGCAGATATCACCATGTTATGGAGTCGATGATCCCTTAGCTGTGATTTGGGTCAGGAGGGAGAAGCTCCTGAGGTCTTTAGACCCCACACATAGTATACACGAAGCAATAGGCAGCCGTTTGTAAAAGTTGTCCTTTTTATTCATTGTTTTGCCCAAGTTTTCTTTCTTTCTAGTTTTTTAGTTTTTTAAAACTAGTTTTTCTTTCTCGATTTTTTTAAATGAATCTATTAATTTAACTAATATTCTTATTTGAAAATTCATTAAAAATTATAATAATTTATTTTATTTTTTTCTTTCTCGATCTTCCAATAAAAAAACACAAAATTTATTCACAAGGCAGTGAACGAATAAACCACAAACCAACTTATACACGTAGGTGGGGGGTGGGGTCTCTCCTAGCATAGGCCCATAGTTTTCTCTCCTTCCCTACACTAGTCTTAAGTTACAAATTTTAAATTATATCAGCTTGTGATTTAAGTATAATGGCGACCCAGATCAAGCTAGGGTGTAGCTGTAGACACTTTCGTTGAGGTAGGGGGGAGGTTTCAAGTATGCTTACTTCATTTTTTCAATGATATATTTACAATCAGACAGTATAGAACTACGCGAACTACATAAAAATCAAAGGCAACTGACGAAACAGTGTAAATATTTTAGGGTCATTTATTTACTTTCTTGGTCGGAAGGAGTAACTCTGGCCTTTTAGAAATAGTAAGTCTCGCAAATTTTTCATAAGATAGTCCCATTGACACACTAAATTTTTCGGCTCGTGCGACTAAGTACTACTTCATAAGCATGGAAAAGTGCATTTGATCCCTCGGAACAACTAGGTAACTTCCAAAACGCAAAAGAGTAACCTTACTGAGCTACTAGAATTAACGGTTTTAAAACGGATTTTTAGATTGAAACACACTAGTCTAAAAGTGGGCTTTTCTGATTTTGAACCCTACTCAAACCCTACCCTAGGCTATATGCTTGAACCCTCCCTTGTTCAAATGCTCCAACCCTCCCCATCCCCAGTCTAGGGTCAAACTTTGTGCAGCTAATCATAAATAATTGATAATAATAACCAATGTAGAAAAAAAAGAACAACAATATTGCATTGATCATTCTAGCCAAGATTTTCCTTTTTTATTGCATTTATATTAAAACGAAAAAACAAATTTTGAATGAAAATGGGAAAGAGAGGAGTTTTCATTTATTTTACATATGCTAAGCAAATATTTAAATCATTTGGATTATTCAATACTTTTCGTCTAATTAGTCTATTTCTCAGTGGTAACACTTGGGAAAGGGGGCCTCTTCTCCTTTACACGATTCTCACAATGACAGTGTATCAACCAAAAAAGTATTCAGAAAAATCCAAAACCTTCGTTTCGTGGAGAGTCTGGATATCCTCCCGAATTCCACGCATTTGCGCCACGTAGTTCTCACGAACATCTCTCAATGCCTCCTGGAGACTAGCTTCACACTCTTCCAGAAGCCGGCCGTCGTTTTCACTGATTTCAGTTTGCTTACAAAGGCACACTTCAGATACTTCACGTTCATGAACCTAGAAGAAGAGAAAATAAACAATGAAGCTACAAACAATATAAACAATAAACAACTATATGGAAAGATATTTTGTATGGCATTGTAGCTAGCATCTGGGGTATTAATTAACTCTTTTGCATCTTACTTATTTATAACCAAGTCATAACAAAAAAAACTGTAAATTTATGTTAAAACCCCATCTCAGCCCCTCGCAGAAGGATTTGATTTCCGCCAGTTGTAGTCCTTCTGAGATGCAAGCATTCTCTTCATCCTCTTCGGGTACAGTGGCAGATTCAACCCTGAACGGAGCTACATTTTTACGGAACAGCCTAGCCCGTTCCTCTTAAGGTTCTAATGATAAATTATTCATGAAGAGAGGGGGGGCACTGGCTCTAAACAACAAAAGTTGATTTTCTATACTCAAATTTTTATTTTTTAGAAAGGGCCCCTTCAGACATATTTTTAGGGCGTTACTCGATCTTTTTCCTGGCGAATAAATGATAATTGTCACGATGTAACCAGTTTCGGAACAAACATTAATAATATTTTCCAATATTCAAAACGATTCTACAGTAAATTTTATTACTAAACTAGATATTTTAAAACTACAAGTTAAGTTCAAATTTATTACCCAAGTGAACCTAGTTTTACATTTGTTATACAAATTAAATATTTAGCTTTTTTTTCTAATTGTCTCTTTTTGCTTGTTCTATGAGGTCTATCAAATTCGCTTCAAGGGTTTTTTCCGCATTTTTCTGCCAATCAAAGTTATTTTAGTCCTAAAATTCCAAATCTTTTGAACAAATTTGGATTTTTCCAAAGCTTAACGCGCAATCCATCAAGCAAACACGTTGTTTTAATAAGCCAATTAAAAACTTACTTTCGGGCGACAAAATCAACCTAAAACATAAAAAAATGACGATTAAATTTCAATTGTGCTATGATAGAAAAATCTCAGAAGGAGATTTTTTAAATTAGTTTCCCTAGAAATTTACACATGACACTTATAATTAGTAAACTGACTCAAGCGAACAGGTTAAAGCAAGTTCAGACGAAAGACAACCTGTCAATCGATGTGGTAATAATGTATTTTCCGTTTCGATCCGAAGCCATTTTCGAGGCGTTTCAAAATAATTAATTTATTTTCAAAATAACATTTTACTATTAAGACCAATTCATATAATAGTTACCATTCCTGAATCAGCTACAAAAGACAATTTTTTTAACTAGACAACTTTTTTTTAATTGCTTTTTTTGGATTTTCCTCCATGTGGATGTGGTTAGTTGTTTACTAGGTTTTTTCCCTACCGAGGCAAACATGGAAATGTCAAAAACAAAGACAATGAAAATCATAACGCTAACAATTCTTTATGCACCCCCCCCCCCCTCTAGATTTTGAAAAATACTTGTGCTTTATCTTCATTCGAAAGTACCTATTTTTTGGGTATTTTTTTATGAAATAACAACAAGCTTACCCCCTAGAGATTGAAAATATATTCTGCCTCGCCCTCTATAGTTTTAACAATTGAACAAATGAACAAAATGAACAAATGGGATTTGCTTTACTTGACGTCCGACCTGCCCTGAACTCCTTCTCCAATGTTTGAGATAGAATGAAGGTATCAATTCTTCTATTCTTCTTGTTTTGTTTTTCTTACAAATGTTTGATTAACGTAAATTACGCTGTTAATGCAAAATTTAAATTTAAAACCCCATTATGTGAACTTTGGATTGTGAGCCCTTCTTTACCTATAAGCTTTTTTTGTAGGCAGAAGATTTCCTTTTAAGAAAGGGCAATTTTAAGGTATACACAATTTTGATTCTTGGTATTATCCAAGCAGACTCTTCGTCTGTGCTTGTGCATTCAATTATTCGTGATAAGTGTTGCCGGATGTGGCACAAATGCTTGTTTAGTTGTGTCTTAATCAACGTTGTTTCCGAACCATAGCAGTATTATTAAATCCCTTATTTTATACTCTTTCCAAATATAATATAATATATATAGAAACCGACCACTTAAACCAAAAATACATCCAAATAGAAATTCTGATTTCCCCCCTTATTTTCCCCCTTTAAGGGGGATTTCCGGTAGTTGTGCAAGGGGATTTGGGGGGACTTTTTAATGTGATTAAGCTGATTTTTCTGAACATTTTGGTGTCAAAAAAATTCTGTTGTAATTTCCTCAAGGTCCAACCGTGTTTTTCCTCCACTAAATACCCTATATTGCTAGATCTATGTTGTGTTATCCTAAGGTGTGAAACTAATTACACCAATTACCGGGAATATCGTAGTGTCCCCTGATCTATGTTGTGTTATCCTAAGGTGTGAAACTAATGGTGAGAGTCAATCTGTTGCCTTGCATTTTACCTTCCTTTGCAGTGTTACACATAGGAATCACCAAAATAAATATAGTTTTCTATTTTGTTTGGCTTATAAAATATAATAAGACACGGTATATCCTCACGACACCTTAATTGTTTTAATCTTATTCATTGTTTGTAAAGGTTTTTCAGAGCTCCAAGGGGTGAAGCATTTACAGTCTCCTGGTTTGAGAACAAACCTGAAAATGAGGGCCATGTGGATATGACTGTTGAAAGTTCTTATTATTTACGCTATTACTTGGGAACAATTTCAAGTCAATTCGTTTTATTTTTACTACAACAAAAGTTCAGTTGCAACTTTGAAATTTATTGTTGATCATGCTGTTAATTTGAAGTAGATTTTTCCTATTTTTAAGTAAGTTTTTTTTCTTGTCATTTCCTTAGTTGAGAAAGTTCTTATTATAAGAAAAGATTCTTATTAACAAATCTAAAATCGGCATCACTACCCGGAGGTAAAATAGGGCAAATTTGCCTTTGAAATACGAAGAAGATGGCAAAAAGCCAAAAAGTATATTTCGTGACAAAAGAACTATAGTGGTCATAGCAAACGAGGAAAAAAGGAAAACGAATAGAAAACTACTTGTATTCGAGACGTAATCTATGAAAAGCTGGCTCATCCCAACTGAATACAAGGGTCAACTGTTTCATATTGGCATCTACAATACTCAAAAGTTTCAAAGCGATATTTCTAACATCACACCAATTTTAACAATCAGAAAAACTGAGACAACACTGTGGATGTATGAGGAACTTACATTATACAGAACACATTTTAAATTAAAGGCTAGTTAAGAGTCTAGCACTAAAGTCTATTTACGGTAATGTTGGGGAGACTAAAAACACATTTTCATAATCTAGGAGGGGAGGAGGCCAATCATGCTGTTTCACTCAATATTTTCATTAAAAAATCAAAAAAAGATTAAATATCGTAAGGAGGGGGCAAAAAATCTTTACGGGGGGCGGCATCCGGAGCGAACCGGAAATTCAGCAACACTAAGCAACGACAATAGTTTATTCTCGCTTTGAAAACTGAATTTGCGTCCAAGTTATGAAAGAATGTATTCACATGGGTGAATACTCGCCAACGTTAGGTTAGACTCTGTCGTAAATATATTACCGCTTCGGCAGCCTAATTTCACTTCCGTATTATGAAGAAATAGCTCCTTATGGGCGAATATCTGATCCGTTTCAGCTCCAGATCTAAGTTCAGAAATGACCCTGCCCTGAATGAAGTTAAAAAATTGACTCAGTACTGCTTTGAAAAACGCCAGCAATGATTTAGTATCTTTCTGTTAAACATTCGGCAACTATTAGATATTTTGAAGGACGAGGGGGGAAGCGAGAATGGGAGGACAGGCAAGAAAAGTGGTGGGGGAGAATTTAAGAGGCAGTATCTAACTTTAAAGAAAGAAGAGAGTACTAAGTTACTTTCTTCAACTTTAAATACCTGTTTTTCTAGATCCAATTCTTCTTTCAGTGATAAAAGTCTTTTCTGACAGTCAGTCCTACGTAAAATTTCGTCCACAAGCTGAGACTTCAATTCGTGCACCTGAGACCAGAGCCGGTCTCGCTCGGTAATGACACACTAAAATTAATAAGAAGAAACGTCAAAAGAATCCACACTTTTACTTGAATATTAATTGAATCATTCTTAAATAATACTACTTAAATATGCTTACGAATTCACGAATAATATAATATATATATATATATATATATATATAATATATATATATATATATATATATATATATATATATATATATATATATATATATATATATATATATATATAATATATATATATATATATATATATATATATATATATATATATATATATATATATATATATATATATATATATATATATATATATATATATACTATATATATATATATATATATATAATATATATATATATATATATATATATATATATATATATATATATAATATATATATATATATATATATATACATATATATATATATATATATATATATATATATATATATATATATATATATATATATATATATATATATATATATATAATATATATATATATATATATATATATATATATATATATATATATAATATATATATATATATATATATATATATATATATATAGTATATATGTATGTATATATATATATATATATATATCTATATATATATATATATATATATATATATATATATATATATATATATATATATATATATATATATATATATATATATATATATATATATATATATATATATATATATATATTTATTTATTTATTTATATATATTCATGTATTTCTCGCAAAACAAACATCAACTTATGGTCAACATTAAGAAATTTATTAAAACAAAAAAAACGTTAAACAAAAGTTTATATTAAAAAATTTTTAAAAACATGGAATAATACTGGGATAACACCCTGGAATATCATACCCACAACAAAGGTCATATCCAGGGGAGGGGATTTCGGGTTGTATCCCCCTCCCTCGAAGTTTTCCCCGAAAAAAATTGACAAAAATACATGTAAAAAATTTGGATAGGCTACAGTTTGTAAAGATTTTTCATACCCCCCCCCCCCCCCCCCCCCCACACACACAAAGAAAAAAAACTTGGATACTCCATTGCCCACAACAGCAAAAGAAATTACATATATTTTGAATTTGAACTAAGCTTTAAGTCAAAATTTTGGTTCATAGTAAATGGGGAATTACATACACAAAACAATAAGCTAGAGAAAACGAATTTATTCCTCATTCGACAATGAAGTTGAATTAAAAAAAAAACAGATAAGACAAAATGGAGAAATATGAAAAAAATGCTAATTAATGTCGACAAAATTTCTCATTCATGTATTTCTCACAAAACAAACATCAACTTGTAGTCAACATTAAGAAATTTATTAAAACAAAAAAAAATGTTAAACAAAAGTTTATATTAAAAAATTTTAAAACATGGATACTGGGATAACACCCTGGAATATCACACCCACAACCAAGGCCATATCAAGGGGAGGAGATGTCGGGTTTTATCCCACTCCCTCGAAGTTTTCCCCGAAAAAAAAATTGACAAAAATACATATAAACAATTTGGATAGGCTACAGTTTGCAAAGATTTTTGGTACCCCCCCCCCCCCCACAAAGAAATAAAACTTGGATACTCCATTGCCCACAACAGCAAAAGAAATTACAGATATTTTGAATTTGAACTAAGCTTTAAGTCAAAATTTCGGTTTATAGTAAATGGGGAATTACGTACACAAAACAGTAAACTAAAGAAAACAAATTCACTCCTCATTCAATAAAGATAAATTCATGGTCAAAATTTGAAAAAAAAAAAAAAATGCAATTCGTGTTAAATATTTCGGAGTTCTATCAGATTGAAGCTACATTCTGGTTGAAGACACATTTCACTTCGGAATTTCAGATTTCACTCACCCCATGAAATGAATTTTGGTTTCTGATTTTGGTTTTTGATTTTTAGAATACAAACTTAACTCAAAAATGAAGTTGAATTAAAAAAAAAAACAATAAAATTATAATTTTTGTTAAATTAAAACTAAATTAGGCAAAAAAAACTTGATTGAATACTTGGTTGTTTCTATTTCAGATTCAAGTATGGAAAACTGTGTCTCTAGTCGGGAATATTTTATTAGTACTTCCGCATTAGCTTTTACACACTCGAGAAGTGAAGTTAGGTTAATCTTAATGAAATTTACCAAAATAGGATTAAAATAAAATACTTTAGTTTATATAATAATATAATTTGGGCTATATATTTGCACATTAGGGGGGAGGAAGGGTAAAGTAACCTAAGCTTACCCCACCCCCACCGCAAACTATATGATGTGCAAATAGATAGCCCAAATTATACTAGTCCAATACATTCTATCACCCGTCATTTGTCTTTGCGGCTATGAAACCGGTTTTTCTTAGATCCTACATTCAGCAACTTCTCGAGTGTGCACTGGCTAATGTGGAAGCACCATTTGGTTTAAACTATATAAAACAAAGCTTCTTTTCGTTTAATAGGGTTACTAACTTTATGCTTGAGTTACACTATAGTTATATCTATTGATAAAAAAACTCAATCTTTATGAGTGACATGGGGTTTTGTTGATCTTGGCGCCATACTTGTGTTTCAGCAGCGGAAAAGTAAAACTGTAAGAAATTAGGGTACTTTTGTCCTATAGCCACCACGCTCAAGATCTTTTATCACGAAAATGAGACAATAACCTGTTTTCATGGTCGTATTTAATATAATGCGGTCTGGGCGGCCCCCCTCCCATAATTATTTGTTGTATTTTTCATAATTTTGTTGATAAAGTATTATATTTTCATCATATTTTGTTTTATTTCATTAGAATTAATCAAACTTCACTTTTCGACGGAACTTGAGCGTGGTGGCTATAAGACAAAAGTACCAAAGTTTGCAGCAACACTAATTTGCTTCTAGCCGTTCTCTACTTATACCACGTCTTACTAACTTGTCAGAATCCTGTTACAGATAGAAAAATTGCTGTTCCAAGAGTTTCATTTTTTCGGTAATTTAAAAAAATTACGCCTTAAATCAAGATTCTGATTGGTCAATCAAGAATTTTATGGCCTTTATAATGACCTGGGCATTTAGTGTTCATTGCGCAATGATACACAATCAAGAAAGCTACTATTTGTATCCTTCACTTATTCCTGGGGCTCAGAAGATTGCACAGACACCTATCTAAATTTGGAAAACCTTTAACCTTAGTAATTTTAGTATCTTTCTCATTGGCTCTTGTTTCTGGAAATGCAATTCCTATTATTTTAATTTAGTAAGATTATGAGCCAAGGATTTTTTCCAAAATTTAAGAAACAGACAAATCTATAAATCAGGATTGAGCAAAGGTATGAACCTCAAAATGCTTTCCTTTAACGTTCCCTTCGAAGTCCTGTGTAAGCATGGGCAATGTTCTGATTTTCTGAAGCAACAGAAAAAAAATAAACAGGGCTTGAATGAAACAGAACTGAAACAGAACAGGTCAACAAAAAAACAAAAGACCTGTTTCTGTTCTGTTTTTTGGTAATAAAAACAGAACACGGCTTTTTTTTGTCTAAAAAACAGCTGTTTTTCGGAACACCTAAAGCTTAAAGAAGAAACAAAATTGTAAGTGATAAGATACGGTTTATTATCAGTACTATTGCAGCATTTTTCAGCCAAAAAAAAAAAAAACAGTTTTTCAATAAAGGGAAGAAAAACTGTCTATGCACACAACATCATCATCCTTTTTTATGGTTATTTTCTTCATTTTCCCGTTCCTTTTTTTCCGAAAATGCACTTTTATGTTTATACTAGTTATTTGAGACGTTTTGAAAATAAAATAATTTCCGTCGTTAAATTACGCAGTCAGCTCAAAGTCATTAGTGTTTAAGCAGAGCCCATAGTTGCTTTGGCAGGGGACAGTCTCCCCCTCTAGACCATGCTTTCCCCTTCCCCCATCCTGATGTTTGGAAGCCATCTGAAACAATATATGAAAGAAGAAAAATGCACGGGGAAATGACACTTCTTACCACCTAGTCAAAAATTGTCGTTGCCTCGCGGCTTAAAACAACCTTTTAAGATTAATTATTTCTAGCCAATGTGTGTGAGAGACAAATCAAAAGGAAAAATTCATAGTTTAAGGGTACTTCGCATATTTTTACGGCGCTTTAAGCTAGAAAATAATGTTCTAGGCCCTACATCAAATTCATTCTTAGGTAAATAAGTAACAACGAAATTTCTCAAATTCTGAATTTCAAAGAAACTTAGACCCTTTGCTACACAATTCTTTCTTTAAATATTCTCTTTCTTCTCTTAAATAGGTTTTCAAAGGGATGCAAATATAAGAACAATTGCACTTTTTGATAACTTATTTTGAAAATTTCTGTCGTTTTGCGGAAGAAAATACTTTTCTCCAACCCATACACTTGCTTTATTATAGAAATTGTTACTACTTCAAAATTTTGTTTTAAGAATACGAGTGGGCATGCTTTTGATTATTTAGGCACGTTTTCATGGTCCATTCCCAAAAGGAAAAGGGGTAGTGACAACCTCAATTATCAATGTTTGAAGAAGTGTAACGTGTCTTTGGATAGCTTGTGTTACAACCTCGTTTTTTTTTACAGACTCCTAGCTCCCCACTCTTCTTCTCCATTACTTTCACCACCCTCTTCCTTAGACACTGCATCAGTTTATTCACATTCTTCAGCAAACGTATCTTCATTTCCGGGTTTTCAGAACATGGAAAAGAAAGACCGTCTGAATCAGATCACCAGTTGGATCGATATCTTCGACTTCATCAAAAGATTCCAAGCAATCTTCTTCAGGGATGTCATTGGCTAAGCTTCGAGTAGACCAAAATCCAAGAACGATTGCAACATATGAATGAAGACAATTTTAAAGTTCAGGAAAGGGCTCATGTCCTACAGGCTCTGGTGACATTGTTCCCAGAATCAGTCACAACGCGGAACATCTTATCTATTAAAACTTTTTGATTGCAACTTGGATTGCTGAAAGGATGTTAGTAGTTGTATGAGAATGCTTATGCCTCTTGAAATATGAAAGATAGTGATGCAACCTCTGCTCATTTTTCATCTTCCTGGGGCAAATAGGCAGTGATACCTATAGAGCCAGATTCTTTTGCAGATCAGCAGTGACGAGTCAGGCTTGTCTGAGTGGCAGACCTTAAAGTAGCCTTCTGAACTTTTTTTTTCTGGTAGAAAAAACTTATGTAACGATGGACGGTTCTCCCAAATGGTGCTTTCAAGCCCCCTGTTTTTTTTCTAAATAAGCTGTTTCATATCTGGCTTATCAAACACTGAAAGTGGCAATTTGTCCCTAAACAGGGTTTTGCAGAGCTTCCCCAGAGCAGCTTGTTTTGATCGATTGGAAATAAAGAACCATCGTATGTCTGCTCTCCTTATTTTAGATTTCACTAATCCATTGCCCTCTGAGTCATTTGCTTTACTATCAGGAGCTTTCTCAAGGCAAGCAGCCTGACTTTACATATATATATATTTTTTTTTTTTTTTGACAAAATTGTTATTATAAAAAACAGAAACAGAACAGGTAAATAAAAAACAGCTCATCTATTTCTTTTCTGTTTATTTTTTGTAAGAACAGAACAGAATGGCGCCGGATTTCCAAGCATTATTAAAAAAAACGATCAGAAATTAAATAAAAAAAAAATAAGTTTTTTCAACTGAAAGTAAGAAGCAACATTAGAACTTAAAACGAACAGAAATTATAACGTATGTGAGAGGGTTCTCCCCCAAGTCAATACCTCGCTCTTTACGCTACAGTTTTTTTTTAGTGCTTTCAAAAGAGCTATCTATTCTAATTCAACGGCCTTTGTGATTCCTTAGTCAAAACCCCCTCATATATAATAAAATATACGTAATAAAAAAAACAAGCGATACGGCTCAATAGTAATCGAAACTTTTAAAAACAGAATTTTGAAGTCAATAAATGTATCAAAAGAATGTGTTTATAATGCTGATTCTAAATATATAAATTTTATTAAGTTTAGTATTACTCATCAAAGGCTACGAGCCTGAGAAAATTTACAGGATTTTTTAAAGGGGGGAAACATCCCCTACAAGTGAAAGAATTTTAATGAAAATCACACCGTCAGATTCAGCGTATCAGAAAACCCTATTACATAGGTTTCAAGCTCATATCTGCAAAAATCTGCAACTTTGTATTTTTTGCCAGAAGAAAAATATACGAATATAGAAGTTAGTTACGTAAGTTAATTTGTAAAGACATCAGAAATTAAATAAAAAAACAAGTTTTTTAAACTGAAAGTAAGGAGCGACATTAAAACTTAAAACGAACAGAAATTATTCCGTATATGAAAGGGGCTGTCCCCTCCTCAACGCCTCACTCTTTACGCTAAAGTTTGACTCTGTCTCACAACTTTATTTTTTAAAACAATAAAAACTTTAGCCTAAAGAGCGAGGCGTTGAGGAGGGGACAGCCCCTTTCATATACGGAATAATTTCTGTTCGTTTTAAGTTTTAATGTCGCTCCTTACTTTCAGTTTAAAAAACTGGTTTTTTTTTATTTAATTAATATTATTAGAATCGAGGAGGAAGGGGCAAAAACACACGCTATGCCACACATACGAGTAACACATGCGGTCTCTTATAAATTTTCTGTATCTCAAATGGGACGATATGCGACTGACGACAACAGGATAGAACAAAGACTGCCAATGCCCTAGGTGCATCTGAATGCACAGGAGGGTCTTAGATCCAAGATAAGGGGTCCTTGAACTTTGAACACCACCAGCAAGATCTAAATGAACAAATTACTGGGCCAAAATTTCTACGTGAGCCATCTTTAACCTTTCTTTTTGTCAAAAAATTAATTTAACGTAATTTCCACATTAAACATATCGCACTGGTCCCTATTAAGGGTCAGAACTGGGAAATATATATCATCTCCATCTTGACAGCCTTGCTCGTTCGTGTCGTATTTACAGAATTTCGCTAGAATGCCCATTATTATTTCAAAAGTTTTCTATGTCTACATGTATAGTTTTTCGGTATACATTAAATAGTGTAGCCCAAAAACAAACAGATATATTTGAAAAGGATATTGCTGAACCATACATTTCTTTTGTAAATCCCCATCTCAGCACTTAAACTGACATATTTTTGAAAAATCATCGTTTTTTTTTCCTCCATATTCATGACCAGAAGTAAAGTGTCATCTCAACCTCCCTTAACTCCGCGCTCGTATTAATTCAACTCGTTAAACTCAACCTTATTTAATATAGCCCCATTCAACATAAATTGGGGTAGAATCAACCTCGCGATAAGTTAGATAGGTTAAGTTAGTTGAATAAAGGTAAAAAAAATGGCGTCGAGGTACAAGCACACCAACCCTGGCGTAGCCTATATAAAATAAAAAAGACACTATTTTTTTCTGTTTACTTTGTTGCGGAATTTCTTTTTTAAGCAAAAAAAAAAACATCAAAAAGGGGCTGAAAGCTTCTGAGGAATTAAAAGCTATATTTAATCAAATTCATTGTCCGCCAAATATTTCACCATCCTTTTAAATTTTAATGCTCGCCTTTCCTTCAGAGAGCATTCGCAAAAAAAAAATCGAAAATAGAATTTCCAAAACGATAAAAACTGTCTCGAATTGCAAATCCAATCAAAGGGGAAAGACTATCCCATCATCAATCGATCATTAGCAATTTATAAAAAATGAATTGATAAGTAAGTAGTAACTTTGTCAGGCTTCCAGAAATTCGTAAAATAATAGATGTCACTAGTTGAAATTTTAATGGACAAGTTAAGTCCATTTCTAAGTGATGTTCTAAGTAAGAAAAAGAAGGAAAGGCCCTAGCCATCTCAACCTTTCTCTCATTATGACCCTAGGAGGCGGGATCGATCCACACTTTCTGTAAAGCCTACTGTTGGAAATACTGAAGTTAGTTAAGCTAAATTTCTTAATTGAGTTTTCATCAAAATTTTGTTTTAAGAATACGAGTGGGCATGCTTTTGATTATTTAGGCACGTTTTCATGGTCCATTCCCAAAAGAAAAGGGGGTAGTGACAACCTCAATTATCAATGTTTGAAGAAGTGTAACGTGTCTTTGGATAGCTTGTGTTACAACCTCGTTTTTTTACAGACTCCTAGCTCCCCACTCTTCTTCTCCATTACTTTCACCACCCTCTTCCTTAGACACTGCATCAGTTTATTCACATTCTTCAGCAAACGTATCTTCATTTCCGGGTTTTCAGAACATGGAAAAGAAAGACCGTCTGAATCAGATCACCAGTTGGATCGATATCTTCGACTTCATCAAAAGATTCCAAGCAATCTTCTTCAGAGATGTCATTGGCTAAGCTTCGAGTAGACCAAAATCCAAGAACGATTGCAACATATGAATGAAGACAATTTTAAAGTTCAGGAAAGGGCTCATGTCCTACAGGCTCTGGTGACATTGTTCCCAGAATCAGTCACAACGCGGAACATCTTATCTGTCATTAAAACTTTTTGATTGCAACTTGGATTGCTGAAAGGATGTTAGTAGTTGTATGAGAATGCTTATGCCTCTTGAAATATGAAAGATAGTGATGCAACCTCTGCTCATTTTTCATCTTCCTGGGGCAATAGGCAGTGATACCTATAGAGCCAGATTCTTTTGCAGATCAGCAGTGACGAGTCAGGCTTGTCTGAGTGGCAGACCTTAAAGTAGCCTTCTGAACTTTTTTTTCTGGTAGAAAAACTTATGTAACGATGGACGGTTCTCCCAAATGGTGCTTTCAAGCCCCCTGTTTTTTTTCTAAATAAGCTGTTTCATATCTGGCTTATCAAACACTGAAAGTGGCAATTTGTCCCTAAACAGGGTTTTGCAGAGCTTCCCCAGAGCAGCTTGTTTTGATCGATTGGAAATAAAGAACCATCGTATGTCTGCTCTTCTTATTTTAGATTTCACTAATCCATTGCCCTCTGAGTCATTTGCTTTACTATCAGGAGCTTTCTCAAGGCAAGCAGCCTGACTTTACATATATATATTTTTTTTTTTTTGACAAAATTGGTTATTATAAAAACAGAAACAGAACAGGTAAATAAAAAACAGCTCATCTATTTCTTTTCTGTTTATTTTTTTGTAAGAACAGAACAGAATGGCGCCGGATTTCCAAGCATTATTTAAAAAAACGATCAGAAATTAAATAAAAAAAAAATAAGTTTTTTCAACTGAAAGTAAGAAGCAACATTAGAACTTAAAACGAACAGAAATTATAACGTATGTGAGAGGGTTCTCCCCCAAGTCAATACCTCGCTCTTTACGCTACAGTTTTTTTTAGTGCTTTCAAAAGAGCTATCTATTCTAATTCAACGGCCTTTGTGATTCCTTAGTCAAACCCCCTCATATATAATAAAATATACGTAATAAAAAAAACAAGCGATACGGCTCAATAGTAATCGAAACTTTTAAAAACAGAATTTTGAAGTCAATAAATGTATCAAAAGAATGTGTTTATAATGCTGATTCTAAATATATAAATTTTATTAAGTTTAGTATTACTCATCAAAGGCTACGAGCCTGAGAAAATTTACAGGATTTTTAAAGAGGGGGGAAACATCCCCTACAAGTGAAAGAATTTTAATGAAAATCACACCGTCAGATTCAGCGTATCAGAAAACCCTATTACATAGGTTTCAAGCTCATATCTGCAAAAATCTGCAACTTTGTATTTTTTGCCAGAAGAAAAATATACGAATATAGAAGTTAGTTACGTAAGTTAATTTGTAAAGACATCAGAAATTAAATAAAAAAAACAAGTTTTTTTAAACTGAAAGTAAGGAGCGACATTAAAACTTAAAAACGAACAGAAATTATTCCGTATATGAAAGGGGCTGTCCACTCCTCAACGCCTCACTCTTTACGCTAAAGTTTGACTCTGTCTCACAACTTTTTTTTTTAAAAACAATAAAAACTTTAGCCTAAAGAGCGAGGCGTTGAGGAGGGGACAGCCCCTTTCATATACGGAATAATTTCTGTTCGTTTTAAGTTTTAATGTCGCTCCTTACTTTCAGTTTAAAAAAACTGGTTTTTTTTTTATTTAATTAATTATTAGAATCGAGGAGGAAGGGGCAAAAACACACGCTATGCCACACATACGAGTAACACATGCGGTCTCTTATAAATTTTCTGTATCTCAAATGGGACGATATGCGACTGACGACAACAGGATACAACAAAGACTGCCAATGCCCTAGGTGCATCTGAATGCACAGGAGGGTCTTAGATCCAAGATAAGGGGTCCTTGAACTTTGAACACCACCAGCAAGATCTAAATGAACAAATTACTGGGCCAAAATTTCTACGTGAGCCATCTTTAACCTTTCTTTTTGTCAAAAAATTAATTTAACGTAATTTCCACATTAAACATATCGCACTGGTCCCTATTAAGGGTCAGAACTGGGAAATATATATATCATCTCCATCTTGACAGCCTTGCTCGTTCGTGTCGTATTTACAGAATTTCGCTAGAAATGCCCATTATTATTTCAAAAGTTTTATATGTCTACATGTATAGTTTTTCGGTATACATTAAATAGTGTAGCCCAAAAACAAACAGATATATTTGAAAAGGATATTGCTGAACCATACATTTCTTTTGTAAATCCCCATCTCAGCACTTAAACTGACATATTTTTGAAAAAATCATCGTTTTTTTCCTCCATATTCATGACCAGAAGTAAAGTGTCATCTCAACCTCCCTTAACTCCGCGCTCGTATTAATTCAACTCGTTAAACTCAACCTTATTTAATATAGCCCCATTCAACATAAATTGGGGTAGAATCAAACCTCGCGATAAGTTAGATAGGTTAAGTTAGTTAAATAAAGGTAAAAAATAATGGCGTCGAGGTACAAGCACACCAACCCTGGCGTAGCCTATATAAAATAAAAAAGACACTATTTTTTTCTGTTTACTTTGTTGCGGAATTTCTTTTTTAAGCAAAAAAAAACATCAAAAAGGGGCTGAAAGCTTCTGAGGAATTAAAAGCTATATTTAATCAAATTCATTGTACGCCAAATATTTCACCATCATTTTAAATTTTAATGCTCGCCTTTCCTTCAGAGAGCATTCGCAAAACAAAATCGAAAATAGAATTTCCAAAACGATAAAAACTGTCTCGAATTGCAAATCCAATCAAAGGGGAAAGACTATCCCATCATCAATCGATCATTAGCAATTTATAAAAAATGAATTGATAAGTAAGTAGTAACTTTGTCAGGCTTCCAGAAACTCGTAAAATAATAGATGTCGCTAGTTGAAATTTTAATGGACAAGTTAAGTCCATTTCTAAGTGATGTTCTAAGTAAGAAAAAAAGAAGGAAAAGACAATTGGAGTATAGGTTTAGCAACATCTAAACCAAATAAAGCCTTTGAACTTTTGTCACTAGTTGACATGATAATAATAATGCTATTACTACTAACAATTCACTGCAGCACCAAGCCGCCTGAGGCCAACACAGTTATGCACGATCCTCCTCCATCCAATTGTATTCAAAGCCTCCCTCTTTATACCCTCCCAGGAAGTTTTTATTTCCCTTAAATCTTTCCTTACGACATAATCCCACCCCAATCGAGGATGTCCTGCTTTTCGTTCAGCCCTAGACGGTTAGCCGAAAAGACTATCTGTCTTATCTTTTTTCTACAATTAGCCATGTCTTGATGCCTACTGCAAAATATTTGATTTTCAATTCAAAATCAACAGACTAGGTCCGTTTTAACAATTTGTCATCCTTCATATGAAAAACGGGCCCTAGCCATCTCAACCTTTCTCTCATTATGACCCTAGGAGGCGGGATTGATCCACACTTTCTGTAAAGCCTACTGTTGGAAATACTGAAGTTAGTTAAGCTAAATTTCTTAATTGAGTTTTCACCATTTATTATAACAAAAAAATTCAAAATACCCTAAAATCTATTCTTGCAATAAACTTTACTATTAAATTAAACCCTATGTAACAGTTGTCATTCAATGAATGACAGTAATATTCAATGAATGTCAATACAATCTGTGTTATCATATGTAAATCCCCTCTTGACCAAATTTTGTACATAATCATAATGAAATGTACCAAAAATATGATGAAAATATAATATTAAATATGGAAACTACAACAGAGAATTACAGAAAACAAGCCGCCCTGAATTCATAATATTAAATAGCTAAAACATAAAATCGTGAAGAAAGGAAGACCTTCCTTTCTTCGCGATTTTATGTTTTTATCATGATTAGCCAGTGTGGTCTCAGAAATTATTTATTAAATAGCTAACCTAACCAACTTCGTAAATCAAATATTTAAATAAAATATACCTGCATAGTAGTTTATCTCACTGAGGCTGAGCTAATTATTTCTGAGTGCACACAGAGAAACCGGTTTAAAAGCAGATCAAGAACAACAGTGTGGTCGCTATAATACACCAAGTAACATGAGTAACACTAACCATTTTATAATGATTTATGAAAAACACCAGGCCCATTATTCTATTTACTTCTCAATTTTAACTGTTTGCATTTATTTCCAAGATATTTATCGCCTAGACCAATGCTATCTGACCCTTTTGTCCTGGTATGGTGAAAAAAGGCAAAATCCCTAACCAGACCTTTTAAGAAATATTCCATGATAAACCTGAAAAGAGACCAAGTACCTAATTATTCCTGCATTTTAACTGTCGGGTTTGCGTTACAGAAAAAAAACAGTTGTATAGAATCTGACCAATCAAATCTCAGCTTAGTAACAGGGGACCCAGAATTCAAGCCCAGCTGTACAACACTGGAGGGCCGAGGCAAGGACCTTAGTAGTCAAGAAGCGTCGTTAATCTAATAGGCTAATGGAGGTTTGCAATGCATCAGGCCCACAATCTAAAAGGGATCCACTTTCACTAAGACTATAGCACAAGATCTTTTTTTAAGTAGAACCATCAAATGACAATAAATAGTGTCTTGGGTGTGTATGTAGCTCAACCCCATTTAACCAAACTTAACCTGTTGCAGGAGTTGAACTCAATTAGGGTTGAGTTGAATAGGGGATAAATATACAACCTAACCCCACCTATTCAAAGGGTTGAGTTGAATGAGGGTTCAACTTAACGGTAATGTAGGTTGAATTGAAGCAGGGCTAAGTGAAAGGGGGGTTGAGTTACATGGGACCCAATGTTGTGTTGTTTCGAGTTTTTTTTTTCAAATAGAGCATTGAGAAACAAATTATAATATTTTCGGACCAGAATAGACACACAAATAAACTTAGATACTTGGGAAGTGAAACATTACAAGACTTAAAATATTTCAATCGATTTGAGAGGGAGGAAAGATAAGAAAACCAGAAGCTTACAAAAACACCACATACATGCCCTTGTTGTAAAATCTCATTTTAAGAATCCACCGGTATTTTAACGGAAATTTTTTTTTTCAAATAGTCAACAATGAACAATTACAAGGTTTGCAATCTGTTCTTTATGCATAGGAGATTATCAGTCAGGATTTACAAGGGATTCATTACATAGATCTACAAAGGGGCCCACTAGATCTTCAAAGTTTTCTTAGATTCTGTAACATTTCTAGCTTGAATTTAGTGCTTTGTCTTGCTTGTATTTACTATTTGTTTGCTTCTTTTGTTTTTGCTTGTGTGTTTATTTGCAGGTTGTGTCCTGTTTTTTTTTTTTAATTAAACACTTGAGCCTGCTTATCTGCATTTGTTAGCTATGCTTGTTGCATGGTGTCAGAATAGACAGACATGGACGCTGCCATTCATTATACAGAGTTGAATTGGGAATCAGACAACCTAAGAGAAGCATAGATCAGATTCAAGAGCCATGCAAAGCTTATGTTTGATGGTCCTCTCAGTGAAAAGTCGGAGAAAGTGCAGTGTGCATACCTGTTAATCTGGCTGGGAGAAAAAGGACGTGACTTATACAGCACCTGGACATTAGCTGATGCAGAAAAAACAAGATCAATGTATACCTCCAGAAATTTGACGATTATTTCAGCCCAAAAGTAAACCCGATCTTCTCTCGGTATGCATTCCATAAGTATGATCAAAAAGATGGCAAGACCATTGAACAATATGTTACCGAACTCATGATTCTTGTGCATAACTGTTTCTATGCAGCTGATACAAAGGACGAAATGGTACGTGACAGACTCATATGTGGAACAAACAATCAGAGGATTAGGGAAAAACTTCTTCAGTCAGGATCAGAGCTGACATTAGCTGAAGCAATCAAAATCGCCAGAACATACACTGAAACCCAGGCACAACTGAAAACAATGTCTGCAGAAGGCAGCATGAGCAATCCAGCAATCAAACAAGAAGCAATCAATCCAGCAAACAAACAAGATGCAATTAAAAAAACCTGAACTCACGCATCCAGAAAGCATCCAAATCTGATTGCTATTTCTGTGGTGTGTGAATATTCAGTAGTCACAACTGCTCTGCTAGGGGGAAAGCCTGTAGTAAATGTGGCAAACAAAATCATTTTGCTTAAGTTTGTTTGCAGTCAAAGAAGTGTCAATGTTATTGAATTTACACATCAGACTACAGATGATGAACTCTTTATTTATGAAATCTCAGCAGACAATGAAGATCATCACCCATATGCAACTATAAGAATCGATGGACAGATTAGTGTCCAATTCAAAATTGACACTGGGGCACAAGCCAATATAATTCCAAAGCACTTTGTCAAAAAGCTGAAATCATAGCCGAAAATTTCCCCAACTAATCATGTCCTAACTAGTTTCTGTGGTCAAAAGATCCCAGTAATTGGCAGTTCCAGATTGAAATGTGCCTACAAGGATTGTAGACAAAGCTTGCATGAATTCTTTGTTGTGCAGTCTGCTCCAGCTCCATACTGAGACTGAGCTATGCTGCAAGCCAGCAGCTTACAGAGTCTTTGTCCCTGAAGAAAGACTTTTGTCCCTGCTCATATGTTGTAGAAATGCCAAATAACAGACAGCACCAAAATAACCAAAAACATATTCAGGCTACGCCAGCAAATCCTGACAAACTGGAATCCAATGTTCAATCAGATTTCGAAATCCAAGCTACCTACCAAACCAATTTACCTTGCATTGGATCACCTCATAGTCTGCCACCAACTGACCAGATGGAAAGCGCTGTGAACAGCAAAACCAACCACCTTTGACTCCACTCAGCAGAGATCCCAGAGTCTAGGGAAGCTGGTGACTCTGGATCCTCAGGTCTCCCTAAAACCAGGAGTGAAAGACAAATCAAACCACCAACAAGAATAAATCTTTGATGAAGTTACCCCCTAGAATGAAGTGCACAATAAATGAACTTTCATTGAGAAAAGGGGAGATGTAACATTCTAGCTTGAAATTAGTGCTACCCCCCTTACCCATTCTAGCTTGAAATTAGTGCTACCCCCCTTGAGTAAAGTGCACAGTAAATGAACTTTCATTGAGAAAAGGGGAGATGTAACATTCTAGCTTGAATTTAGTGCTTTGTCTTGCTTGTGTTTGCAATTTGTTGGCTTGCTTTGCTTTTACTTATGTGTGCTTATTTTCAGGTTGGGTCCTGGTTTTTTTTTAATTAAACACTTGAGCCTGCTTATCTGCATTTTGCATGCAGCTAACCTTTGTCTTCACTTCTTTCAGTTTTACATTTTTCCTACCAAATTTCTGGAAAAAAAGGCATGGATTCAATAAGCATTTTTTTTAGTTTTCAAACCTGTGCTGAAACAAGTGCCATCTACAAAATTTATTTAGACACCACTTTAGAAATCACACAAGTCATGTCAACAGAAAATAAAACCTCATCTACATATTTGCTAATCAAGGTTGCTAAAGTAATTGCAGTGGTGTCAAACACACAATTAAGAATAAATGTTACAGAACATATATAAAATTACCTTTTTATACTACAATGATATAGCCGTTTCTTATTCAGATGAAATCATACAAACAAAGATAAATAATTTTTGATCAAATATGATGAATCAAGATGATAAAGATGAATATTGATTAAAGGAGAGTAGTTTAAAAATAATTGGTAATAATAAAATAGTAAGATAGAATTTAATTTGACCCTTGGCTAGTACCAAGTGAACTCTCAGCTGACTGATGAATGTCAGGTTTGTACAGCTCAGCCACCTGAAGCAATAAATGGTGTAACCTTTCACCTTAATTTGGGAATACAGTCTTCCAATAAAACTTGGCTAGATAGCCTGTCATGTGCTTTCCTGATCTCCCACTCTTGGGGTTTGTTCCATGCATTGAATGTCATATATTTTCAATGTTTTCTGTGTGAGCACCAGACACAGGATCCACAAAATTTGTCACTATGATTCACTGTCAGGTGCTGAAAACATTGATTGCTCAATGAGTTATACACTCTCCAGCAATCCAAGATTATTGTTGTGCTGGGAAGAACCCATTTGCATATAATCTCAAGCAGTGTTTATGCTGATCAATCTGGAAAAGGAAATAATAAAGAATTTTCCTGAATCCCTCTCCATGTCCCCTAACACCCACTGCCCTTCAATGAAATGTCCTCTGTTATATTTTTTTTCAAATTTTGGCTTTGTCAATTGCTACAATTATCCCTGGACAACCCAATTTTTCACTGTACCACCCTACAAAGCCTAAACACGATTCATGATGAAAACTTTACCAATCAGGGAAAGTCTGTTTAGCAATCACAGTTTCATGCATCATAGATTCTTGTATGCTGCATCCTCTACCAACATCACAAAAAATCCACATCATCCCTGTTATCTGTATTAAAAAAAGTTAATTCTCTACACAAAGAGATTGTTGGTAACTGTATCTTTTCTAGACAACTCTAATACTTTAATGTTCAGTTCTTCTTTTCTGAAATGTTTTGAAAACAAAATGAAAACAAATTGAAAACAAATGTTTTGCTTTATCAAAATAACATTTATTTTTGCAACCTGGGCAAAAAACTTTAATGGACGGAACATTTTGGTCAATTGAAAATTGCTGAAGGTCCTCTTCAGTTGGATGTAAAACTCAAAAAGACATAACTTTATTGTCACCCATACTAAATAAATTTTTCACTAACAGCATGATTCAGTTTATTGACTGCTTAATTTAATTTTAATTTCAGCCCGTTTTTCTTTTAACAATAAACTGCAGAGCCACTAGCAGTGATTCTTGGGATGTCACTCACTTTCAAAGTACTCCCAAGTGACTGGAAGCAGGCCAACATCAAGCCCAGCTTCAAGAAAGGGAGAAAGGACCAAGCCAGTAATCATTACCCTATAAGTCTAACTTCTGTAGCATGCAAGGTCCTTGAGAGCATCATAAATGATATACTGGTCTCTCACCTTGAAAGAAATCAGTCACTTTCAAAAAGTGAGCATGGTTTCTGTAAAGGTTACTCAATCAACACAAACCTCATTGAAACATATGACTTTGTGACCAGATTCTTGGATGATGGCCTTCTGGTGGATGTCATATTGCTTGATACAATCAAAAGCCTTTGATAAAGTACAGCATCAACTTCTCCTGAAAATGAGAGCATACAGGGTACATGAGGATATAGGTGCCTTGATTGAAGCCTTTCTTACTGGAAGAACTCAGAAGGTAGTAGTTTATGACGCCACTGGTAAAACTGTCTATTCAGATGAAGTTCCTGTCATTAGTGGAGTCCCACAGGGCATAATCTTGGGGCCTATATTGTTCAGCATATATATTAATGACTGTACAATTAACCTGAAAAACCAACTCAAACTATATACTGGCAATTGCAAGCTCTCAGGACAGGCCCAAATTAGCCCCTATCACTCAACAATGCAGGAAAACTTAGATCAACTATCTAGATGGTCATCTGAGTGGGGTTTGCAGTTAAACATGTTAAAATGCAAATTCCTGCATCTTCAACACAACAATCCTAGATAACCCTAACATATAGGAGATAACCTACTTGAAGCTGTAAGTGAGGAGGTTTTGGGGGTTTTGTTGATGACAAACTCAAGTTCCACACACAAACACAAGCTCAAGCTGCTAAAGCAAACTGAGCCCTAGGGCTCCTAAAAAAAAAACCTTTTACCACCAGGAAGCCGTGTGTGGTCAAGAAGCTGTAAAAAGTTTGTATGTCCATACCTGGAATTTGGAATGACCCTAGTGTCTCCCCATTATAAAATGGATGTTAAAGCACTCAGGAGTGTCCAAAGGCAATCAACAAAGTTCATACCAGCTTTGCAAGACAAGCCATATGAGGAATGCCTTGTATCCCTCAAAACTCACCACCCTAGTCTATTGAAGATAGAAAGGAGATGCAATTGCTACTGGCAAACTGCTAGAAAACAACCTCTCAAGTCAAGTTTTTTTCTCATCCCTTGCAAGTACAACAAGAGGTCTCACTAACAAGCTGCAAGTCCCCTGTTGCTATCAACGTGAGCACTGGCAAGACCCAAACCATAGACGCATTCAAGCAAGGAATTGACCAAGACTGGGCCAATGCTGGGTGTAGTCTAACCTGGGTTGCCAGACCTTAATCATATTACACCACCAGTGAGATGTCCCACAGGAGGCTCATCACCACCTTGTCTTGCTGGACATGCAATTTAAGGTAATTTTTAAGGTAACACTTACTTAAGATACAATCTAGATGGTGGCTATATACACTGCAGTTTGTATATACTGCATCTGTAAACAAATTTTGTAGATCTCATTTGTTTCAGCACAAGTTTGAAAACTGAATAAATACTCATCAAATACTTTTTTCCAGAAATTTGGAGGAAAAAGTGTGAAACACTGAAAGGGGTGAAGATAAAGGTTAGCTGCATGAAAAAAGGAGTAAACTATGATTATTCCCCATATTATGAAGTAAGAACTGTTTTCTTAAAATATTTCCTTATGTGGAGGTAGCTATCTAAGCTATTACTGTAATTCCTGTTATTTTAGTATATTTACTGATTTGAATGCCATATAAATGTGTTTTTTCTAAATTTAGGAATTTCAAACCTCATAAATTGGGATTGAGCAAAAGTCTGAAGCTGAAAACAGTTTCTTGTTCTTCACTTCAGCTGATTCATTTTGCAAGGGTTTGCTTCAAAAAAGAAAAAAAAACTCTAATGTCATCAGAGGTCAGTGCCCTCTAGAGGGAGAAGGAATGGAGGTAGGTACTTCAAAATGCTTTCCTGTGACATATTTTAATCTGTAGATCCATCCATTATAATCTAGATGGTATTTATGGTGTTTGTGTTGATGCCACTGCAGTTTGCATATAGTGGCATCTATAAACAAATTTTGTAGATCCCATTTGTTTCAGCACAAGTGTGAAAACTGAATAAATACTCATCATATCTATTTTCTTTTTTTTTCAGAAATTTAGTTGAAAGTGTATAACACTGGAGAGGCGAAGATAAAGGTTAGCTCCATGCCAAATGAGTTGACCATGATTATTCTGCATATTATGAAGTAAGAATTGTTTTCTTAAAATGTTTCCTTATGTGGAGGTAGCTATCTAGTCTATTATTGGAATATATTATTTTATTATATTTACTGATTTTAATGCCATATCAATGGGTTTTTTCTAAATTTATGAATTGTATTTGCAGAAATTTCAAACCTCATAAATTGGGATTGAGTAAAAGTCTGAAGCTAAAACAGTTTCTTGTTCTCTCATTTAAGCTGATTTATTTTGTAAGGCTTTGCTTCAACAAACAAACAAAAAATTTAATGGTCATTCTAAAATCAGTGGCCTCTAGAGGGAGAATGAGTGAAGGTAGGTACTTTAAAATACTTTCCTGGGACATATTCTAGTCTGGAGGTCCATCCCTGAAAGTCCTGTTTTCCTAACATAGCCTAACTACTTTCTAAGATAACAAAACATAGCTTGTCTACAATTTTTCCTCATAATCTACCCCTCAATTTACCACACAAAAAAAATTATTACCCTTAATAAGTTATTTTGCCTACCAATTATTCTGAAAATATCTTGGTAAAATTCTCATTTAGCTACTTTTGCTATCTAGGAAAGGGATTGTTGTGAAAATGAAACTTTCATAGATGGGTATAAAGACTAAAATATGTCCCAGAAGGGTATTTTGAAGTACCTACCTCTACTCCCTTCTCCCTTAAGAGGGCAGTGACATTTGATGATCTTTAAAAATCTTTGTTATGAAAGTGAAACCTTGCAAAACATATCTTCTGCTTAAATGAAAGGTACTTTGTCTGTTATAGTGCTAACCTCAAATTCATCATCTAAATAAACCCTAAGTGGAATTGTTTTTTTTGTTTTTTTTTTTACCAGGTATGAAATCCTTTTAGTTGACAATCTGCATTGAAGGAGAATAGTGTCTGAACATAGATGTTAAAATGAAAATTTGACATTTGCTAAAGGCTGAAGAAGAGGTAATTAGACTTTTTCCAGGATAAGGGACTGTTGCCCAAAACAAAACAATGTGTTAATGGACATAAAGTGGTTTTAAACTTTTGATAAATGGCCTTGCTGGAGGTATATGAGAAAGGCATGTCAGAAACAAGCTGTTTTGCATGTCAGTATGTGGTTTGGTCACAGCAGAATGCAATTTGCTTCATTTATTTGTGGTTTTACAAATGGTAATCTATGCCCTGTTGTGAACAAGAGCTAGACATTTCTACAATTTTGTTAATGAAGTATTATATTTCTATCATATGTTTTTATATTTCATTAGGGTTGAGCATCAGAGAAACAGGTTCAACTTAGATGAAGAATTTGTGGTTGACGCTATAACAGACAATTACCAAATGAAGTACATGGACTGTTTTCAGCTTCACAACTTGGCTCAATTCCAATTTATGAGGTTTAAAGGATCTGCAAATAGGTTACATTTCTTTAATTAAAAAATCATTGATATGGCTTAAAATTCAACTCAAATAACAGGAATTGCACTTTCAGAACTAAAATTAAAAAAAGAAGCTGACAGCATAACTGAAAATTAAGGTAACTTGTTGTTTAGTCAAAATTCTAATAGCCTAGTTCAAAATTTCTATCAAGTAGGTAATTTTTTTAGACTTAGAAATCAGAAGAAGGTTGACATGGAAGTTTGGAAATACCTTCCCAGATTACATTTTGGGCCCTAGATTCATTACTTAAAGTTTCATTTTTCCTAACCTAACCCCTTTCCAAGATAGCAAAAATTAGCTAAACTAGAATTTTATCAATATCTCTGTTTGGTTATTTATATTATACACATAAATTCAACTTTAAAATGAGAGTTAGCCTACTGTCTTAATTGGAGATACATAGACATTCAAGCTAGGCCTATTAGCCTACTAAATGAATCACTTTTCTTAGGTCTTTGATAGCCAAATTTTAATCTTAAACTTTACATTTCTAATATATATTACAGACCTTTAGCTATTTAATAGGCTACTTTTACTCTTGAGCTTTAATTGACTTTTGAGAATGTTGTTAATTTTGGTAGGCCAATAGCCTAATTGATAGGGTAGGCTAGGCTTATTTGAAAGATTCTAGTTCTGATTTAGCCTAAGTCTCTTTAACAATATTTGCTTTTGGTGTGAAATAAAAAGGCTTAGACAATAAGCACTCAGCCCAAAAAGAGGCTGGTAAATTTTTACCAAATCATGTTATTGACTTAAAAATAAAGTGAAAATACCACTTGATGCTTTTTTTATGGTCTTTCAAAATATAATAATCATTTTTTGTCAGAAATGAATTTTAACCCCACCCCCATAGGCCAATACCAATTCAGGGTATATATTTGCACATTGCAGGGTGGGGGTAAAGTTTAAACTTACCACCCATTTACATAAAATTTGCCCTCACCCCCTTTTTAATATGCAAATATATATCCTGAATTGGTACATATAGGGGTGGGGATAAAATTCATTTCAACAAAAATGATTATTATATTTTGAAAGAGCATAAAAAAGGCATTGAGTAGTATATTCACTCTTTATCTGTAAGTCAATAATATGATTAGGTAAAAATTTACCAAGAGGCTAGTGTTCTAGATAAGGAACAGGTCTTGCATATTCTCTTAGGTAAATAGGCAGAATATTTTCCCTGAAGACTAGCAGCAGTAAAAATTCTACTTTAGCTATCTTTGAAAGGGGTTAGGTTAGCAAAACTTTCAGGGATTGGTCTACAGGCTAAAATATGGGTAAAGTTCTACCAAATCATATTATTGAGTTAGGACTAAAGTGAATATACCATTCAATACCTTTTTTTATGCTGATTACAAATATAATAATCATTTCTATCAGAAATGAATTTCAGCCCCCCCCCCCTATATATGCCAATTCAGGGTTAGGTTAGGTGGTAAAGCTCTACCAAATCATATTATTGAGTTAGGAATAAAGTGAATACACCTTTTGATGCCTTTTTGGTCAATATCTACGAAATCATATTATTGAGTTAGGACAAAAGTGAATACACCATTCAATGCCTTTTTTTGTGCTGATTACAAATATAATAAGCTTTTCTATCGGAAATGAGTTTCAGCCCCCCCCCCTATATAGGCCAATTCAGGGTTGGGTTAGGTATAGCCTACATAGGGGGGGGGGGCTGAAATTCATTTCTGATAGAAATGCTTGTTATATTCGTAATCAGCATAAAAAAGGTCAAATCAGCATAAAAAAAGGTCAATGAATTGGTCAGCCAATTCAGGGTCAGGTTAGGTAGAGCCTATAGGGGGCAGGCTGAAATTCATTTGTGATAGAAATGCTTATTATATTCGTAATCAGCATAAAAAAGGCATCAAATGGTGCATTCACTTTATTTGAAACTCAATAATATGATTTGGTATATAGGCCTATTGACCAAGATAGGTACTTCAAAATACCATCCTGGGACATATTTTGGTAAAGTTCTACCAAATCATATTATTGAGTTAGGACTAAAGTGAATACACCATTTGATGCCTTTGTTTATGCTGATTATGAATATAATAATCATTTCTATTGGAAATGAATTTCAACCCCCCCCTATATATGCCAATTCAGGGTTAGGATAGGTATATAAAGGGGGGGATGAAATTCATTTCCAATAGAAATGATGATATTATATTTGTAATCAGCATAAAAAAAGGCGGTCAATATATACGAAATCATATTATTGAGTTAGGACTAAAGTGAATACACCATTTGATGCCTTTTTTTATGCTGATTACGAATATAATAATCATTCCTATCGGAAATTCAAATTTAAGCCATTTTTTGAGCTCTTGAAAATGACAAAAAATAGGGTGTAAAAAGGCTAATATAGGGTGTAAAAATGCTTAAAACATTTGTTTTAAACTTACTGTTTCATAATAAATCCTTATTTTAATCCACAAGCACTGACTTTCCATGAGTAACAAGTATATAAGTTCCAAAAATTCATTTTCCAAATATTATGTATTTTTTTTTCTTCCTTAACGCCGAATGTTCAAGAATGCGTTTTCGACGAAACGTCGAAAATATTAAACCTAACCAAACCTAAACCTAACCTAACCTAATCCTTTAATATTTTCGACGGTTTGTCAAAAACGCATTCTTGAACATTCAGCGTTAAGGAAGAAAAAAATACATAATATTTGGAAAATGAATTCTTGGAACATATATACTTGTGATTATCCAACTTACTCATGGAAAGTCAGTGCTTATGGATTAAAATAAGTATTTATTATGAAACAGTAAGTTTAAAACAAAGGTTTTAAGCCTTTTTCCACGCTATATTACACCCTATTTTTTCGTCATTTTCAAGAGCTCAAAAATGGCTTAAATTTGAATTTCCGATAGGAATGATTATTATATTCGTAATCAGCATAAAAAAAGGCATCGAATGGTGTATTCACTTTAGTCCTAACTCAATAATATGATTTCGTATATATTGACCCTTCAAATACCTTCCCTTGACATATTTTAGCTTGTAGACCAATCCCTGAAAGTTTCATTTTCCTAACCTAATCCCTTTCCAAGATAGACAAAAGTAGAATTTTACCTACCAGCATTTGTAAGCTTATTCATGTAGCCCTACTTTGCTTGAAAAAGAGATGACCTAGTTATGCAGATCAAAATTACAATATTGATGTCCAAAATTGTCTTCATGCCTCGGGTCTCCTGAATCTTTTCCTCTCTTGACATAATTTTACTCTTGTTCTTGTTCTATCTTGCCTACGTGCAAGCGACAGATGGGGCTACACAACGAATCTATTGAGCAAATTACATATACCTTTGGTTACTGAAACCAAAATTAAAATTAGAGCTTAACATCAAATTGAAAAAATAGTATTAGAATAGCCTGCAATTTCAATTTTCTTATTTTAATGCTCTATTGAGCGGATTACCCATTCGTAGTCAATCATCCCTCGGAATTCCCGCGTTTAAAAAAAAAAAATGAAAAAAAAATCGTCCCAAAATATGCCTAGAAATCCTTCAAGTAAAAGTATTATTTATGTCCAAAAAGTTGTCTACAGACAGTGCTGCTGAACGATTTCTCTAAGAAAATAACAGACTTGAATATTTAAAATGTCTTCATGCTGTATACTACGAAATATCGGCGTGTAACAAGTTGCAACATCACGACAGCAATTAAAATGTGGTTTTGGGAAATGAAGAACAATTGCATTTGATAAAACTGAAGATTAAATCGGGAGGTTTCGCTATAAATGGGGTAATATTGAATGACCCTATCATTGAACCTAAACATCGATAGCAATAAATCAACAAATCAGCTTTAATGGCAATTCTGATTATGTATTTGCAGTGAGTTTGAAGCGATACATCTGAATTTATTACTACATAAGAAAGTTCGCATAATAAAGTTTTGTTAAACTTATAGCAATAGATGATAAACTTTCTGTTAAAAATATTTTGTTTATAAATAACTGCTCTGTTTATATATAGCTACTTTCCACTATCTTGGAAAATGGTTAGGAAAATTAAAGTTTCAGGAATAGATCTACAGACTGAAGAATCTTTGGGGCGAGTCCCAAGCTGTCTCCAAAATCAATTAAAAATGGCAGTAAAAACTAAAAAAAGAGCCATTTGGTACCATAAAGGTACTATTTAGTACTATAAAAGTACTATAAAGGTACTTAATAGTATTCTAAAGGCAAGAGCGTACCTACAGAATTTTTATTGGGAGGGCAAGAGAGGGTGCTATTGAAGTAGATATTATTTAAGCAGTATTGAAGAAAAGTAAATATTTAACAAACACGTTACTTGGTGAATTTAAAAACCTTACACAATACATCATAAATAATAAACAAACATTAAACAGTCATAAATATAAGTGCTTGTGCTTGGCTTTTACTAAAATTGTCACCAATGAACTGCTGCAGACGATAATAGTACAGCGTAAACAAGTTTTTGGGTGGGCAAAGGTAAATGTCGTATACGCTTGGCTTTTTTCAGCTACATTCATGATTAATGCTGCAGTACATGTCCCCTCCACTTCCTGCAACCCCCACGCTCACCACAGGATGCTCAATCTCATTAATTTTTCTTTACCAAATTCTATTTTAATAACCCTGGGTATCGCGCCATTCATTTGCTCGTAATTTTGAATGGATTTTGACTCTCTAAGATTTAATTTATTGTACTAAACTTTTAATATACGTGATTTACTGAAATATTATTTATGATTTCTTAATAAATTGATTTGTTATAGGTTCGCCAATTTATATTAATAAATAGTATTGATATCAGCAGGTCACATAAAGTCAAACAAAAATCACAGGCAGCGCAATAGCGCTGTCCAAGTGAAGATAGACGATATGTCAAAGCATTACCACAGATTGTGTAACATTATATAGTTACATATACCCCACATTTAAATAGCGACCATATTTGAAATTTCAAAATATTTAGAAAAACAAAGGTTAGAATTATTAACTTATGCATTGGGCAATGTTTGACAAAGAATACCAAGAAAATCTGATTCATGGCGTCATTGTGGCAGAAACATTAAATTAAATAAAATTTCCAGTGATGCTAATTTGAAGGGAAAATTGATTTCTAGAGTTTGGAAAATTATCTTCCCCTTTGTGTCTTTGTCTAAAAAAAAGGAATTATTTAAAAGTTATGCAAAAGTTTTTCTTTTGTAAATTGGGGGATTAGGGGGGTGTTCATTTCCAGAGGGGGGGGGGTAAACTGAAATCGTTTTTTGCGTCTATAATTCCCTTCACAAGCAAACCTTGTTCTGCTAGTGCTGCATGATAAAACTGATAACAATAGAAACAGAGAATGGGTTGGTACCGCTTATACTTGCTCACAGAATTTCTAAATTGTGAGAAAAATATTAATATTTTGTTTCAATAAACTTTTCTATTGTCAACAGACATTTCGTACAGCATGCTGATGTAGAGATAAATGTCCCACAAGTAGCGTTTTGTTGTGTGAAATACAACTAATTTCAATTATAATTCTTAGCACATTTATGTCATTTTGGAGCTGGTTAAAAGAAATATTTAGAAAAGTGAAAATAGTGAGAAGTCAGCATAGTATTGTACATATAGACAGACAGTCCTACATTTGTTGGTTAGCATGTGAATCAAAAACATGGAATAGGACGCTTATTAGGCATTTTAATGACAAATAAGAGAATCAGAGTTTCAATTGAATACTGGAAATAAAAATTAAAATAATTAAACGATTCCTGAAGTGAATATCCCTCTACCAAATTCTATAATCAAACTACAACTGATTTGACCTATCTAGTTATAGCACGAGTATCACTAGAAAAAAGCACTAAGTCTTATTTTCTTTTTCAATGATTTCTTTTTCATTCACAAAATTGTATTCACTGTATATCTACTTTCTTATTCTTCAATGATTCTATTTCTGTCCTATTTGCAGATGTAAAGGGTGTATCCATTTCCACCTTTGAAAGTTTTAAAACAAGGGAAACGCGTTTAAAACGAGTTTTAAAAGTTGACCTGAGAAAACATGGCGAAACAGGAATCATAAAAAATAAACGATTTTGCAATTAACTAGACTAACATTTTTACTTGATGATAAAGATTCAAAACCAGTATATTTGGAAAAAATATTAATGTTGAACATATTATGAAGTGTAATGGACACGTATTTTTCTCGCTTTCCTTGTGTTAAAAAACAAGCATGGATTAATTAAAAAGAAAATCACCCGCTCAAAGTAAAGAGCAAATTTGACACTTAAAACAAGCAACAGTTTTAAAGCTACTAAATAAATTACAGTTTTTTCAAATTATGTGGAAGTAGGGTTGGGGGTAACTGCCCCCAACCCCACAGAGGTCGGGGGAGAGGGCAAACCGAGGTCTTGGAGGGTCAATTGCCCCCCTCCCCCCAGCTCCATAGAAAATTACACCCCTGGTCCCTAAATACCCTCCTTCCCTTATATATAATGAATATTATTGCACATTACTGCATATTTTTGCTAAAGTTTGATTCTATATTACTGTCATAAGCATAACTATATGCTTACCTAAAGACATTTCAGCTTTTACCCTTGTTGATTATACAACTCATTATTTATCTCCGTAATATATCAACATTTTGGCCACCCTGTGACGTATACACAGGTGTATTAAAAAACCGGTCTGTCTTGTCTGACGTAAATAGCAATTAACTAATCCATTTTTGGTATTCCAGTACTAATGTTGGGCGATAATTCGATTAATCGGTATATCGACATTTTTAATTTCGATATTCAATATATTGATATCGATATTTCGGATCAGTTTTTTTGCTATCTCATGGATTTGCCGAAGTTCAGTAACGCAAATGGTAAATAAAGGGTATTTTGTATAATTTTTTTTTTCAAAATCCAAATAATATAAAATCAAACAATAAAAATAAACTTCGACTACATAAATGAATATAATAAAAACTCAGATTTAGAATTATTCCGGATCAGGAAGAGAAAAACAAACTGCTGGCAATTCAAAAATATGAGCATGTCGGTTCCGCCGTTCACTGGTTATCTAATCAGCCTTGGTAAATACTCTTTCAGAAGGGACACTGGTAGCGGGCACAGACATGAATTTTATTGCAACTTCGTACAGATGTTTTTGGGACCCCAAAGCACGATACTTCCACAACTTGAGTGGACAAGTTTCTCTTGGGACTATTTGCTCCCTATTGAAAGTTTGCAGACCCATGATATATTCGGCTGCTATCGAAGCATGTCCTGCATTGACTATAAGGACTTCATCGTGTGAACCATACAAACTGACTTGATTCTGAAAAGACTGCATCGCAGAGACAGTAGTGGTACTTGTATCTTCTGATCGAGATTCAGCAGCCAGCAAGCCCAAATCTATCTCGTTTGCAATTTTGTTCTCAACTTGTAAAACATCGTCAGGTGAAATATACATTTTTGAAACGCGGGTCAAGATACAATTGCGACGGGTGTGACTAGACCAAGGCTTATAAACCTACAATGCATTTTATTCAGCAAAACCTTTCGAAGTTTATCAGCCACATCTGAGAATCCACCAAAATCTACCTGAAGAAGGTGGTGTCTTAAAATCTTCGACAAAGGCAGGACTTTCGAAATTGGGGGTAGCTTTTAGAAGAGAGCTCAATAGTGCCTCTTCAAAGGGTGTAAGCACCGCAATCACATTTGAAATAACACTCCAGTCACTATCAGTGAGTATGAGGTCCCCTTTATCGAAAAGTGAACTCCATTTAGTGGTCACATCAGGTTTTAATTTTTTTGTGCAAAAATTGTCAATAGAGATTTGAACCTTGCGCAACTTGTCGGTAGCTACAACACTACGTCTACAAAAACCTGACAATATTTCTAGTCTTTTTGGAAGAGAGGCAATAATTCAACAGTATCATTAATAGCACCCTCCATTAATAGCATTAATAGTCATCCTCTAAGACCGAATTTCCAGAACTTTCAACTACGTTAAACAAAATCGCTATCTCAAAATTTTGATTGAATATGTTTGGGGAAATGGTGGGTGTGAGAGGGGCGGTAGTGGCTCTCCAATCACTTTCAACTATTAAAAATGGCCCTAGCCCTTTCAGTTTCCAATCAAAAGAGCCCTTTTGAGGTTTCTTTGACCAAACTTTCAATACAAATCTTATATGCCCCCAGAGCATAACTTACAACTTACATAACTTACAAGTATTTGCCGGAATTCATGCATCCTTTGGTCGAATGTGGTAATCAAATTTTTTTCAAATTAGTATTGTGTGGAGCTTTGTTGTTGCATTGATGTTTGATCCCCCTCCGGACTGAGCACGCTTGATCGATTGATTTGCGCTTTTTTTTAGTATATCATTGGGCTCTCAAGGGACCTAGGGGTTTCGGTTTTCCCAAAATCTGTTGTTGCGTATTTCATCATAGGAGACACATTTGTAGTGAGAACCTTCAATTAATAAATTGTATTTGCTATATTTTAAAATCCTAGACTTCGTGTATATAAAAAAAGAAAAGAATCAAATCACTGACAGGCAGGTAAGAGTTGTTCTAAATTGGTTAAGTTCCAGTCAAGTCCTGAGATTTTAGTTCTAGTTTGTGGCTCGAGATTCCTACCTTTTTTTCACTTGAAATTTTTCTTCTTTTTCTAAGAGAATTCTATAGAATTTTTGAAATTTCTTTAGAATTCTAAAATTCTTAAAACTTTCTTTTGACTTTAAGTGAGCAAGAGTGTTTATTGTATCATTAGTGTTGTCTTCCTGGAACATGTGGCTTATCACGCATGTTTGGTAATTTCTTTATTTTTCATATTTCAGCAATTGTCATAGGAATCTATGATGAGACCCACTGCACTCTCCAGCAAGCCGCCAACGTCGTTGAACGACTAGGAGAGTACCTTATGCAATATGGGTACTAGGAACATGTTTTTATTTTGCATATGTAAGCTTATACTATTCTGTAATTTTTTGAAAAGTGGTCAAATTGCATTTTTCTTCCTTTTTTTCCAATAAAAGCTATTAATTAGTCTGGAATGGCTTTGTTTGTTAATTCAATAGAAATATACTGTGTATTGTAAGGTGTTTGTATTTATTAACGTCGTTACTAAAATTCGGTGGCCTAAATCTGGTAATTTTACGGCTGGTGAAAATCTGCGAAAAATGTCTAGGGTTCGCTTATCTTTGTCTTATTTTTGAATAGAACAGTTTCGCAGAGTTAAAATCTTTTGAGAATAAACGAATGCCCCTAGAAATTATTTTTTTGGAACCCCCTTATTCGCTCTGGCACACGTCTAATCCACCCTTTTTAATGCTTCTGCGCCTTATGTAGCCATATAACTCACCTCTTGACTATCCTCATTCCGATCCATTTCCTCTTCCATATTCTTCTAAGCTTAGTGAGAATCAGTGTTGCCACCCCCAGTAATTTATCACTATTTCTAGTGATTTTTTACATTGCCCAAACAAAAAAAGATCACTAAATCTCACTTAAACACATAAATTGCTAGATTATTGAAGAAAATCATTACGTCAACCAAACAATCTAGTGAATTTTTTTTCATCGGGTGGCAACCCTGGTTAGAACGCAGTGTACTGTAGAGGAACAGAGGGATTGATTGCCTATAACACCATAGTAAGAAGTGTCTTGATTTCTTTTGCTCCGCTTTTGTGACTTATACTATCAGTCAATCATTCTATCTGTGAAACATAGGTCAAAAAGGTCTAATCCATCCATTTTTATACTCGGACAAATTTGAATAGTTCCAACTTCTAAATCCTTTAAGTTTCGTTTATTGATAAATTGTATCTAAACAATATATATATATATATATATATATATATATATATATATATATATATATATATATATATATATATATATATATATATATATATATATATATATATATATATATATATTAGTTGCAAAAATAAACTTGCACTAAAACTTGCAAAAATAAGTTGTCCTAGAGGCTTGCCCGGATTAAAAATTTTCGAGGGTGCAACCGCAAAATTTTTTATGTGGTTTCAATAAACTGCTGTTGAATCAATAATTTTAAATTGACTAATAGCGTTTCGCTTTTTCAGTTTTTCTTCTTAAGAATTGAAATGTTGGATTACAAAAAAATTTTGGACAAAATTTGAGTACCTTTCAAATTTTAGCAAAGGATAGACGATTTTTTAAGTCACAAAACTTGTCTTTGGTCGTCTGTGCTGTTGCTATTCTGCTGTCTACACATTTCCTACATTTTAGATTCATCCATTTTATCATTTACTGAATTTATTTGGTCAAAGAACAATTAAACTATTAAAGGAATGCCTTATGATTACATTATCTAAATGAATTTTCTCCTTTTTCAAGTTTTGAGCCTCGGGAGACGAGGCTCAAGTTTTGAGCCTCGGGAGACGTTTCTTACTTAAATACCCCTGGTGCTCATGGGAGTCCTACAGACCGAAGTAAAATGGTAGCAAGCTCAAGTGAGCTGAAGTCGGTAATGCTATTTAGGAATTGTTACAAAATTTTACTTATATTTATCATGGAAAATAACGGTGAAATATGAAGAATATGAAAAACAGAACGGTAATAGTTAAGAAAACTAAAATAGATGAAGAATGATAGTCAAATTAGCAAATATTTATGGAAATGGTAAAATTAAACTTAACTTCTGACACAAAGCAGGTTAAGGTACGAAGCTCGTTTTTTACAGTTTCTGGCAAATATATTACCATTTTTATACATTTCTTCTGCCATTAAAATCACAACGTGTTAACTAAAGAAAAAAGACTGAGGCATAATCTTCAAGTGAGACTTGCATTGTTTTTTCTCCTTTTCAAAAATCTGTTTATGTGTATTTGTGTTGCTTTTTTACGAAGCGAACAATAATTTTGGGGAGCCGTACCCCCCTGGATACGGCTTTGGTCTTAGACGCAAAACATGGGAGCATACCTTTGCTGCGACACCCTAAAGTCATTTTCACACTTCTAAGATAATTGCCAAAAACCATTTGTTAAACTGTTCCTAAATAGAGGATTGGCAGTGTAGGCTCAATTTCAATGCCTTCTAAACAGAATTGGGCAATGTAGGCCCAATTTCATTTTCATCCTCTGGATCTGCATCGCCCTTCTGGTTCTCTCTTTGAGAACAGCTTAGGAATGTTTTTGTAATTTCAAGACGAAAAGTCACATGGTTCAATATTTCTTATTAACCCTATAGCCAACAACTTTATATACGTGTCTGTTTTAGAAAAAAAGGGCTAATCAAAATTACGATCTGCGAGCCTAAAAACCCATCAAGATTGTAACACCCCCTCCCAAAATCATGGATTTACCTGCCACTCACAGGTGCACAAGTTTAGATTGTCGGGTGTGGGGCGGAGAGGTTTGATTGCAAAAATATCGATGATTTGGTCACCACCCCTCCAGGTGCGGGGGACAAATCTGGTGGAGAATCCCCCTCCCCTGCGTCTGCAGGTGTATTAATATTGGAAGCAAAAACTGGAGGAGAACGAAAAGGGGACAGATATGTAGTTTGTAAAAGAAAATATAGGATCTTTCCACAAAGGCTAGTTTTGTAGCTTAAACCGATGGTGATAGGTTTCAGAAGAAGCAGAAAATTTTGGAATGTTGTTTAAAGCGATGAAAAATTATACTATGTAGAATGTTTGTACAAATAAAGAAACTTCTTCAAAGAGATAAATCATAAAAAAAGAAGTGAAGGTCTTCTAAAGTTGGCATTGAGTATATCTCCTAGAGTTTCCCATATGTCTCCATGACATTTTCCAGCTATTTTTGAGACAAATTTTCACGTTCCACTTATTCCCACAAAACCTTGGCATACCTAGAATATTACCTTCATCACCGTGCGTTTTTTCCCTTTTTTACAGCCGCCTCTGGATATAAAAGCAACACAAATAATTACACCACAACACTAACTAATACAAAAGTGAACTAATTTCCAAGAAGATCTTGGCATATCTAGCAAAAAGAATTCATCCTCGTATTTGTTTACTTCTTCTTTTACAACTTCTTTTACTTCTTCTTTTACAATTCACTGGGACGGGAGTATTCTTCGTCTGATTGCAAATTTACTCAATGGACAAGTGCTATAGCGTTTTTTCTTCTCAAAAACAAATAGGTATTAGGAGAAATTGTGGAATTAGCTGTTAAAACCATAAATATTCTGAAAAATCTACTTGAACATTGGTTTTTATAGAGGTGAAATGTTTTAAACACACCAATACTAGCAATAGTTTCTTGCTGTAAACGTTTAAATACGCCTTATATGAATTTTTCTGAGTTTTTAGACACAAAAGGGCTAAACATCCCGTACAAGGCTGTGCCTTTTCTACAACGTTTTTATTTATAAATTATGAAAAAATTATTTTAAAATACTGAAAACTAGCTCAAAAGTTTAATATTTTGTTTGTATCCAGTATTTAAAAAAAAAACAATTCATCAACTGCATCACATGTTTTTGATCCACCTCTTGTAACACACGCAGATGTTTGGTGGGGGAGCACATTTTTCCAAAATTGCTCCAAATTTTCTTCTTGGTTGGCCAAGACTTCAGCCCTTCCCCTCCTTATATATAAGCGCTGAACTTATGGAGCCATTCTTAAAAAAACTCCCTGTCTTGACATTCAATCTAGACTCCTCCGGTTTCATATTTCGTTTGCACAGTATGTATGTCTCTTGATTAAGAACATGGACTTTGTTTTTAATGTGATAATTATAGAGGCATTAGCTTGGTTTTCATAGGAAGCAAAATACTTAGTATGAAAATACTTATTCTACTAAGAAATACTATAGATTAAGTTTTAAGAGAAGAACAGTGGGGTTTTACGAAGGGGAGAGGAATTATCAGACCCCTTCAGTCCTCAGTTTTATAGATCGTGGACAAGCATTTGATTCAGCTGATGGAAGAGCTTTGGTGAAGGTCTTATCAGTATATGGTACACCAGACAAGTACATTTAAAGCGATTAGTGCTATATACGAGGACAATATTGCTACGATTAAGGTAAAAACTGGGGTTAGTAGCTGGTTTGGTGTCAAATTACGAGTGAAGCAGGGTTTTGTCCTATCCCCATTTATATGAATTAGTTTGATGGACTTTGTCCTAAGGAACTCGGCAAAAAGCTATGGGAGAGCATTTAGGCAAATGGGAAGGTAATACTCTCCCATACTTGGGTTTTGCAGACAATTTGAGTGTTCCAGAAAAACCTTGGCAGAATGAAGGAATTTTTTGAGGTTTGAGAGTTCGGAGCGCAAGAATAAGTTTGAAAATTAATGTTAATAAGACTAAGTCGCCTAGACTAGGAATAAATGAAGGTGAAAAAGTGATATTGGGTAATGAGAAGATCTATCAAGTGGACAGGTTTACTTACTTGGGTACTGTTATTAGTAAAGATGGTGGATGAGCTGAAGATGTAAGAAGTAAAAATAGCCACGGCTCAGGGTGTTTGTTTTTTGTTTTTGTTTTTTTACAAGAAAAGTTTAGAAGAATAGTAAGATAAGTCTGCGAACCAAGGCTAGAATATTGGAATCTGCGGCAATGACTGTGGTCAAATATGTTCCTGGAACGCGGGTGCTTCAAAAGTAAGAGGAAGATTTGCCAAATTTTTGACTGACTTTATGTCAAAAGAACAAGTTGTACGAAAAATGTGGTTCGATCCCACTTTCTAGAGCTATAATATGAGTGACGCGGAAAGGCATTATTGATTACATTTATTAGCTTACCTGTACATAAAGCGGAAGGGTGGGGACTCCACTAATGCAATATGGTACTTGTGTATTATCCGGAACGCACTCAAGAAGTGAGCTTTGTTTCATCTGAACCGGTTTGTCTGTCTGCAATTGATTATAGTTAGCTCAGTCTGAGTGAGAAAAACTCCGATGCAGGTATATTTTAATTTAATATATAGAGGTGGTTGGTTAGGTATTTAACATAATCCGTTCTGGGCGGCCTGCTTCCCACAATTCGTTGTTGTAGTTTCCATAAGTTTGTTGCTAAAGTATTGTATTTTCATCATATTTTGGTGTATGTCGTTATGATTAACTTCACTTCTTGAATGTGCTCGGGATAATACACAATTACCAACAATATTTATAAACCGAACCCTTGAAAAAATTTTATGACCCTAAAATTTCATTGTTGAATTTTAGTCTCCTACCGTTCAAAATGTGAGGCATGATTGGTATATTCTATAGCCTTTTACAATAATAGAAAAAAAAACAGTCAAAATAGTTCTAGCGGAAGTTTTGTGGTTTATTCAGCAAGGATATGGTTTTAAGAGTTAAGAAATCTGAGATATGATGAACTTAAGCATAGGAAACCAGTAAACCACGATAATAAGACACTTTTGAGTTGAAATATATTTAGCTATAGTAACAAATGTAATAAAGTCGACTCTCGATAACTCGAACCTCGGTAATCCTATATTTGGCTGCGAGCTGACCGGTACCCTACTGGAGGTAGCGCTTCTGCGGGCTAACAAAAACAAAGAAGAAAACATTGAAAATTACCACTTTGCGCAACGAAAATAGAAATTACAAATATAAAAAAGGCAGTTCTGAGCTGGTGGCGACGGAAAAAAGGGCCTCTTCCCCCCACAGACGCACCCCCCCCCCCCTATGTTGAGAAGTTCTCAACTTCTCCTGTTGCAATAACATCAACCTTTCAGTAAATTATTCCGAACCCCTAATTCTGCGCATTCTACACAGACTTGAGGCTTTATGTGACAAAATCCTAGCACACCAAACAGGTGTGGCTGCAGCGGCTGAGCTAGCTAAACTTTTATCATCCTTACATCGACATTACTTTTACCTTTAATTTTCATCCTAAAAGACAGAAAATCGCCCATGGTGTCCCTATCCTCGATATTTCAAAGTGGTTTTAATCCCCTTAGAAAAACCTGTCTTAGAAAGTCGAACAAAAACCATGGATAACTCGAAATAAGTTTCCCGTTATATTTTACTTCTCTAAGTCGAAGTGACCTGAAAATTACCTCTATGACTCGAAATTCAGTAGATAAGTCGTCATTTAGTTTTCACTTTACCTCTATAAGTCAAAGTTCACTTCTGCATCTCGAAGTTTTTCCAACGGACCTCTGTTAGTCGAAACCCCGGTATGCTGGTTGCAACGCGTAAGCTTTTTAGGGAGTAAATTTAGTGATTTTGTATCACTCGAATTTTCATTTGGCTTACCTCTATAGCTCGCTACCTTTATAAGTCGAATTTTAGATAGAATGACCTCTATAACTCGAATTATGCATAAGTCGAACTTTACGTAACTCGAAGAAAAATCGTGGTCCCGTGAATTTCGAGTTAGCGAGAGTCGATTTAATTTAGGATTTATTTAAGAACTTATATATACAAAATAAAATAAGAGTAAACTTAAAGTACGATGGAATAAAAATATTTTTTTCCTGGACATATCTTAGATCTGCTAATACCTGAAAAGCACGATTTGCTAGTCTTTTTTATGTGGTTCGTTTCAAAATTAGGAAGTTTTTAGGGTAGTATCATATTTTCGTCAATGTTACCACGTTGAACCGTGAAAATAAGTTAGAAAAACTAACTAGTTAAATTTGACAGCTCCTTTGGCCGCTATAAATTCAAACATCAACCATCTGTTGATTTTCAAAATAACTACACTTTCAGATTTTGCTTATTTTCCTGTTTTTTTTCTAAATTCGGCGTCTGCTATAACCAAGATATATGGAGGTCTTTCTCATTAAGAGTTTCATTCCCGATTTTTCTGAATCTTAAAGATATACGGAGAAGATATTTACGAAATCTTAAAAATTACGAACGATTTCGTTTCCGTTCAGAAACGGTAGAAAGCTTGCAAATAGGAACCGGAAATAAAAATTAAGGAGGAAAACGCGGTTTTAAGGCGGCCCAGCGTTTTCTTATCATAGTGACCCTTCACTCTGAATGTTATCCATTTAGTTTCTCCTTTGATGCATAGATAGTGAGTAATCGTGTTGCATGTATTGATATATCACATGGGAATACATGTACTTTAGTGACATAGAAGCATGTGTAGTGTCAGAGCCAGTTTAGATCTTTGAACCTGGAGCCAATCGAAGCCAGAAATTTAGTTTTCGAAGAAGCAGCTGATAAACCAACATCAAGTCAACCAGCATAAAGGCTGTCAATAGTTATCTGTAGCGCCTGAAAATCATCGGGCAGAAGGATAATTTTGTCGGATAACCCTTATTTGTCGGTCGTTAAGAATATAATCAATTGTGCCATTATATTCCAAAGAAAAAATCAGAGACAACGCTCTAGCGCTGTCGATAGTAAAGAGCCATAAGGCTGCAACGTATTCTTCTCATTTATGTTTCAGAGCCACTTCATATGAAAGAGATTATCGTATAGACCATAGGGGGGCCTGCCCGCCCTCCTTTGCCCCCCCCCCCATCCTTTATAGATGGCCCCTCTCCTCAACACTAATCACAATTTAAAAAAAACTATTTTGTCAAAGTAAGGATATTAAGTTAGAACTTCCGGGTGATGTTGAGGGGTACGTATATTTTTTTTTTTTCTAAAAAAAAAAAATGAATGCCTCCAGTTTATCCAAACACGAATCTGCAATATCTTAAGAATGGCGGAGAGTAATCAGTTGAAGCTTTCAGGGCATGTTGAGGGGGGTGTTTAAAAGCGGTCGAAAGGCAATCGGCCCTCCTCCCATCTCTTTTTTGGCTGCCCTCCGCCCCGAAACGTTTGATTAAAATTTTGAAATAGCTATCTTCTTCAAAATAGTCTAAAGGTCATATAACTATGTTTCCAGCGGTGCAAAGCCCCCAGGGCAAGGATTGTAAATTATGCAATTTGGCCATCGTATAATACAGGATTTGTCATTTGTAAAGGGAGAATGTTTGATCCTGTGTGTGTCTGAAAAAGCTAAGGGTGTTAATGTGAAACTTCAGGGAATGTTGAGGGGGTGCTGAACTAAAGTGAAAGGCACTGTGTGCATCCGGACTAACAAAACAGGAAATCTGAAATATACTAGGAACGACTAAAGGTATTAGTTTGAAACTTTCAGGGCAACTACTACTACAATCGTAACTTCGACTATGACAACTTGCGACTGCGACTACTAAGGCATACTTTGGCAATAACTTTCAGGAAATGTAGAGGGGTATGTTGAACAAAATTAAAATGGATTATGTGCATGCTGTATGTCAAAAGGGCGCATCAACAATATCTCAGAAATGGTTGAGGGTATCTAGTTGAAAACTTTCAGGACATGCTGAAAAGTTCTTGGGGGAAAGGGCCACCTTTGTCCTTTTTAGATTCCCCCTCCTCAACACTGACCAAAATTCTGAAATGGTCACTTTGTTTAGCAATTCTGATTATGTATTTGCAGTGAGTTTGAAGCGATACATCTGAATTTATTACTACATAAGAAAGTTCGCATAATAAAGTTTTGTTAAACTTATAGCAATAGATGATAAACTTTCTGTTAAAAATATTTTGTTTATAAATAACTGCTCTGTTTATATATAGCTACTTTCCACTATCTTGGAAAATGGTTAGGAAAATTAAAGTTTCAGGAATAGATCTACAGACTGAAGAATCTTTGGGGCGAGTCCCAAACTGTCTCCAAAATCAATTAAAAATGGCAGTAAAAACTAAAAAAGAGCCATTTGGTACCATAAAGGTACTATTTAGTACTATAAAAGTACTATAAAGGTACTTAATAGTATTCTAAAGGCAAGAGCGTACCTACAGAATTTTTATTGGGAGGGCAAGAGAGGGTGCTATTGAAGTAGATACTATTTAAGCAGTATTGAAGAAAAAGTAACTATTTAACAAACACGTTACTTGGTGAATTTAAAAACCTTACACAATACATCATAAATAATAAACACACATTAAACAGTCATAAATATAAGTGCTCGTGCTTGGCTTTTACTAAAATTGTCACCAATGAACTGCTGCAGACGATAATAGTACAGCGTAAACAAGTTTTTGGGTGGGCAAAGGTAAATGTCGTATACGCTTGGCTTTTTTTCAGCTACATTCATGATTAATGCTGCAGTACATGTCCCCTCCACTTCCTGCAACCCCCACGCTCACCACAGGATGCTCAATCTCATTAATTTTTCTTTACCAAATTCTATTTTAATAACCCTGGGTATCGCGCCATTCATTTGCTCGTAATTTTGAATGGATTTTGACTCTCTAAGATTTAATTTATTGTACTAAACTTTTAATATACGTGATTTACTGAAATATTATTTATGATTTCTTAATAAATTGATTTTGTTATAGGTTCGCCAATTTATATTAATAAATAGTATTGATATCAGCAGGTCACATAAAGTCAAACAAAAATCACAGGCAGCGCAATAGCGCTGTCCAAGTGAAGATAGACGATATGTCAAAGCATTACCACAGATTGTGTAACATTATATAGTGACATATACCCCACATTTAAATAGCGACCATATTTGAAATTTCAAAATATTTAGAAAAACAAAGGTTAGAATTATTAACTTATCCATTGGGCAATGTTTGACAAAGAATACCAAGAAAATCTGATTCATGGCGTCATTGTGGCAGAAACATTAAATTAAATAAAATTTCCAGTGATGCTAATTTGAAGGGAAAATTGATTTCTAGAGTTTGGAAATTATCTTCCCCTTTGTGTCTTTGTCTAAAAAAAAGGAATTATTTAAAAGTTATGCAAAAGTTTTTCTTTTGTAAATTGGGGGATTAGGGGGGTGTTCATTTCCAGAGGGGGGGGGGGGTAAACTGAATATCGTTTTTGCGTCTATAATTCCCTTCACAAGCAAACCTTGTTCTGCTAGTGCTGCATGATAAAACTGATAACAATAGAAACAGAGAATGGGTTGGTACCGCTTATACTTGCTCACAGAATTTCTAAATTGTGAGAAAAATATTAATATTTTGTTTCAATAAACTTTATTCTATTGTCAACAGACATTTCGTACAGCATGCTGATGTAGAGATAAATGTCCCACAAGTAGCGTTTTTGTTGTGTGAAATACAACTAATTTCAATTATAATTCTTAGCACATTTATGTCATTTTGGAGCTGGTTAAAAGAAATATTTAGAAAAGTGAAAATAGTGAGAAGTCAGCATAGTATTGTACATATAGACAGACAGTCCTACATTTGTTGGTTAGCATGTGAATCAAAAACATGGAATAGGACGCTTATTAGGCATTTTAATGACAAATAAGAGAATCAGAGTTTCAATTGAATACTGGAAATAAAAATTAAAATAATTAAACGATTCCTGAAGTGAATATCCCTCTACCAAATTCTATAATCAAACTACAACTGATTTGACCTATCTAGTTATAGCACGAGTATCACTAGAAAAAGCACTAAGTCTTATTTTCTTTTTCAATGATTTCTTTTTCATTCACAAAATTGTATTCACTGTATATCTACTTTCTTATTCTTCAATGATTCTATTTCTGTCCTATTTGCAGATGTAAAGGGTGTATCCATTTCCACCTTTGAAAGTTTTAAAACAAGGGAACGCGTTTAAAACGAGTTTTAAAGTTGACCTGAGAAAACATGGCGAAACAGGAATCATAAAAAATAAACGATTTTGCAATTAACTAGACTAACATTTTTACTTGATGATAAAGATTCAAAACCAGTATATTTGGAAAAATATTAATGTTGAACATATTATGAAGTGTAATGGACACGTATTTTTCTCGCTTTCCTTGTGTTAAAAACAAGCATGGATTAATTAAAAAGAAATCACCCGCTCAAAGTAAAGAGCAAATTTGACACTTAAAACAAGCAACAGTTTTAAAGCTACTAAATAAATTACAGTTTTTTCAAATTATGTGGAAGTAGGGTTGGGGGTAACTGCCCCCAATCCCACAGAGGTCGGGGGAGAGGGCAAACCGAGGTCTTGGAGGGTCAATTGCCCCCCTCCCCCCAGCTCCATAGAAAATTACACCCCTGGTCCCTAAATACCCTCCTTCCCTTATATATAATGAATATTATTGCACATTACTGCATATTTTTGCTAAAGTTTGATTCTATATTACTGTCATAAGCATAACTATATGCTTACCTAAAGACATTTCAGCTTTTACCCTTGTTGATTATACAACTCATTATTTATCTCCGTAATATATCAACATTTTGGCCACCCTGTGACGTATACACAGGTATATTAAAAACCGGTCTGTCTTGTCTGACGTAAATAGCAATTAACTAATCCATTTTTGGTATTCCAGTACTAATGTTGGGCGATAATTCGATTAATCGGTATATCGACATTTTTAATTTCGATATTCAATATATTGATATCGATATTTCGGATCAGTTTTTTGCTATCTCATGGATTTGCCGAAGTTCAGTAACGCAAATGGTAAATAAAGGGTATTTTGTATAATTTTTTTTTTCAAAATCCAAATAATATAAAATCAAACAATAAAAATAAACTTCGACTACATAAATGAATATAATAAAAACTCAGATTTAGAATTATTCCGGATCAGGAAGAGAAAAACAAACTGCTGGCAATTCAAAAATATGAGCATGTCGGTTCCGCCGTTCACTGGTTATCTAATCAGCCTTGGTAAATACTCTTTCAGAAGGGACACTGGTAGCGGGCACAGACATGAATTTTATTGCAACTTCGTACAGATGTTTTTGGGACCCCAAAGCACGATACTTCCACAACTTGAGTGGACAAGTTTCTCTTGGGACTATTTGCTCCCTATTGAAAGTTTGCAGACCCATGATATATTCGGCTGCTATCGAAGCATGTCCTGCATTGACTATAAGGACTTCATCGTGTGAACCATACAAACTGACTTGATTCTGAAAAGACTGCATCGCAGAGACAGTAGTGGTACTTGTATCTTCTGATCGAGATTCAGCAGCCAGCAAGCCCAAATCTATCTCGTTTGCAATTTTGTTCTCAACTTGTAAAACATCGTCAGGTGAAATATACATTTTCTTGAAACGCGGGTCAAGATACAATTGCGACGGGTGTGACTAGACCAAGGCTTATAAACCTACAATGCATTTTATTCAGCAAAACCTTTCGAAGTTTATCAGCCACATCTGAGAATCCACCAAAATCTACCTGAAGAAGGTGGTGTCTTAAAATCTTCGACAAAGGCAGGACTTTCGAAATTGGGGGTAGCTTTTAGAAGAGAGCTCAATAGTTGCCTCTTCAAAGGGTGTAAGCACCGCAATCACATTTGAAATAACACTCCAGTCACTATCAGTGAGTATGAGGTCCCCTTTATCGAAAAGTGAACTCCATTTAGTGGTCACATCAGGTTTTAATTTTTTTGTGCAAAAATTGTCAATAGAGATTTGAACCTTGCGCAACTTGTCGGTAGCTACAACACTACGTCTACAAAAACCTGACAATATTTCTAGTCTTTTGGAAGAGAGGCAATAATTCAACAGTATCATTAATAGCACCCTCCATTAATAGCATTAATAGTCATCCTCTAAGACCGAATTTCCAGAACTTTCAACTACGTTAAACAAAATCGCTATCTCAAAATTTGATTGAATATGTTTGGGGAAATGGTGGGTGTGAGAGGGGCGGTAGTGGCTCTCCAATCACTTTCAACTATTAAAAATGGCCCTAGCCCTTTCAGTTTCCAATCAAAAGAGCCCTTTTGAGGTTTCTTTGACCAAACTTTCAATACAAATCTTATATGCCCCCAGAGCATAACTTACAACTTACATAACTTACAAGTATTTGCCGGAATTCATGCATCCTTTGGTCGAATGTGGTAATCAAATTTTTTTCAAATTAGTATTGTGTGGAGCTTTGTTGTTGCATTGATGTTTGATCCCCCTCCGGACTGAGCACGCTTGATCGATTGATTTGCGCTTTTTTTTTAGTATATCATTGGGCTCTCAAGGGACCTAGGGGTTTCGGTTTTCCCAAAATCTGTTGTTGCGTATTTCATCATAGAGACACATTTGTAGTGAGAACCTTCAATTAATAAATTGTATTTGCTATATTTTAAAATCCTAGACTTCGTGTATATAAAAAAAGAAAAGAATCAAATCACTGACAGGCAGGTAAGAGTTGTTCTAAATTGGTTAAGTTCCAGTTAAGTCCTGAGATTTTAGTTCTAGTTTGTGGCTCGAGATTCCTACCTTTTTTTCACTTGAAATTTTTCTTCTTTTTCTAAGAGAATTCTATAGAATTTTTGAAATTTCTTTAGAATTCTAAAATTCTTAAAACTTTCTTTTGACTTTAAGTGAGCAAGAGTGTTATTGTATCATTAGTGTTGTCTTCCTGGAACATGTGGCTTATCACGCATGTTTGGTAATTTCTTTATTTTTCATATTTCAGCAATTGTCATAGGAATCTATGATGAGACCCACTGCACTCCCAGCAAGCCGCCAACGTCGTTGAACGACTAGGAGAGTACCTTATGCAATATGGGTACTAGGAACATGTTTTTTATTTTGCATATGTAAGCTTATACTATTCTGTAATTTTTTGAAAAGTGGTCAAATTGCATTTTTCTTCCTTTTTTTCCAATAAAAGCTATTAATTAGTCTGGAATGGCTTTGTTTGTTAATTCAATAGAAATACTATGTGTATTGTAAGGTGTTTGTATTTATTAAAGTCGTTACTAAAATTCGGTGGCCTAAATCTGGTAATTTTACGGCTGGTGAAAATCTGCGAAAAATGTCTAGTGTTCGCTTATCTTTGTCTTATTTTTGAATAGAACAGTTTCGCAGAGTTAAAATCTTTTGAGAATAAACGAATGCCCCTAGAAATTATTTTTTGGAACCCCCTTATTCGCTCTGGCACACGTCTAATCCACCCTTTTTAATGCTTCTGCGCCTTATGTAGCCATATAACTCACCTCTTGACTATCCTCATTCCGATCCATTTCCTCTTCCATATTCTTCTAAGCTTAGTGAGAATCAGTGTTGCCACCCCCAGTAATTTATCACTATTTCTAGTGATTTTTTACATTGCCCAAACAAAAAAAGATCACTAAATCTCACTTAAACACATAAATTGCTAGATTATTGAAGAAAATCATTACGTCAACCAAACAATCTAGTGAATTTTTTTTCATCGGGTGGCAACCCTGGTTAGAACGCAGTGTACTGTAGAGGAACAGAGGGATTGATTGCCTATAACACCATAGTAAGAAGTGTCTTGATTTCTTTTGCTCCGCTTTTGTGACTTATACTATCAGTCAATCATTCTATCTGTGAAACATAGGTCAAAAAGGTCTAATCCATCCATTTTTATACTCGGACAAATTTGAATAGTTCCAACTTCTAAATCCTTTAGTTTCGTTTAAGTTTCGTTTATTGATAAATATCTAAACAATATGATATATATATATATATATATATATATATATATATATATATATATATATATATATATATATATATATATATATATATATATATATATATATATATATATATATATATATATATATATATATATATATATATATATATATATATATATATATACATATATATATTATAGTTGCAAAAATAAACTTGCACTAAAACTTACAAAAATAAGTTGTCCTAGAGGCTTGCCCGGATTAAAAATTTTCGAGGGTGCAACCGCAAAATTTTTTTATGTGGTTTCAATAAACTGCTGTTGAATCAATAATTTTAAATTGACTAATAGCGTTTTTCGCTTTTTCAGTTTTTGTTCTTAAGAATTGAAATGTTGGATTACAAATAAAAATTTTGGACAAAATTTGAGTACCTTTCAAATTTTAGCAAAGGATAGACGATTTTTTAAGTCACAAAACTTGTCTTTGGTCGTCTGTGCTGTTGCTATTCTGCTGTCTACACATTTCCTACATTTTAGATTCATCCATTTTATCATTTACTGAATTTATTTGGTCAAAGAACAATTAAACTATTAAAGGAATGCCTTATGATTACATTATCTAAATGAATTTTCTCCTTTTTCAAGTTTTGAGCCTCGGGAGACGAGGCTCAAGTTTTGAGCCTCGGGAGACATTTCTTACTTAAATACCCCTGGTGCTCATGGGAGTCCTACAGACCGAAGTAAAATGGTAGCAAGCTCAAGTGAGCTGAAGTCGGTAATGCTATTTAGGAATTGTTACAAAATTTTACTTATATTTATCATGGAAAATAACGGTGAAATATGAAGAATATGAAAAACAGAACGGTAATAGTTAAGAAAACTAAAATAGATGAAGAATGATAGTCAAATTAGCAAATATTTATGGAAATGGTAAAATTAAACTTAACTTCTGACACAAAGCAGGTTAAGGTACGAAGCTCGTTTTTTACAGTTTCTGGCAAATATATTACCATTTTTATACATTTCTTCTGCCATTAAAAATCACAACGTGTTAACTAAAGAAAAAAGACTGAGGCATAATCTTCAAGTGAGACTTGCATTGTTTTTTCTCCTTTTCAAAAATCTGTTTATGTGTATTTGTGTTGCTTTTTTACGAAGCGAACAATAATTTTGGGGAGCCGTACCCCCCTGGATACGGCTTTGGTCTTAGACGCAAAACATGGGAGCATACCTTTGCTGCGACACCCTAAAGTCATTTTCACACTTCTAAGATAATTGCCAAAAACCATTTGTTAAACTGTTCCTAAATAGAGGATTGGCAGTGTAGGCTCAATTTCAATGCCTTCTAAACAGAATTGGGCAATGTAGGCCCAGTTTCATTTTCATCCTCTGGATCTGCATCGCCCTTCTGGTTCTCTCTTTGAGAACAGCTTAGGAATGTTTTTGGTAATTTCAAGACGAAAAGTCACATGGTTCAATATTTCTTATTAACCCTATAGCCAACAACTTTATATACGTGTCTGTTTTAGAAAAAAAAGGGCTAATCAAAATTACGATCTGCGAGCCTAAAAACCCATCAAGATTGTAACACCCCCTCCCAAAATCATGGATTTACCTGCCACTCACAGGTGCACAAGTTTAGATTGTCGGGTGTGGGGCGGAGAGGTTTGATTGCAAAAATATCGATGATTTGGTCACCACCCCTCCAGGTGCGGGGGACAAATCTGGTGGAGAATCCCCCTCCCCTGCGTCTGCAGGTGTATTAATATTGGAAGCAAAAACTGGAGGAGAACGAAAAGGGGACAGATATGTAGTTTGTAAAAGAAAATATAGGATCTTTCCACAAAGGCTAGTTTTGTAGCTTAAACCGATGGTGATAGGTTTCAGAAGAAGCAGAAAATTTTGGAATGTTGTTTAAAGCGATGAAAAATTATACTATGTAGAATGTTTGTACAAATAAAGAAACTTCTTCAAAGAGATAAATCATAAAAAAAGAAGTGAAGGTCTTCTAAAGTTGGCATTGAGTATATCTCCTAGAGTTTCCCATATGTCTCCATGACATTTTCCAGCTATTTTTGAGACAAATTTTCACGTTCCACTTATTCCCAACAAAACCTTGGCATACCTAGAATATTACCTTCATCACCGTGCGTTTTTCCCTTTTTTACAGCCGCCTCTGGATATAAAAGCAACACAAATAATTACACCACAACACTAACTAATACAAAAGTGAACTAATTTCCAAGAAGATCTTGGCATATCTAGCAAAAAGAATTCATCCTCGTATTTGTTTACTTCTTCTTTTACAACTTCTTTTACTTCTTCTTTTACAATTCACTGGGACGGGAGTATTCTTCGTCTGATTGCAAATTTACTCAATGGACAAGTGCTATAGCGTTTTTTTTCTTCTCAAAAACAAATAGGTATTAGGAGAAATTGTGGAATTAGCTGTTAAAACCATAAATATTCTGAAAAATCTACTTGAACATTGGTTTTTATAGAGGTGAAATGTTTTAAACACACCAATACTAGCAATAGTTTCTTGCTGTAAACGTTTAAATACGCCTTATATGAATTTTTCTGAGTTTTTAGACACAAAAGGGCTAAACATCCCGTACAAGGCTGTGCCTTTTCTACAACGTTTTTATTTTATAAATTATGAAAAAATTATTTTAAAATACTGAAAACTAGCTCAAAAGTTTAATATTTTGTTTGTATCCAGTATTTAAAAAAAAACAATTCATCAACTGCATCACATGTTTTTGATCCACCTCTTGTAACACACGCAGATGTTTGGTGGGGGAGCACATTTTTCCAAAATTGCTCCAAATTTTCTTCTTGGTTGGCCAAGACTTCAGCCCTTCCCCTCCTTATATAAGCGGCTGAACTTATGGAGCCATTCTTAAAAAAACTCCCTGTCTTGACATTCAATCTAGACTCCTCCGGTTTCATATTTCGTTTGCACAGTATGTATGTCTCTTGATTAAGAACATGGACTTTGTTTTTAATGTGATAATTATAGAGGCATTAGCTTGGTTTTCATAGGAAGCAAAATACTTAGTATGAAAATACTTATTCTACTAAGAAATACTATAGATTAAGTTTTAAGGGAAGAACAGTGGGGTTTTACGAAGGGGAGAGGAATTATCAGACCCCTTCAGTCCTCAGTTTTATAGATCGTGGACAAGCATTTGATTCAGCTGATGGAAGAGCTTTGGTGAAGGTCTTATCAGTATATGGTACACCAGACTAGTACATTTAAAGCGATTAGTGCTATATACGAGGACAATATTGCTACGATTAAGGTAAAAACTGGGGTTAGTAGCTGGTTTGGTGTCAAATTACGAGTGAAGCAGGGTTTTGTCCTATCCCCATTTATATGAATTAGTTTGATGGACTTTGTCCTAAGGAACTCGGCAAAAAGCTATGGGAGAGCATTTAGGCAAATGGGAAGGTAATACTCTCCCATACTTGGGTTTTGCAGACAATTTGAGTGTTCCAGAAAAACCTTGGCAGAATGAAGGAATTTTTTGAGGTTTGAGAGTTCGGAGCGCAAGAATAAGTTTGAAAATTAATGTTAATAAGACTAAGTCGCCTAGACTAGGAATAAATGAAGGTGAAAAAGTGATATTGGGTAATGAGAAGATCTATCAAGTGGACAGGTTTACTTACTTGGGTACTGTTATTAGTAAAGATGGTGGATGAGCTGAAGATGTAAGAAGTAAAATAGCCACGGCTCAGGGTGTTTTGTTTTGTTTTTGTTTTTTTTACAAGAAAAGTTTAGAAGAATAGTAAGATAAGTCTGCGAACCAAGGCTAGAATATTGGAATCTGCGGCAATGACTGTGGTCAAATATGTTCCTGGAACGCGGGTGCTTCAAAAGTAAGAGGAAGATTTGCCAAATTTTTGACTGACTTTATGTCAAAAGAACAAGTTGTACGAAAAATGTGGTTTCGATCCCACTTTCTAGAGCTATAATATGAGTGACGCGGAAAGGCATTATTGATTACATTTATTAGCTTACCTGTACATAAAGCGGAAGGGTGGGGACTCCACTAATGCAATATGGTACTTGTGTATTATCCGGAACGCACTCAAGAAGTGAGCTTTGTTTCATCTGAACCGGTTTGTCTGTCTGCAATTGATTATAGTTAGCTCAGTCTGAGTGAGAAAAACTCCGATGCAGGTATATTTTAATTTAATATATAGAGGTGGTTGGTTAGGTATTTAACATAATCCGTTCTGGGCGGCCTGCTTCCACAATTCGTTGTTGTAGTTTCCATAAGTTTGTTGCTAAAGTATTGTATTTTCATCATATTTTGGTGTATGTCGTTATGATTAACTTCACTTCTTGAATGTGCTCGGGATAATACACAATTACCAACAATATTTATAAACCGAACCCTTGAAAAAATTTTATGACCCTAAAATTTCATTGTTGAATTTTAGTCTCCTACCGTTCAAAATGTGAGGCATGATTGGTATATTCTATAGCCTTTTACAATAATAGAAAAAAAACAGTCAAAATAGTTCTAGCGGAAGTTTTGTGGTTTATTCAGCAAGGATATGGTTTTAAGAGTTAAGAAATCTGAGATATGATGAACTTAAGCATAGGAAACCAGTAAACCACGATAATAAGACACTTTTGAGTTGAAATATATTTAGCTATAGTAACAAATGTAATAAAGTCGACTCTCGATAACTCGAACCTCGGTAATCCTATATTTGGCTGCGAGCTGACCGGTACCCTACTGGAGGTAGCGCTTCTGCGGGCTAACAAAAAGAAAAGAAGAAAACATTGAAAATTACCACTTTGCGCAACGAAAATAGAAATTACAAATATAAAAAAGGCAGTTCTGAGCTGGCGACGGAAAAAAAAAGGGCCTCTTCCCCCCACAGACGCACCCCCCCCCTATGTTGAGAAGTTCTCAACTTCTCCTGTTGCAATAACATCAACCTTTCAGTAAATTATTCCGAACCCCTAATTCTGCGCATTCTACACAGACTTGAGGCTTTATGTGACAAAATCCTAGCACACCAAACAGGTGTGGCTGCAGCGGCTGAGCTAGCTAAACTTTTATCATCCTTACATCGACATTACTTTTACCTTTAATTTTCATCCTAAAAGACAGAAAATCGCCCATGGTGTCCCTATCCTCGATATTTCAAAGTGGTTTTAATCCCCTTAGAAAAACCTGTCTTAGAAAGTCGAACAAAAACCATGGATAACTCGAAATAAGTTTCCCGTTATATTTTACTTCTCTAAGTCGAAGTGACCTGAAAATTACCTCTATGACTCGAAATTCAGTAGATAAGTCGTCATTTAGTTTTCACTTTACCTCTATAAGTCAAAGTTCACTTCTGCATCTCGAAGTTTTTCCAACGGACCTCTGTTAGTCGAAACCCCGGTATGCTGGTTGCAACGCGTAAGCTTTTTAGGGAGTAAATTTAGTGATTTTGTATCACTCGAATTTTCATTTGGCTTACCTCTATAGCTCGCTACCTTTATAAGTCGAATTTTAGATAGAATGACCTCTATAACTCGAATTATGCATAAGTCGAACTTTACGTAACTCGAAGAAAAATCGTGGTCCCGTGAATTTCGAGTTAGCGAGAGTCGATTTAATTTAGGATTTATTTAAGAACTTATATATACAAAATAAAATAAGAGTAAACTTAAAGTACGATGGAATAAAAATATTTTTTTCCTGGACATATCTTAGATCTGCTAATACCTGAAAAGCACGATTTGCTAGTCTTTTTTATTTGGTTCGTTTCAAAATTAGGAAGTTTTTAGGGTAGTATCATATTTTCGTCAATGTTACCACGTTGAACCGTGAAAATAAGTTAGAAAAACTAACTAGTTAAATTTGACAGCTCCTTTGGCCGCTATAAATTCAAACATCAACCATCTGTTGATTTTCAAAATAACTACACTTTCAGATTTTGCTTATTTTCCTGTTTTTTTTCTAAATTCGGCGTCTGCTATAACCAAGATATATGGAGGTCTTTCTCATTAAGAGTTTCATTCCCGATTTTTCTGAATCTTAAAGATATACGGAGAAGATATTTACGAAATCTTAAAAATTACGAACGATTTCGTTTCCGTTCAGAAACGGTAGAAAGCTTGCAAATAGGAACCGGAAATAAAATTAAGGAGGAAAACGCGGTTTTAAGGCGGCCCAGCGTTTTTCTTATCATAGTGACCCTTCACTCTGAATGTTATCCATTTAGTTTCTCCTTTGATGCATAGATAGTGAGTAATCGTGTTGCATGTATTGATATATCACATGGGAATACATGTACTTTAGTGACATAGAAGCATGTGTAGTGTCAGAGCCAGTTTAGATCTTTGAACCTGGAGCCAATCGAAGCCAGAAATTTAGTTTTCGAAGAAGCAGCTGATAAACCAACATCAAGTCAACCAGCATAAAGGCTGTCAATAGTTATCTGTAGCGCCTGAAAATCATCGGGCAGAAGGATAATTTTGTCGGATAACCCTTATTTGTCGGTCGTTAAGAATATAATCAATTGTGCCATTATATTCCAAAGAAAAAATCAGAGACAACGCTCTAGCGCTGTCTATAGTAAAGAGCCATAAGGCTGCAACGTATTCTTCTCATTTATGTTTCAGAGCCACTTCATATGAAAGAGATTATCGTATAGACCATAGGGGGGCCTGCCCGCACTCCTTTGCCCCCCCCCCATCCTTTATAGATGGCCCCTCTCCTCAACACTAATCACAATTTAAAAAAAACTATTTTGTCAAAGTAAGGATATTAAGTTAGAACTTCCGGGTGATGTTGAGGGGTACGTATATTTTTTTTCCTTTCTAAATAAAAAAAATGAATGCCTCCAGTTTATCCAAACACGAATCTGCAATATCTTAAGAATGGCGGAGAGTAATCAGTTGAAGCTTTCAGGGCATGTTGAGGGGGGTGTTTAAAAAGCGGTCGAAAGGCAATCGGCCCTCCTCCCATCTCTTTTTTGGCTGCCCTCCGCCCCGAAACGTTTGATTAAAATTTTGAAATAGCTATCTTCTTCAAAATAGTCTAAAGGTCATATAACTATGTTTCCAGCGGTGCAAAGCCCCCAGGGCAAGGATTGTAAATTATGCAATTTGGCCATCGTATAATACAGGATTTGTCATTTGTAAAGGGAGAATGTTTGATCCTGTGTGTGTCTGAAAAAGCTAAGGGTGTTAATGTGAAACTTCAGGGAATGTTGAGGGGGTGCTGAACTAAAGTGAAAGGCACTGTGTGCATCCGGACTAACAAAACAGGAAATCTGAAATATACTAGGAACGACTAAAGGTATTAGTTTGAAACTTTCAGGGCAACTACTACTACAATCGTAACTTCGACTATGACAACTTGCGACTGCGACTACTAAGGCATACTTTGGCAATAACTTTCAGGAAATGTAGAGGGGTATGTTGAACAAAATTAAAATGGATTATGTGCATGCTGTATGTCAAAAGGGCGCATCAACAATATCTCAGAAATGGTTGAGGGTATCTAGTTGAAACTTTCAGGACATGCTGAAAAGTTCTTGGGGGAAAGGGCCACCTTTGTCCTTTTTAGATTCCCCCTCCTCAACACTGACCAAAATTCTGAAATGGTCACTTTGTTTAGCAATTCTGATTATGTATTTGCAGTGAGTTTGAAGCGATACATCTGAATTTATTACTACATAAGAAAGTTCGCATAATAAAGTTTTGTTAAACTTATAGCAATAGATGATAAACTTTCTGTTAAAAATATTTTGTTTATAAATAACTGCTCTGTTTATATATAGCTACTTTCCACTATCTTGGAAAATGGTTAGGAAAATTAAAGTTTCAGGAATAGATCTACAGACTGAAGAATCTTTGGGGCGAGTCCCAAACTGTCTCCAAAATCAATTAAAAATGGCAGTAAAAACTAAAAAAGAGCCATTTGGTACCATAAAGGTACTATTTAGTACTATAAAAGTACTATAAAGGTACTTAATAGTATTCTAAAGGCAAGAGCGTACCTACAGAATTTTTATTGGGAGGGCAAGAGAGGGTGCTATTGAAGTAGATACTATTTAAGCAGTATTGAAGAAAAGTAACTATTTAACAAACACGTTACTTGGTGAATTTAAAAACCTTACACAATACATCATAAATAATAAACACACATTAAACAGTCATAAATATAAGTGCTCGTGCTTGGCTTTTACTAAAATGTCACCAATGAACTGCTGCAGACGATAATAGTACAGCGTAAACAAGTTTTTGGGTGGGCAAAGGTAAATGTCGTATACGCTTGGCTTTTTTCAGCTACATTCATGATTAATGCTGCAGTACATGTCCCCTCCACTTCCTGCAACCCCCACGCTCACCACAGGATGCTCAATCTCATTAATTTTTCTTTACCAAATTCTATTTTAATAACCCTGGGTATCGCGCCATTCATTTGCTCGTAATTTTGAATGGATTTTGACTCTCTAAGATTTAATTTATTGTACTAAACTTTTAATATACGTGATTTACTGAAATATTATTTATGATTTCTTAATAAATTGATTTTGTTATAGGTTCGCCAATTTATATTAATAAATAGTATTGATATCAGCAGGTCACATAAAGTCAAACAAAAATCACAGGCAGCGCAATAGCGCTGTCCAAGTGAAGATAGACGATATGTCAAAGCATTACCACAGATTGTGTAACATTATATAGTGACATATACCCCACATTTAAATAGCGACCATATTTGAAATTTCAAAATATTTAGAAAAACAAAGGTTAGAATTATTAACTTATCCATTGGGCAATGTTTGACAAAGAATACCAAGAAAATCTGATTCATGGCGTCATTGTGGCAGAAACATTAAATTAAATAAAATTTCCAGTGATGCTAATTTGAAGGGAAAATTGATTTCTAGAGTTTGGAAATTATCTTCCCCTTTGTGTCTTTGTCTAAAAAAAAGGAATTATTTAAAAGTTATGCAAAAGTTTTTCTTTTGTAAATTGGGGGATTAGGGGGGTGTTCATTTCCAGAGGGGGGGGGGGGGGGGTAAACTGAATATCGTTTTTGCGTCTATAATTCCCTTCACAAGCAAACCTTGTTCTGCTAGTGCTGCATGATAAAACTGATAACAATAGAAACAGAGAATGGGTTGGTACCGCTTATACTTGCTCACAGAATTTCTAAATTGTGAGAAAAATATTAATATTTTGTTTCAATAAACTTTATTCTATTGTCAACAGACATTTCGTACAGCATGCTGATGTAGAGATAAATGTCCCACAAGTAGCGTTTTTGTTGTGTGAAATACAACTAATTTCAATTATAATTCTTAGCACATTTATGTCATTTTGAGCTGGTTAAAAGAAATATTTAGAAAAGTGAAAATAGTGAGAAGTCAGCATAGTATTGTACATATAGACAGACAGTCCTACATTTGTTGGTTAGCATGTGAATCAAAAACATGGAATAGGACGCTTATTAGGCATTTTAATGACAAATAAGAGAATCAGAGTTTCAATTGAATACTGGAAATAAAAATTAAAATAATTAAACGATTCCTGAAGTGAATATCCCTCTACCAAATTCTATAATCAAACTACAACTGATTTGACCTATCTAGTTATAGCACGAGTATCACTAGAAAAAGCACTAAGTCTTATTTTCTTTTTCAATGATTTCTTTTTCATTCACAAAATTGTATTCACTGTATATCTACTTTCTTATTCTTCAATGATTCTATTTCTGTCCTATTTGCAGATGTAAAGGGTGTATCCATTTCCACCTTTGAAAGTTTTAAAAACAAGGGAACGCGTTTAAAACGAGTTTTAAAAGTTGACCTGAGAAAACATGGCGAAACAGGAATCATAAAAAAAAACGATTTTGCAATTAACTAGACTAACATTTTTACTTGATGATAAAGATTCAAAACCAGTATATTTGGAAAAATATTAATGTTGAACATATTATGAAGTGTAATGGACACGTATTTTTCTCGCTTTCCTTGTGTTAAAAACAAGCATGGATTAATTAAAAAGAAATCACCCGCTCAAAGTAAAGAGCAAATTTGACACTTAAAACAAGCAACAGTTTTAAAGCTGCTAAATAAATTACAGTTTTTTCAAATTATGTGGAAGTAGGGTTGGGGGTAACTGCCCCCAATCCCACAGAGGTCGGGGGAGAGGGCAAACCGAGGTCTTGGAGGGTCAATTGCCCCCCTCCCCCCAGCTCCATAGAAAATTACACCCCTGGTCCCTAAATACCCTCCTTCCCTTATATATAATGAATATTATTGCACATTACTGCATATTTTTGCTAAAGTTTGATTCTATATTACGAACGATTTCGTTTCCGTTCAGAAACGGTAGAAAGCTTGCAAATAGGAACCGGAAATAAAAATTAAGGAGGAAAACGCGGTTTTAAGGCGGCCCAGCGTTTTCTTATCATAGTGACCCTTCACTCTGAATGTTATCCATTTAGTTTCTCCTTTGATGCATAGATAGTGAGTAATCGTGTTGCATGTATTGATATATCACATGGGAATACATGTACTTTAGTGACATAGAAGCATGTGTAGTGTCAGAGCCAGTTTAGATCTTTGAACCTGGAGCCAATCGAAGCCAGAAATTTAGTTTTCGAAGAAGCAGCTGATAAACCAACATCAAGTCAACCAGCATAAAGGCTGTCAATAGTTATCTGTAGCGCCTGAAAATCATCGGGCAGAAGGATAATTTTGTCGGATAACCCTTATTTGTCGGTCGTTAAGAATATAATCAATTGTGACATTATATTCCAAAGAAAAAATCAGAGACAACGCTCTAGCGCTGTCTATAGTAAAGAGCCATAAGGCTGCAACGTATTCTTCTCATTTATGTTTCAGAGCCACTTCATATGAAAGAGATTATCGTATAGACCATAGGGGGGCCTGCCCGACCTCCTTTGCCCCCCCCCCCATCCTTTATAGATGGCCCCTCTCCTCAACACTAATCACAATTTAAAAAAAACTATTTTGTCAAAGTAAGGATATTAAGTTAGAACTTCCGGGTGATGTTGAGGGGTACGTATATTTTTTTCCTTTCTAAATAAAAAAAATGAATGCCTCCAGTTTATCCAAACACGAATCTGCAATATCTTAAGAATGGCGGAGAGTAATCAGTTGAAGCTTTCAGGGCATGTTGAGGGGGGTGTTTAAAAGCGGTCGAAAGGCAATCGGCCCTCCTCCCATCTCTTTTTTTGGCTGCCCTCCGCCCCGAAACGTTTGATTAAAATTTGAAATAGCTATCTTCTTCAAAATAGTCTAAAGGTCATATAACTATGTTTCCAGCGGTGCAAAGCCCCCAGGGCAAGGATTGTAAATTATGCAATTTGGCCATCGTATAATACAGGATTTGTCATTTGTAAAGGGAGAATGTTTGATCCTGTGTGTGTCTGAAAAAGCTAAGGGTGTTAATGTGAAACTTCAGGGAATGTTGAGGGGGTGCTGAACTAAAGTGAAAGGCACTGTGTGCATCCGGACTAACAAAACAGGAAATCTGAAATATACTAGGAACGACTAAAGGTATTAGTTTGAAACTTTCAGGGCAACTACTACTACAATCGTAACTTCGACTATGACAACTTGCGACTGCGACTACTGAGGCATACTTTGGCAATAACTTTCAGGAAATGTAGAGGGGTATGTTGAACAAAATTAAAATGGATTATGTGCATGCTGTATGTCAAAAGGGCGCATCAACAATATCTCAGAAATGGTTGAGGGTATCTAGTTGAAACTTTCAGGACATGCTGAAAAGTTCTTGGGGGAAAGGGCCACCTTTGTCCTTTTTAGATTCCCCCTCCTCAACACTGACCAAAATTCTGAAATGGTCACTTTGTTTAACATTGTCAAACGGTCTAATAACTATGCCTCTTGGGACGCCGTGCCCCCTCTCCCACCTCCAGGGGAAAACGTTGCAAACTATGCAAGCTGCCAATTGTTTACATACAGGAGTTATCATTGGGGAAGAAGGGGGAACGTTTGATCCTGGGTGTGTCACAAAAGGCTAATGATATAAAGTTGAAAATTCAGAGAATGTTGAGGGGTATTTCCAACTAAATCGAAAGAAACTTTGTGCATCCATTTTATCAAAAGGGTGCATCTGCAATATCTTAGGACTGGCTAAGGGTATTAACTTGAAACTTTCAGTGCCACTATTACTACTGTGACTTCGACTACCACTACTTGCGAGTGGGATTGTGACTACTCGTGACGGCTACTAAATTTGCCACTGCTTGTGACTTTGACTAGGTGGATCTGTGGCTACTTACAACTTTGACTACTTGCGACTGTAACTACTCCTGACTGCAAATACTAGTGATTGCGATTATTTATGACTGTGACTGCAACTAAGGCTACTTGTAATTGCGACTGTGACTGCATGCCACTGTTACTGCTTACGACTGCGACAACTTGTGATTGTGACTACTTGCGACTATGACTACTTGGGACCATAAGTGCTTACGAATACGAATGCAACTCGACTGCTGCTGCAGATGCTTGTAACTGCGTCTACTTACGACTGCGAGTGTCGTTACAACTTGCAACGACGAATGGGAAAACTCGCGACCGCAACTGCTACTCCTTGCGACTGTAACTGCTACTGATAGTATTTCTACTAATGCTGTGATTGCAACTGTTACTATAAATACTGCTACAACTTTTACTATTACAAGCAGATGTATTGCAATAAATCAAAAGAGTTAACTGCATCCTGCTTATCAAAATGGCATAGTGCATCAAAGTTGTGAAAAGGGATTATCTGCAATATCTCCCGAGGGACAAAGGTCATTAAATTGAAAATCTTAGGGAATTTTCAGGAGGATGTTGCCCTAAATCAAAAGACACTAGGTGCGCCAGGAGTTTCAGGATAATCAGCCTCGTTGTTTTGGTGATTTATTGTCCATTCGGCCCACTGTTCATTCTCACGGTAGAGTTGACTTTTATGTACCTAGAGGTATTTCTTCCCGTTCATGTTTTTGTTTTTTAGAGGTACATGGAAATAAGATAGTTTAACTAGTGATATTAAGATTATTGGAGACCCCCATATATTTAGAAAACCCATTAAGGAATTGCTTTTTGCTGATTATGAGTTTTTAATTAATTGAATTATTTATTGTGGGGGTTTTGTTGATATGATGTTCCCGGAGGAAAAAATATAATATATGATATTATTTTGTATTTATTGTTTAGTGTGATGATATTAGTGGTGTCGGTGGCCAAGTGTTCTTTTTGTTTTAAGGATTTTATTTTCTCTACCTCTCCCAAGGACAAGCTTTGCCTTTTAGGTAAAGTAGCAATAAGTTTTTGTTTATAAGTATTGTCAATAAATCCTTCTCTCTCTCTCTCTCTCACCCAATTTGTCAAAAGAACGTATAAATATTGATCTCAGGAACGGCCAAAAATGTTAAATTGAAACTTTAATGGAGTGCTAAGGGGGGTGTTAAGCAAGATCAAAAGACGGTATATGCATCTACATTGTTAAAATGGCATATCCTCAATTTTTCAAAAACAGTCGGAGAAAAGTATCAAGTTGAAATATTTAGAGAATGTTGAGGGGATACTGGAGTTACAGACAGTGGGTGCATCCCGATTGTCAATGGGCGTAGCTACTATATGTCAGGAACGGCTAAGATTATCAAGTCGAAACTTTCGGAAAATATCGTTTGGGATGTTGAACTAAATCAAAAGACACCATGTGCATCTTGGTTGTCAAAATGGTATGTCTGTAATATCTCAGGAACAGTTAAGGTTATTAAGTTGAAACTTTCAGAGAATGTTTAGGGAGATGTTAAACTTCATCAAAATACACCTATATGCATCCCACGACCTCGGGCGTAGCTGCAAAATCTCTGGACCGGCTAATGGTATTGAGTTAAAATTTTCTGAGGATGTTGAACTAAATCAAAATTTATTATGTATGTACTATTTGCAGCTTGTTAAAATGGCGTATTCAATTTCTCAGGAATAGGTAACTATTAAGCTGAAACTTTCAGAGAATATTGATGGGGATGATGAACTCGATCAAAAGACATGGGTCCCCGTTGTCAAAGGGGTGTATCCCCAATATCTCATGAACGGCCAATGACATTTAGTTGAAACTTTCAGGGGAGTGTTGAGGGGGATGCTAAATAAATCAAAAGACACTAATTATAACTAATAAATTAGAATCGGACATTTCAAGTCTTACGCAGAAGTCTTGAGAAACTGGAGAAATATCCATTATACTAACCAATAACGAAACGCTGGCAATCAAAAAAGAACAGAAATTATTTTTTTTTGTAATTTCCGAAAAAAAAATTACAAATAAAAGTAAAGAGACAAATTAAACTTAAAGACCAACAGAAATAAATTCTTACAATAATTAAAACTCAAAACGACCAAAAACCAGAAGAAATAAGTTCCTACAATAATTCAAACTCAAAACAACCAGAAATTACTACTAAAGAAAAAACGAAACCCAAAAGCACAGTTTATATAATTAGCAGTAAGTTTACCGCAGATGATTTCTGGCTCTTCATTCTCGGTGCGAACAAAAAGCTCCTCCCACTTATTTGTGCACTTATTGTCCACTTATTGGTGAGCCGCCCAAGTGGTTTTGTCAGTACTTGTTCCGTAGGTGATTATACTTTGTCTACCCGTGAAAAGATCTAATGTCGCTTATGTTTATGCGTTCTCTGGAGCACTCGCACCTCGGTCCGGGTTTTTATAATGGGTGAGATAGGGAAAGATCATACTGCTAATTATATAAACTGTGCCCAAAGGAACAGAAAATAAAATGAACGATCGCAGCAAACACAGAAATAGCAGGTATTATTATAGATGAATAAATAAATCTCAGAACGAGCAAAAATTAAATTTAATATTCAAGTCAAACTGACAACTAGCAAAAATTACTATAAATAGGAGTTTGGCTACTGCCCCCTTCCCCGTTTAAAGCCTATTGCGTCATTTGCGAGTTACTGAAAACGAATTATATTACAAATATTTCCTTTTATATATACAACACTGACAAATAAAAATGAAAATTATATTAAAATAAAATCTTGAATTGCTGAGTTCCTAAAAATTAATATCATTATATATTAAATATTAACTTTACTTTCATTAGTTCTTTCCGGTTATCTTGATCATTTTAGTGGTTTATTTTCTTTATTTTTCGTTGGTGCTTAGAAAAATAAAAGCACATTGTTCAAAATGTATATAGTTTTCAGTTAATCCTCTAAAGACCCTACCTAGAATCCTTGCTACCACTCCATATCAAATTTAATTGAGATCTAAAACACCCTTCTTATGTATGGACAGGATTTCGGAATAATAATCCATTGTGATAAGTAAACGGGGCCCATTTTAAATTAATATGTTAAAGTGTGATATATGGGATAGTGTTAAAATGTGATATATGCGTTATATGTGATAGTTTTTCCGCTAAACGATTTTGAAAGGAAAATCAGCCGTCCATCCATATTCGTGAATGCTATATTATCTTTGAACCCACCTTAGACCTGTGCACACCTGAAAACCAAATGGCATTCCAAATGGTAATAGCAAATGGTATTGGCAAACTGTCTGAGGTAATGAAAATCCAAAATGAAGAAGAAAGAAAAATAGCTAAGCTTAAAACCTTTGATTTTCTTTTTTAATCTTTTTGAATTGTTGTAATCCCGTACTAAAATAATTTTGCAATTACCAGTTTTTGTTGTTTAAGCAATTTAATATCTTTTCGTAATGAACTTTTCAAAGATATTTGGTTGTTGAAATAAGTCCGATTTTGCAATTACCAGTTTTTGTTCTTTACTGTTAAGATTAATAGTAATAAAAATATCATTAAAATTTACCATTCCTGAATCAATGTCAAATGGCAATTATTTTTTTTTAAGGCAGTTTTTTCACTTTTTGTTACTATGGGCTTTGGTTCGCTCATTACTTGGTTGTAGCTACTGCTACTACCATGATATGTATATTGCTTTTCGTTAATCATATATTCAATAATACATCTGGTGTAATCGGTTATCGTATCCAGGTGGCATGGGTTTTCTTTTAAATTCGATAGACACGAGTTCAAGCCACTTTGCGGTAACTATAGTTACAGGTAAAAGTTACCATTCCTGAATCAATGTCCAATAAATTAATTTTGCAATTACCAGTTTTTGTTAATTAAGCAATTTAATATATTTTCGTGCGGCACTTTTCAAATATATTTGATGGTTGAAATAAGGCTGATTTTTGCAATTACCAAAATATCGTAATGCACTTTTCAAAGATATTTGATTGTTGAAGCAAGTCTGATTTTTGCAATTATCAGTTTTTGGTTCTTTACTCTTAATATTAAAAGCAATAGAAATATAAGTAAAATTTACCATTCCTGAATCAATCTCAAATGGCAATTTTTTCTCAAAAAAAAAAGTTTTTCACTTTTTTTTTTACCATGGGCTTTTTATCTCAAAAAGTAGTTTTTCACTTTTTGATAGCGAAGGGCATTGGCAAATTGTCTGAAGTAACGAAAATCCGACATGAAGAACAAAGGAAAATAGCTAAGCTTAAAACCTTTGGTTTTCTTTCTTAAGCTTTTTGAATTGTTGTAAATCCCGTATTAAAATATTTTTGTAATTACCAGTTTTTGTTCTTTAAGCAATTTAATATCTTTTCGTAATGAACTTTTCAAACATATTTGATTGTTGAAGTAAGTCTGATTTTTGCAATTATCGGTTTTTGTTCTTTACTCTTAAGATTAATAGCAATAGAAATATAAGTAAGAGTTACTATTCCTGAATTAATGTCAAATGGTAATTTTTTTCTCAAAAGCAGTTTTTCACTTTTTGTTACTTTGGGCTGTGGTTCACTCATCACTTGGTTGCAGCTACTGCTGCCACCTTGATATGTAGATTGCTCCTTGGTAATCATATGCTGAATAGTACATCGTGTGTTATTGGTTATCGTATCCAAGTAGCATGGGTTCTCTTTCAAATTCGAAAGACACGAGTTCAAGCCACTTTGCGGTAACTATATCATATGATGTTAAATCAAATGCTAATTTTTTCTCAAAAAGCAGTTTTTTTCACCTGTTGATAGCAAATTGCATTGGCAAATTGTCTGAAGTAATGAAAATCCGAAATGAAGAAGAAAGAAAAATAGCTAAGCTTAAAACCTTTGATTTTCTTTCTTAAGCTTTTTGAATTGTTGTAAATCCCGTATTAAAATATATTTGGAATTACCAGTTTTTGTTCTTTAAGCAATTTAATATCTTTTCGTAATGCACTTTTCAAAGAAATTTGATGGTTGAAATAAGTCCAATTTTTGCAATTACCAGCTTTTGTTCTTTACTCTTAAGATTAATATCAATAAAAAATATAAGTAAAAGTTACTATTCCTGAATTAATGTCAAATGTAATTTTTTCTCAAAAGTAGTTTTTCAATTTTGTTACTCTGGGCTGTGGTTCACTCATTACTTGGTTGCAGCTACTGCTGCCACCTTGATATGTAGATTGCTCCTCGTTAATCATATGTACAATAATACATCGTGTATTATTGGTTATCGTATCCAGGTGGCATGGGTTCTCTTTCAAATTCGGAAGACACGAGTTCAAGCCACTTTGGGGTAACTATATCAAATGATATTAAATGAGTTTGTCCACGAACTAAGTTACTGGTGTGAAGGCATCGGTAATAAAACCAATGGACTTTTCCAACAATGAAAAATCGCAATCCTGTGCAGTTTAATTTTTATCCTAATATATGAATACAGACCATATAGCAAATGGTATTGGCAAACTGTGTGAAGTAATGAAAATCCAAAATGAAGAAAGAAAAATAGCTAAGCTTAAAACCTTTGATTTTCTTTTTTAATCTTTTTGAATTGTTGTCAATCCCGTACTAAAATAATTTTGCAATTAGCAGTTTTTGTTGTTTAAGCAATTTAATATCTTTTCGTACTGCACTTTTCAAAGATATTTGGTTGTTGAAATAAGTCCGATTTTGCAATAACCAGTTTTTGTTCTTTACTGTTAAGATACTATCTCTGTTGTTTGTATAGTACTGTTTTTTTTTAACTTGCGTATAGCTTGCTTTGATCTAACCATTATCAGTGACCATTTGTAAATGAGACCATTTACAGTTTTGACGTTTCTTATATAGTAATTATGACGTCACGGCGTAATGATTTTATTCATGACGTCATGGTGCAATGGTATTATTTCATGACGTCTTCAGATACAACAATATAATTTCGTGTTTTTCTATCACGTCATAGCTCTAATATAAAACTATGATGACATTCATTATTTATCTAGTAGGGTTTCAGACAAGGTAGTTCTAATGATGTACTTTTGTTTTGATCTGACTCTATTTTTAGGAGTTTTGTGTTTTTATATTTCTTAGCATTGGACTGATCGTCTCTTACTAGGTTGCTAGCTACTGCTGCAACCCAAATTCACATATATATTTATTTATGAGAGGCAGCCTGGCCGAGTGGTCCAAGGCACTGGTGTTAGCCACCAGTCTCTTCGGAGGCGTGGGTTCAAATCTTACCGCTGGTATACGATTATGTTTGAAAGACTGCAGTGTGAAAAGACATCAAAAATGCAGTTTTTGGTGGAAAAATTTATTCTCTTTTAGAAATAATTTATTTTAGTTACTATAGATTTTTAACCCAATTAATTTCCTTTAAAATGAGCCATTGAACAACTCTCTACGATGTTCCAGTGCCAATCTATCTGTGGAAAAGAAAGAAAAAAAAAATCCCGTTTAGGCAGAATGTGGTAGTAGCTGCCACTTTTCTTGATTTTCAAGCCAATACATTTCCCTTGCTGTTCAAGCCAAGGGACAGAAAGTTTACTATACAGGGGTTTCGGACAAGGCGGTTCTAATGGTTTTTTTTTGTTTTGATCTGACTCTTTTTTTAGGAGTTATGGGTTTTTATATTTCTTAACATTGGACGTGATCGTCTCTTACTAGGTTGCTAGCTACCGCTGCAACCCGGATCATAGTAATATCCAAAAGAAATTTTGCATGTTTAGTGAAAAGCTTCCAAGGTATGGACCGGCAGCTGTGGAACAGTTTACAGATGTAGTGGGAAATTTTTATACATCACTGTGAATATATGGAGGCATAATGGTCCTTTACTTAGTTTCAGCTTAAATTCGATGATCGAGCCTTTATGTAATACTAACTTCATCCAACGACTATGACGTCATATTCGAATAACGAATAATATTCGTTCTTTATTATAATTGGACGTGATCGTCTCTTACTAGGTTGCTAGCTACCGCTGCAACCCGGATCATAGTAATATCCAAAAGAAATTTTGCATGTTTAGTGAAAAGCTTCCAAGGTATGGACCGGCAGCTGTGGAACAGTTTACAGATGTAGTGGGAAATTTTATACATCACTGTGAATATATGGAGGCATAATGGTCCTTTACTTAGTTTCAGCTTAAATTCGATGATCGAGCCTTTATGTAATACTAACTTCATCCAACGACTATGACGTCATATTCGAATAACGAATAATATTCGTTCTTTATTATAATTGGACGTGATCGTTTCTTACTAGGTTGCTAGCTACCGCTGCAACCCGGATGCAGCTACCCCAGCAACCACCATATATCAGTTACTATGGGCCAGAGATTGTTCTTTACTGTATCAAGGGACTGAAAGTTTCCTGTACAGGGGTTTCGGACAAGGCGGTTCTAATGGTGTAATTTTGAATTTGATCTGACTCCTTTTTTAGGAACTATGGGTTTTTATATTTCTTAACATTGGACGTGGTCGTCTCTTACTAGGTTGCTAGCTACCACTGCAACCCGGATAATATTAAACCCGGATTACAAAATTTTTATCATATCTTATATGTAACTTTCATTTTATAAGTCTTCGATAGTCTAATGGTAAGCATGCCCACTTGTTACCTGGGAGAAGGGGGTTCGATTCCCCGTAGGGGAGAACTTTTAATATGTTGAATTAAAAGCACTATCTTTTCAATTTAAAATCTAAAAAAGAAACTTGTTTATTTACATTTTAGCTAAAATAATGAAGATAATATGAATGAACCACAGGGTTCAGTGTCTTTGGACTTGAGTTCGTTTTTTAACTATTAATACAAACAGGAAAAAGCCTATGGCTTTTTCTTCTTTTAAATAGTAAGAGACGAAACTCAAACAATCAAGTAGCTAACTAAGTCCAATGTATGGAATGGTTTGTTATTTTCAGTGATTTACTAACCTATACTATAGTTAAGTGGCCTATATAATTTAGTATAGGCAAGAGGTCGTTCTTTATTATAAACTATATCGGTTCTTTACGAAAAATTCTTTCTTATATGAACATTTCTTGGCATAGTGGTTAGCCCTTAGGACTTTGAATCCTGCGATTCGACATCGTTCCTTATTGTAAAGAGATCATAAAAAATTAATTAGTTTTTTTATAGATATCTCATATAGTCTAGTGGTTGAGGATAGTTGGCTTTTAACTAACTGGCTTGGGTTCGAATCCCGGTGTAGGAATTATTTTTAAAACAAAATCAAATGAAATTAATTAGCTAATTTGACAAGACATAGGTAACTAAGGGCAAGAGTTCGTTCTTTACTATAACAACCAGGATGACGTTAGTTACAACTTGGGTTTCGTTTTATGCTATTTCATTACAAACAGGAAAAATCCTACGGCTTTTTCTTCCTTAAAATAGTAAGAGACGAACCTCAAGCACAACTTTTAATGTAACTTAACATTGGACGTGATCGTCTCTTACTAGGTTGCTAGCTACCGCTACAACCCGGATAGCTACCCCTGGAACAACCGTATATCAGTTACTATGGGCAAGAGATCGTTCTTTACTGTATTTGAAAAGACTGCAGTATGAAAATACATCAAAAATGCAATTTTTTTGACAAAATTTATTCTACTTTAAAAAGTATTTTATTTTTAATTACAAAAGTGACTAGATGTTGCAATTGCCTTTAAAATGAGCTATTATACAACTCTCTATGATTTTCCAGTGCCCAGCTAGCTGAGCAGGAAAAAAAAGCGGAAAAAAAAATATCCCGTTTGTGGAGAATAACGTGGTAAAAGTCTATTTTCTTGATTTTTAAGCCAATCTATTTTCTTTGTTATTCAAGCCAAAGGACGGTAAGTTTCCTTTATAGAGGATTCGGACAAGGCGGTTCTAATGGTGTACTTTTTGTTTTGATCTGACTCTTTTTTTAGGAGTTGGGGGGTTTTATATTTCTTAACATTGGAGGTGATCGTCTCTTACTAGGTTGCTAGCTACCGCTGCAACCCGGAACCAAGGCACTGGTGTTAGCCACCAGTCTCTTCGGAGGCTTGGGTTCAAATCTTACCGCTGGTACACGATTATGTTTGAAAGACTGCAGTGTGAAAAGACATCAAAATGCAGTTTTTGGTGGGAAAATTTATTCTCTTTTAGAAATAATTTATTTTAGTTACTATAGGTTTTTAACCCAATTAATTTCCTTTAAAATGAGCCATTGAACAACTCTCTACGATGTTCCAGTGCCAAGCTATCTGTGGAAAAGAAAAAAGAAAAAAAGAAAAAAAAAATTTCCCGTTTAGGCAGAATGTTGTAGTAGCTGCCACTTTTCTTGATTTTCAAGCCAATATATTTCCCTTGCTGTTCAAGCCAAGGGACTGAAAGTTTCCTATACAGGGGTTTCGAACAAGGTGGTTCTAATGGTGTACTTTTGAATTTGATCTGACTCCTTTTTTAGGAACTATGGGTTTTTATATTTCTTAACATTGGACGTGATCGTCTCTTACTAGGTTGCTAGCTACCGCTGCAACCCGGATACAACACGGATGAAATTTCTTCTTTGTTTGATGCGAAATTACAAACAGGAAAAAACCTATGGCTTTTTCTTAATTCGAATAGTAAAAGACGACCTGGCTACAAACTATGATTATGACATCATTGATCAATCTTTAACATGAAATGTTCTTTACTGTTATGGTTTGTTCTTTTCTAGGTTTCAGCCATCTCTAAAGCCATGATACTGATGGAAATTACATGATCCCTATTTAAGTTTCAGTTAACATGGGCTAGGTGTCGTTCTTTATTGTAACCTTGATCTTTTGTTTGGCTGTCTCAATTTTCGCATGTCTATAATCTTCATCATTGTGATATCACATCTTGCTGTTTTGTTTGATTACTTCTCGATACGCCTGGTCGGTTGAATACCTTTGCTTTTTCTTGTCAAGATGTTGTCTCTGTTTTTTGTATAGTACTGTTTTTTTAAATTACGTATAATAACTCGCTTAGAAGGCATCTTATTACAAATTTTCTTAGGAGTTAGGGGTTTTTATATTTCTTAACATTGGATGTGACCGTCTCTTACTAGGTTGCTAGCTACCGCTGCAACCCGGATTTTGAAAATAATTTATTTTTTAGTTACTATAGATTTTTAACCCAATTAATTTCCTTTAAAAGGAGCCATTGAACAACTCTCTACGATGTTCCCAGTGCCGAGCTATCTCTGGAAAAGAAGGAAAAAAGAAAAAAAGAAAAAAAAATATCCCGTTTAGGCAGAATGTTGTAGTAGCTGCCACTTTTCTTGATTTTCAAGCCAAAATATTTCCCTTGCTGTTCAAGCCAAAGGGCGGTAAGTTTCCTTTCAAGGGGTTTCGGACAAGGCGGTTCTAATGGTGTACTTTTGAATTTGATCTGACTCCTTTTTTTAGGAACTATGGGTTTTTACATTTTTTAACATTGGACGTGATCGTCTCTTACTAGGTTGCTAGCTACCGCTGCAACCCGGGATATTTCTTAACATTGGACGTGATCGTCGCTTACTAGGTTTCTAGCTACCGCTGCAACCCGGATAAAATTAGTATAGCCAAGAGGTCGTTCTTGATTATATCCTTTAAAATAAGGTATTTAACAACTCTCTACAATGTTCCAATGCGAAGCTATCTGTGGAATTACTAACCTATACTATAAGTAAGTGGCGTGTAAAATTTAGATTAGGCAAGAGGTCGTTCTTTATTATAAAAAAAAGAAAAAGAAAAAAATATCCCGTTTGTGGAGAATAACGTGGTTAAAGTCAATTTTCTTGATTTTCAAGCCAATATATTTCCCTTGCTGTTCAAGCCCAAGGGACAGAAAGTTTCCTATACAGGGGTTTCGGACAAGGCGGTTCTAATGGTGTACTTTATGTTTTGATCTGACTCCTTTGTTAGGAACTATGGGTTTTTATATTTCTTAACATTGGACGTGATCGTCTCTTACTAGGTTGCTAGCTACCGCTGCAACCCGGATAACCAAGCTATCTGTTAAATTACTAACCTATACTAAAATTAAGTGGCGTATAAACTTTAGTATAGGCAAGAAGTTGTTCTTTATTATAATTATTTAAACACTTTATACATTCCGGTGTACAGTCTATATGAAGGTTATTTAATACTGATCGGACATTCTCCTGACTTTCAACATTTTCCCAGCACAGTAATCACAGACAAAGAATGAATCTATGACATCCTCTTTCCAACCTGTACATTGAATTAGTTGTTCTCTGTCATCTTTGGGTATGTCCTGTTGTAGGTGTTCTAAAATCGTGGCCATCATTACATCAAAACCTTTCTTATTTGAAAGGGATCTTAGACTCTTCAATTGGTATTTTGTCTTTATCTGCTCACAACTGTCACAATGCATTGTGGGGTATACATCCCTGATGTTAGCTACCTTATCAAGGCTCTCACCAAATAATTTTATTATTGTATTTTCATCCACAGAAACTCTAATATTTCTATCACCGTAAATGAAGTCTTGACTATTATTACGACAGAGTCTACTTGACACGTCTTCTATATAATGACTTAGTTCCTTGTACGAGCCCTCGACTTTTAGTAGATTAATATGTTGTATAATCTTACATTTTGATACTGCCTTATATACGCTATTAATGAAACAGTTCAAGACAGGAAAATGTGGAGCTAGTGCCCTTAGAGAACGCAAATAGCTCTGACATCCCTCATTTGGGCTACAGTATAACGAATGCCCATGCTTTCTTGTGTCCCTGTAATTGATTTCACAATAATCCAAGCCGCCAAGGTAGAAATTAACCACTTTGTCAGTTGAAAATTTTAATGCTTTATTATTTTCAAGGATATCAAAAAGAAATTGACATAATTCAATATCCGTCGGATAGAGCTTGCAGATATCAGGGTGACATTGCCAAGTAACCTGCTGCCCAATTTTTGGTTTTGAATGTTTACTCAATTGTTATAGGTGACTTCAGCCATCATAATTTCCTTGTCAGATCTAGTTTTAGAGCATTTTTCAATAGTTATCTCGTACTTTTCAGGACAGTTTGTTCTACTACACAGAGAATTTTTTGCCAAATATTCAGTAGAACTAAAAGAACTGTTTAAAACACAGTTAGAAATGCTTTTTTCTTGAGTCGGTGTTCCAGGAATTTGTTCTAAATCATTAGTCTTACAAACACATTTACTAATAACCCTAACAGGCTCGTTTTCGCCATAATTGAAAAGCATTGCTTTTCCTTTGCTGTTGATAGGTATGCTTGTATATATATTTTTATTGCTGCTATATAAACTGCAATTGCTCCTTCCAAAATTAATATACGAATTTTCTAAGAAGTACGCCTCAGTATATTCACTGTGTTGTCGAACATTTTCCATTGCATCTATAAACTGTTCCGCAGTTGCCAATCCATACCTTGGAAGCTTTTCGTTAAACTGACAACGTTTCTTTTGGATATTGCTATGAAGGTTTGCCAAAGCATTTCTAGCCGACTTTTCAACAGCATCCGCTCTTTCAAAAAGAATTTTAATCTGTAATTTTGAATACTTTTCGTGATCCCGATAAAACATGCGTAAAATGTTTCTCAATTTACAAAGATCAGCCTGCATTTTTGCCATCTTCTTGTATTTCTAAATGTAATTCCCTTTGTCCTTATGCGTTCTTCGGTACAACCTCGCAGAGAATTTAATTTTTTCATTATAGCTTTTGTCACCCCAGTATCTACCCTATTATTCTGGTAGCAACTTTTTTCTTATGTTTGTTTCGGTAATCTATATCGTTATCATACCGTTCCTTGCTCTTTTGTTTGGCTGTCTCAATTTTCCCTTCTCGATACCCCTGATCCGTAACATACCTCTGTTTTGCTCTGTCATATTTCATTTTCTTAAATCCTGGATCGCAAGACATCTTAGTAGCAATCCTTATGTGTGCTCGAGCTTTATTGCGTTCGGTGGCATTTTTATCTCTTTTAAATAAACTTTTCCTATATTTCAGGATGTTAGCTTTATTTTTTGTGTAGTAAAGTTTTTTTTTAGTAGAAGGATTGCTTTTTTAGTAGAAATTTGGATTGCTCTATTTTGATATTGTTTTTGTTTATTCTTTCTTTTTTCCACTCGCGTGAGACCCATATTTTTTCAAGGTTTAAAATTATTAAGTACGCAATACCCCGTGTCGAGTATCTAAAACCTAGCATAAAAAAAACTAGTTTTTAAATTTTCAGGTATTTATCTTGTTTGAATTACAAAATTAGTATTATTGGTTAGACACCATAAATATTTTTGCAGTTTACATAATAAGTTTAGCGATTCTGGACTGAAAACTAAAATAATTGCAATTATAAGACAATAATATGGCTTACGGGTTACAAACCAAAAAAAGTTTGGTTCCAGGATACAATAATAACTTTGAACTGAGATGAAAAAATTTTTCTTCCAGGAGACAAAAAGTAAAACTAATTATAAAATTTTCATGTATTTTTGTTGTTTAAATTAAGAACTTACTATTACTGATTAGGCATCATAAATATTTTTGCAGTTTACATAATAATTTTAGCGATTAAGCCAAAAAAGAAAATTTTGGTTCCAGGAGTTTCGGTTACTATTGAGACAAGTAGCTATTATTACTATAGAGTTCATTACCATGAACTGTTTGATTGCTTCAAAATTCAAATACCTTTGAAAAGACTGCAGTATGAAAATACATCAAAAATGCAATTTTTTTGACAAAATTGATTCTACTTTAAAAAGTATTTTATTTTTAATTACAAAAGTGACTAGATGTTGCAATTTCCTTTAAAATGAGCTATTATACAGCTCTCTATGATTTTCCAGTGCCCAGCTAGCTGAGCAGGAAAAAAAAGCGGAAAGAAAAAAATATCCCGTTTGTGGAGAATAACGTGGTAAAAGTCAATTTTCTTGATTTTCAAGCCAATATATTTTCTTTGTTATTCAAGCCAAAGGGCGGTAAGTTTCCTTTATAGAGGATTCAGACAAGACGGTTCTAATGGTGTACTTTTTGTTTTGATCTGACTCTTTTTTTAGGAGTTGGGGGGTTTTATATTTCTTAACATTGGAGGTGATCGTCTCTTACTAGGTTGCTAGCTACCGCTACAACCCGGACAAGAAATAATATTTTCATCTAATTAACACTTCTTATGACTCGTATCGAGTATCCATAACCTAACAAAAAGTAAAACTAATTTTTAAATTTTAAGGTATTTTGTTAGTTTGAATGAAAAGATTAAAATTATTGCTCAGATATCATAAATATTTTTGCAGTTTACATAATAACTTTAGCGAATCTAAACTGAAAAATAAAATATATATTAAAAAATGGAATTTTTTGGTCTGAAACTACATAATCAATCCCACATCGGGTAGTTAGAACCTAACCAAAAATAAAACTAATTTTAACATTTTAAGGTATTTTTCTAGCTTGAATTGAAATATATTCGAACTATTGCTCGGACACCATGGATATTTTTTCAGTTTACACAAGCTGCAAAGAACGCACAGGCTGATCTTTGTAAATTGAGAAAAATTTTACGAATGTTTTACCGGGATTACGAAAAATATTCAAAATTAAAGATTAAAATTATCTCTGAAAGAATAGATTTTGTTGAAAAGTCAGCTAGAGATGCTTTCGCAAAACTTCATAGTAATATCCAAAAGAAATGTTGCATGTTTATTGAAAAGCTTCCAAGGTATGGACCGGCAACTGTGGAACAGCTTACAGATGTAATGAGAAATCTTATACATCACTGTGAATATATGGAGGCATAATTGTCCTTTAATTAGTTTCAGCTTAAACTCGATGATCGAGCCTTTATGTAAAATAACCACCTCACTTCTGTATGAGATGCTATATCTAGCTACCGCTGTAACCCGGATGATAGCTACTGCTCCAATCCAGATCTCTTACTAGGTTGCTAGCTATTGCTGCAATCCGGAAATAATAAAAAAACTAATTTAGGATTTTCACGTATGTTTCCGGATTGAATTAAAAAATTAAAATTTTTACTCAGACACCATAAATATTTTTGCAGTTTGCAGTTAAATAAAATCATTTTATTTTAAACTATCTTCTGGATCCATTTTTATCGGCTCAAATCCTAAAATGAGCATAGTTTTATCGTTCAGTTATATTTCAATAGAAAGAAAAAAAAAATAAATTTTATTTATTTCAGTTTTCAGTTCAGAATCACTGAAGATATTAATTGCAAAAATATTTTTGTTGTGTAAGCAATAATTTAATTTTTTTACTTTCAATTAGAGAGACACCTAAACATTTTAAAATTAATTTGATTTTCCTTTTGATTCAGTGAACTCGATACATCCTTTTATAGGTGGTAACAGTTAATAAGCTCAAAAGATACCTATGGATATCGATTTAAAAAAAGAATGTCGAATTTGTTTTAATTCAGGATTTCTGGAAAGTTTGATTAGTAATTGCAATTGCAAAGGAAGCATAAGATATATTCACCGAAGCTGTTTTATGAAATATCTTAAAATACTTAAGAAGGATCATTGTGATTTGTGTCACTTTAAATATAATAGGACGTATCTTATGTATGCAATACGTTTTTATTCCAATGATCGTATTTTAATGTAATTCCTTTAAAATGAGCCATTGAACAACTTTCTACGATGTTCCAGTGTCAAGCTATCTCTGGAAACAAAAGAAAGAAAGAAAAAAAATATCCCGTTTAGGCAGAATGTTGTAGTAGCTGCCACTTTTCTTGATTTTCAAGCCAATATATTTCCCTTGCTGTTCAAGCCAAATGACAGAAAGTTTCCTATACAGGGTTTTCGGACAAAGCGGTTCTAATGGTGTACTTCTGTTTTGATCTGACTGCTTTTTTAGGAGCTATGGTTTTTTTTATTTCTTAACATTGGGCGTGATCGTCTCTTACTAGGTTGCTAGCTACCGCTGCAACCCGGATTTTATATTTCTTAACATTGGACGTGATCGTCTCTTACTAGGTTTCTAGCTACCGCTGCAACCCGGATTTCAGCTATATCCGATGAAACTTACATATTCCCCATTTATGCTGAACTGTATCGGTCCTTTATGTACAACGCCATACCTAATTTAGTATAGCCAAGAGGTCATTCTTTATTATAAAATTTTTCCTTGTTTCCAGAGATAGCTTGGCACTGGAACATCGTAGATAGTTGTTCAACGGCTCATTTTAAAGGAAATTAATTGGGTTAAAAATCTATAGTAACTAAAATAAATTATTTCTAAAAGAGAATAAATTTTCCTCCAAAAACTGCATTTTTGATGTCTTTTCACACTGCAGTCTTTCAAACATAATCGTATACCAGCGGTAAGGTTTGAACCCACGCCTCCGAACAGACTGGTGGCTAACACCAGTGCCTTGGACCACTCGGCCAGACTGCCTCTCATAATTTGGGTTGCAGCAGTAGCTAGCAAGCTAGTAAGAGACGATCAGTCCAATGCTAAGAAATATAACAAAACTCCTAAACATAGAGTCAGATCAAAACAAAAGTACATCATTAGAACTACCTTGTCTGAAACCCTACTAGATAAATAATGAATGTCGTCATAGTTTTATATTAGAGCTATGAAGTGAATAGAAAAACACGAAATTATATTGTTGTTTCTGAAGACGTCATGAAAAAATACCATTGCGCCATAACGTCATGAAATAAAATCATTAGGCCATGACGTCATAATTACTACTTAAGAACGACAAAGATGTAAATGGTCTCATTCGTGAATTACATAATGGTTAGATCAAAGCAAGCAACACGCAAGTTAAAAAAATTATAATAAAGATCCAATCCTTGCCTGTATTTTCGCTCCAAAGCTTTAGTTTGTCCTTTAATAAAAATATTGTAAATACATTAGATCCTCTTGACTGACATCGATCTTTTATGTATAGTTTTTTACTAGGTTTCAGCAGTTTTCTACAGCCATGATACTGATGGAAATTATATAATCCCTATTTATATTTCAGTTAACATGGGCTAGGTGTCGTTCTTTATTGTAAAAATTAATTTTTTCAATTTTTACGTCACGTCGCTAATTAAGTCATATATGGTTATTAGTACACAATAGGTTTTAGATATTACGTCATGTCACTTATTACGTCATATATGGTTATTAGTAGATAATCGGTAAAATATTCGTTCTTTATTATAAATTATTTATGAGAGGCAGCCTGGCCGAGTGGTCCAAGGCACTGGTGTTAGCCACCAGTCTCTTCGGAGGCGTGGGTTCAAATCTTACCGCTGGTATACGATTATGTTTGAAAGACTGCAGTGTGAAAAGACATCGAAAATGCAGTTTTTGGTGGAAAAATTTATTCTCTTTTAGAAATAATTTATTTTAGTTACAAAAGGTTTTTAACCCAATTAATTTCCTTTAAAATTAGCTATTGAACAACCCTCTACGATGTTCCAGTGCCAAGCTATCTGTGGAAAAGAAAAAAAGAAAAGAGAAAAAAATATCCCGTTTGGGGAGAATAACATGGTTAAAGTCAATTTTCTTGATTTTCAAGCCAATATATTTCCCTTGCTGTTCAAGCCAAGGGACAGAAAGTTTCCTATACAGGGTTTTCGGACAAGGCGGTTCTAATGGTGTACTTTTTGTTTTGATCTGACTCCTTTGTTAGGAAGTATGGGTTTTTATATTTCTTAACATTGGACGTGATCGTCTCTTACTAGGTTGCTAGCTACCGCTGCAACCCGGATTTTGAATGAAAAGATTAAAATTATTGCTCAGATATCATAAATATTTTTGCAGTTTACATAATAACTTTAGCGATTCTAAACTGAAAAATAAAATATATATTAAAAAATGGAATTTTTTGGTCTGAAACTACATAGTCAATCCCACATCGGGTAGTTAGAACCTAACCAAAAATAAAACTAATTTTAACATCTTAATTGAAATATTCGAACTATTACTCGGATACCATGGATATTTTTGCAGTTTACACAAGCTGCAAAGAACGCACAGGCTGATCTTTGTAAATTGAGAAAAATTTTACTAATGTTTTACCGGGATTACCAAAAATATTCAAAATTAAAGATTAAAATTATCTCTAAAAGAATAGATTATGTTGAAAAGTCAGCTAGAGATGTTTTCGCAAAACTTCATAGTAATATCCAAAAGAAATGTTGCATGTTTAGTGAAAAGCTTCCAAGGTATGGACCGGCAACTGTGGAACAGTTTACAGATGTAATGGGAAATCTTATACACCCCTGAGTGCTGGGGGGATGTCATTCTCAAAGACCTAATCTCCAGAACTTTCTACTACGTTGAACAAAATGGCTATCTGAAAATTTTGATTGGATGTGTTTGGAGGAATGCTGGGCGTCAGAGGGGGGTTAGTTACCCTCCAATCTCTTTCGACTATTACAAAGGGCACTAGCCCTCTCAATGTCAAATTGAATGAGCCCCTTTTGAAGTTTTACCACAACTCTATCAATAAAAACCTTATATACCCCCAGGGCAGAACTTACAACCTTTGCCCTTGCGGCTCTATGGGGGTTTGTCATCCTTAAATACATAATTTTCAAAACTTTCAACTACGTTGAACGAAATGGCTATCTCTAAACTTTGATTGAATGCTTTTGGGTAAATGGTGGGGGCGTAAGAGTGGGGTTAATTACTCTCCACTCACTCTCGACTATTAAAAAGGGCAATTTCAATTTCCAATCAAATGAACCTTTTTGAAATCTCTATAACAACTTTCTATATAAACTTTATATGTCCCTAGGGCATAACTTAAAACTCTTGCACTGAGGGCTCTGAGGGGGTTTTCATCCTAAAAGACCTAATTTCAAGAACTTTAAACTACGTTGAACAAAATAGATATCTCGAAATTTTGATTGGATGTGTTTGGGAAATTGGTGGGCGTGAGAGGGGCGTTTGTCGCTCTCCAATCACTTTCAGCTATTAAAAAAGGCACTAGCCCTTTCAATATCCAAGTGAATGAGCCCTTTTGAAGTTTTTACGCTTTCAATAAAAAACCTTATACGCCCTCACTGCATAACTTACACCCCTTGCCCTGAGGGCTATGGGGAGAGGGGGTTGTCATCCTTAAAGACCTAATTTCCAAAAGTTGCAACTACGTTGAATAGAATGGCTATCTAAATATTGATTGGATGTGTTGGGAGAAACGATGGACGTAAGAAAGGGGTTAGTTGCCCTCAAATCACATTCAACAATTAAAAAGGGCACTAGCCCTTCGAATTTCTAATCGAATGAGCCCTTTTTCAAGTTTCTACGACAAAGATTTCAATAAAAACCTTATATGCCCCCACGGCATAACTTATAACCCTTGCCCTGAAGACTGTGGGGGAGTGTCCTGCTCAAAGGTATAATTTCCTGAACTTTGAACTTCGTGGACAAAATGGCTATCTCAAAATCTTTATTGGATGTGCTTTATCGGAGTGAATCCAATCACTTTTGCCTATTAAAAAAGGCACTGGGATTCAATTTCCAATCGAATGAGCCCTTTTTGAAGTTTTACAACAACGCGTTATATAAAAATCTTATATGCCCCATGGACATAATTTACAACCCTTGCCCTGAGCGCTGTGGGGGGGGGGGGGGGGTTTGTTGTCATCCTCAAAGACCTAATTTCTAAAACTTAAAACTATGTTGAATCAAATGGCTACCTCAAAGTTTTGATTAGATGTGTTTGGGGAAAAGGTGGGCGTGAGAGGCGGGTTAGTTGCCCTCTAATCACTTTCGACTATTAAAAAGGGCCTTTGAATTTCGAATCGAATGAGCCTTTTTTAAAGTTCCTACGACAACACCTTATATAAAAAACCTTATGTGCCCCCGAGGCATAACTTACAACCCTTGCCCTAAGGGCTCTGGGGGACTGTCCTCAAGAACATAATTTATATCTGCAAATCAACTACGCTGAACAAAATGGCTATCTCAAAATTTTGATTGGATGTTTTTCGGAAAATCGTGGGCGTGGAAGGGGTGTCAGTCGCCTTCCAATCACTTTCGACTATTAAAAAGGGCACAAGCCACTCCAATTTCCAATTAAATGAGCGCTTTTCGAAGTTTCTACAACAACTTCTTCGATACGAAGTGCCCTGCTCTAAAGGAAAAAAATTAATAAATAATACATTGTGTGAACATCGTTCCTATATGCCCCCAGGACATAAATTAAAACCCTTGCCCTGAGGGTTGTGGGGGAGTGTCCCCCTCTTATCTTAGTCCCCGTTTCTTGTCTCGTTTTCGAGTGTCTCCGTTCTTTACTTAGGCAGCACGATGGCGCTGCCTATGATTTATACAACAATCTTCTATATAAACCTCATATGCCCCCAGGGCATAATTTACAACCCTTGCACTGAGGGCTCTGAGGTGGTTATCATCTTAAAAGACCTAATTTCCAGAACGTTCAACTACGTTGAACAAAATTGACATCTCAAAATTTTGATTGGATGTGTTTTGGAAAATGGTGGGCCTGAGAGGGGCGTTAGTCACTATCCAATCACTTTCAATTATTAAAAAAGGCACTAGCCTTTTCAGTTTCCAATTGAATGAGCTCTTTTGAAGTTTCTACGACAACGCTTTCAATAAAAACTTTATATACCACAAGGGCATAATTTACATCCATTGCCCTGAGGGCTGTGGGGGGAGGGGTTGTCATCCTTAAAGACCTAATTTCCAAAACTTTCAACTACATTGAATAAAATGGATATCTAAAAATTTTGATTGGATGTGTTTGGGGAAAAAGTGGGCGTGAGAGGGGGGCTAGTTGCCCTCAAATAATTTTCGAATATTCAAAAGAGCACTAGCCCTTTGAATTTCAAATCGAATGAGCCCTTTTTCAAGTTTCTAAGACAAAGATTTCAATAAAAACCTTATACGTCCCCAGGGCATAGCTTATAATCCTTGCCCTGAGGGGGAGTGTCGTCCTCAAAAATATATTTTCCATTTGGAAATCAACTACGCTGAACAAGATGGCTATCAAAAAATTTTTATCGGATGTGTTTGGGGGAATGATTGGCGTGGAGGGGGGGGCTAGTTGCCCTCCAATCACTTTCGACTATTAAAAATGGTACTAGCCCTTTGAATTTCCAATCGAATGAGCTTTTTTTGAAGTTTCTTTGACAACGCCTTCCTTAAAAGCCTTATATGCCCCCCAGGGCATGACTTAAAACCTTTGCCCTGAGGGCTTTGGGGGAGTGTCCTCTTCAAAAACATATTTTATATTCGGAAATCAACTACGCTGAACAAAATGGCTATCTCAAAATTTTTATTGGATGTGTTTGGAGGAATGATGGGCGTGGGGGGCTAGTTGCCCTCCAATCACTTTCGACTATTAAAAAGGGTAATAGCCCTTCAAATTTCAAATTAAATGAGCCGTGAGCCTGTTTTGAATTTTCTACGACAACGTCTTCTATAAAAACCTTTTATGCCCCCAGGGCATAACTTAAAACCCCTGCCCTGAAGGTTGTGGGGGAGTGTCCTCCTCAAAAACATATTTTGTATCTGGAAATCAACTACGCTGAACAAAATGGCTATCTAAAAGTTTTGATTGGATGTGTTTGGGGGAATGACGGGCGTGGGGGGGGGCTAGTTGCCTTTCAATCACTTTCGACTATTAAAAAGGGCACTAGAACTCTCAATTTTTTTATCGAATGAGCTCCTGTTTAAGTTTCTACGACGACGCCTTCCATATGAAGTGTCCTGCTCTACAGTAAAAAAATACTAATAGTACATTGTGCCAACATCGTTTCTTATATGCCCTCAGGGCATAACTTAAAACCCTTGCCCAAAGGGTTTTGGGGAGTTTTTACCTTTAAACATATTTTCTATCTGGAAATCAACAACGCTGAACAAAATGGCTAGCTCAAAATTTTGATTGGATGTGTTTCCGAGAATGATGGGCGTGGGGGGGGGGGGCTATTTGCCAAAACGGCACTAGCCACTCCAATTTCCAATCGAATGAGCCCTTTTCAAAGTTTCTACGACAACTCCTTCGATACGAAGTGCCCGGATGGAGAAAAAAAAAACACATTCTGCCCACATCGTTCTTTACTTAGGCAGCGCTGGAGCGCTGCCTATGATTATTTTTGTATACGTTCAGCATATAGCCTACGTTGGCTTGGTATTACTCTGTTTAATACTATTTTGTTTTCGTCAGTCAGCTGTTAGGGACACATGTACCAAGAGGGGCGTTTTTTTACTCGTCAATGTGCTAAGATCCTACATCTTTTGTCAGAAAACGCTTAACAGTAAATTCTTTGAACAAAGATCTAACATCTTTGGTCGTTTTTGTGCAAACGTGTTTCATCATTCTGCTCTGATCAGCGGTCTGAGAACAATGATGAGTAGATCATTAAAGTTCTCTCATCATTGTTCTATATGGCAGAACAGTGGCGGCCTTCACACTTTTTGCTAACGTCAGTGAGCTGTAAGATCTTAGAACAAAGATGAGTTAAAAAACAATAATCTTTGCAGAAAGATGTAAGATCTTAGTGCTTAAAAATGGGCCTAAGATTAGATGTGGGTATTCCAAGATTGTTGCAAATCGGTCGAAATACAATCGCAAAACTTTAGTGTAGCTGTATTTGTTTTCTTTGACCATGCTATTTTGTACCTTTCAGGTATTTCAGGTATTTACATTTTGCTTAGGAAGAACAACCTTTTTCTCTTTACTCCACTATTTTTCACATTGTTTGTGCAGTGGATTATAAATAAATAAATTATTATTATTATTATTAACTATTATTTTGGTTTGTCTTAAAAGTGAGTTTATTGCAAAAAGAAATTTATGGTGATTTCGAAAAAAAAAAAGCCTGAAACCCCTCCAAAATAGCGTCAGATCGAATGAAAAGTGTAACATTGGAATCAGAATTGTGGAAAACCTTGTACAGGGAAAGTATAGTCCCCCTCCTTGAACAACAAGGTAAATCGCTTTTTTGCATTGGCAGCACTGATCTGTCTTCCTTTTTTCTGTTTTTTTTTCTCCAGGCCTAGCGGGTCACCAGAAAATCATAAACAGATGCTTAATAGCTCATTCAAAAGCTATTTCTTACACCTACGTTCTTTTTATAAACTTCACCATCTGCAAGTGCAACATGTCACTAAAATTGCACTTTCTGCCATTTCTCAAGTGGTGTCACTAGTAGGCTACCAGAACATCGTAGACAGATTTTCTATAGCTCATATAAAAGCTATTGTTCATATCTACGTTCTTTCTATAAATTCCTGATGCCGAAATCTTTCAATGAAGACTGACTTTTACCTGAGTTCTACTTTTTACTTTAAGCTCTAGCCTTGTGAAATGCAAATCGCATACTATTTGGGCCCCATCTTTTAAAAAACTTCCTTTCTTTTCCTTTGTTTTTTTGCACCCGTGACTGCACATTGTAATTTTGCCATAATTTCTAAGCCAGAACACCCAAAACAGAAAAAGCAAAAATACACCGGTTCCGTATTTTCTTGTCTCTGGCTGTGCTATCTCATGTAAGGCCCCTGACAACACTGGTAGAGAATCGAGCAGTAGAGCATAAGAAATCGAAGAGTGGAAGAAAATTCGTTTATAGCTAAGCTCAGGCGAGAACTTAAGAAAATATTTGATAGGACTGTGATGTATATGTAAAATGACTATTATAAGAGGATATATAGGAAACGGTGGCTGGTGTTTACCCCCCCTCGGCAAATACCCCCCGGAAAATAACCCCCCGGAAAATAACCCCCTTGAAAATACCCTCAGCGGAAAATACCCCCCCCCCCGGAAAATAACCCCCCGGAAAATACCCCCCCCCCCCCCCTGAAAATCCCCCTCCGCGGAAAATAGCCCCCGCAGAAAACAACCCCTGGAAAATCAACCCTCCCCCCACGGAAATTACCCCCCCCCCACCACCCCACGGAAAAGACCCCCCCCCCCCCCCATGGAAAATAAGACTTTCAAAATTTGAGAATTTTATTTGAGTTTTTTTTTTCCGTAGGGGGAAGGAATTTTGGTACGTGTATATTATGCGCCACTCACTCAAGTTTACGCTGTGTAAAACTCGAGAACAAACCGGTTTATTCGTTAGTTTCTTTCATATTAGCATGAGACAAGACAAAGACAAGTGACATAATAGATGGTAAATATATTATTTGGGCTATATATTTGCTCATGGGGGGGGGGAGAGGGTGAAATATTTGGACAGTTTGAAGTCAAAAAACAATTCCTTCTAGGTATGGCCGCTAAAAAAATTACAGAAAAATGCCGAGGTATTTGGAAATTTTGTTTAAAAAAAAAAGTTTTAAGTGTTTTTTTTTTTTTCAATGACCGATTTTCCAAGTATTAAGTGGGCTACTATTATTAGGTTAATGTAGTGTTTCATTTAAGTGTTTTGTGATGATTGCTGATCAAAGTTTATGTTATTTGTGCCTTTCATTTGCTATTTTACTATGTTCGTGGCCGTATAGTTTGGCTTTGAAATATACTTCTTTATCTATCGATTTAAAATGCAGAATAATAGTACCAAACACATTTTGCACGCAGACCCGCTATACTTTACCCTCCCCCCCCTAATATTCAAATCTTTAGCCTAAATTTACTTCTAAAGTAACGAAAAAAGTGGTGTGCTTTCAAGTTTTAGTACCGAAAAGCGTTTCCCCCTACGGGAAAAAAAATCAAATAAAATTCTCAGATTTGCAAAGCCTTAATTTCCACGGGGGGAGGTATTTTCCGGGGGTATTTACCAGGAGGTATTTTCCGGAGGGGGGTATTTTACGGGGGGTAGTTTCCATGGGGGGTGGGGTATTTTCCGGGGGGGGGGGGGTATTTTCCTAGGGGGGTATTTTGCGGGGTGGGGAATTTACCGGGGGGTAATCGTGAGGGGGGGGGGTCAACGCTTAGAACCATAGGAAACAGTTGAAAAAACAGATTTATTTGTGAGAATATCTTAATATTTCGGAAGGAAAATGGGTTAGACAGTTACAATAATTCACGGAAATATAGGGAGGTTGATGTATTTGTTTTTGTTGTTTGTTTGTTTTTTTAGGGGGGGGGCAAACAACAAAAGTATAATGATTGACGACATGAAAAGGGAGCATGCTAATATAATACAAATAGTACCCTTAGATTCTTTGTTTTATCCTCTTTCCAAATACAATATCTTTCCCAAGCCTATGTCCTAGGGCTATATTGGACCGTAAGGGACGAGGAGGGGTTGCATTGTAAGGAAATTGATCCTGATATTTGTATGCAGTAAGTAATCTAATAATACTACTTTTATTAGAAAGTTCCCTTTAGATAGGCTCAACCCCTACAAATTTACCAGGCCATTGTTTTCTAATGTTTTGAAGGAAAATATCAACAAATAGATTTGTTGATAAAAATATAAAAAAGATTTTTTTTTAATTTAGGAGGGAGAAATGTCCTTCCTTCGCTGGCACCAACGGGCCTGGGTTAGACCAGAACATATTAGTTTGGTTAAAGTTAAAGTTTTTTATAACTCAAAATTTAATTTTTGCTATTTTGGATACCCAGTTACTTCAAGAAAATAATAAGGAGTAGCATGCTTTATCTAAGGGCCCTCTAAGAGCTTACAATGGAATTTGCAAAGCAAGCGACGTGGAGGATATATTTTGAAAAATCATAGAAAGACGTTTAAAGTTGTGTGTTTTTACCTAACAAAATAAGACGAAAGCTATAAAATTACCAAATTGTTAGGATAATTGTAAAAATCTCTTAATTTTTGGAGAGGATTGGATCTGAAGACACTTACAGTATAGGGTCACTAATTTATGAAAATGAAGGAGGAAGCACAAGGATTATTTTCGAATTTTAAGATGAAAGTGCGAAAAAAAGTTGTTATCAAAGTATTGGAGGGCATATGCCCCCAAATCCGTACCCATCTTCTGATTTATTTGCCTGGCTTTTGGCTCAATGTGAACATTATTTAACGGCTTGAATATATAGTGCGGCCATGGTAGAAACGAAGTTGAAAATAAATTTTACTAAAAGGCAAAAAAAAAAAATATATTGGGAAAAGTTTAGGAGAGCGGCTCATCTGAAGGGAACACTTTAATAAAAAAAAAAAAAACAAAAAAAAACAGCACAATTTCATTTCCTAGTAAACGTTCTTTCCTAATATAATATTTGTTGCTCTGATTCATCAAAAGCATTCACCCTCTCTGATTGCCATGGAATTTAAGACATTTAACAATGATTTATAAATATTGATGACAATGGAAGGAAACATGATTATCTGTTTAATATAAACATGTTGCATATTACAAAGTAAGAACTACATTGTCTTAGCAGTCTATTCTATTTCTCATGATAGTATTTTACTATTAGAAATTGTCTCTTAGACAAAAATTTCTACCAGATGTTCTTACATTCAAGTAAGTGAAACTAAGAACAAGAAATTAACTAAATATGACTAAGCCGTTTGAAAATCTCCGGTGTGAAGAGATTTTGCTAAACAGTACAAACACCAGATTTAGGGATGAAGCTTTGTCCTCCAACTTATACACATATTTATTTCACAGTCTGATTATGATGGATGCGTCTTTTGAATCTGATAAATCTTCGTCAAATGCTGAAGATGAGTCGATCAATGGATATCTTAGTGATGAAAAAAGGCCAAGGAAGGGGGAGAGAAGAGTGATAGACGACTATTTGGGAAGGTTTAGAAGAAAATCATTCGCAAACGTTTAAAACCAAAATTTAGGGTTGGCTGGTTAAAATTCCAGAGTTTAGCACATGGCTAAACTGTCTTTTTTTATCTATACCACAGGTTAAACTGGGCTTGAAGAGGGCAAAGCTAGAAGTTTCGTCGCTATTTCCTGACAAAAGTCTTATTAAGAAATTAAAGAAGCCAAAGCATCAGCTACAGCTGATGAATGTGAGAACTAATTTAGTCTATGATTTCCATATTTTTTTTTGTACGAGTTCCCGCTGTCTTTGTTCTGTATGTGCCAAAAAGGATAAATGTGTTTTGACTTTTCCTGGCGTTGAAATGTCGAAAATGTCAGTCAGCTAAGCTCTTCGAACTGACTGATTGCTGGGTCTGGTTTAAGAAGCCATATTGTAATATTAAAAAACGAATTTATTTTAGCAAGAAATAAAATCTAAGCAGCCTATGCTTGCCAAGAAAAATTTTGGACTGTTACTATCGGATTTTTTACCGAAAAATAACGGGTTTTTCGTTTTCCAGTGTGGAAACACTGGACTTCAGTTGCATAAAGAGGTACATAGAGGAATTTATTTCAGGAACAGGTTGGAGAGAATTTATGGAAGTATCGGAATAAAAACAGACGATTAGAAAATTATCAAAAATGAATCGTTCTTTTACTCAAATAGATATTTTTATCAACTCAAAGGAAGACTTTCAGTGATAATCCTCAAAAAAAAAAAAAATGAAATCAATTCAATCGAAAAATGCTGATATTTTTATCTGTTAATAGCTAATTATGAATTGTTTTTTCGATACCATAGCCAAAAATGAACTACTATTTTACTTAATTAGTAGGCACTGTTATTGTCTACGTTTTTGCGTAGACAGTGTACAGTGTTATAAACGTACCATTTTTTCTCTTATGACTCGTTTTTGTATCGTCGCTTTACACACACTCAACTTTCCGATTTCCATACTTTTTAATAAAACAAAATGTTAATTGCGAGAGGGAGTATATAGAAATCCGTAAAATTCTTAGTATACTACCAAACTGGCTCCTGGTGGTGTCAGGTCACGTTATTGGGGCTAAAGGCTATTGGAACTCTGTTTGACTTAAAATAACAACAATTATGTATAGAATATAAATCTTCATTAACAAAATTAACTTTCGTTTGACACATTAAGCGGGCTTTTATTATTTACCGTTCTGGTGCTATGGCTCGATATGTGAGCTTTTTGGCCCAAAATTTCGATTTTTTCAAACTTTGAGTGACGCACGTTGTTTGATCGAGCCCAAATTTCGGCCATCTCAATATCTGGAAATGGGATTCATTTTTTGGGGTTAAGACTAAAAAATTCCGACGTTGATTTTTCGCGGTCACCCCGAATTTTCAAAATAATGTAACAACTTGAATTTGGGTAAGCCATTTAAAAACCGACAATAATCTAAAACAGCAAATAAATAATGAGAAAAAAAGAAAAAATTGGTAGCTGTATTGTCTAGTATCTATCACATGTTGGGTCCATTTTGATAGTTTTCTAAAATCACACGTGGGGGTCAAAAATGAGACATGAGAATAAAAAGGTATGATTCTTTTTTTGCCTGAAAAAAAATTTCTGAAAAAAATGAACGGGGAGCTCCATGAAGCTCCACGTTCAGTGAATTCTGTTAAGAAGGGGACAGTGGGTATATTATGGGTCGTATATTTTTGTCCCCTCCCCCCTCTCAATTTTGCAAATATTGTCCAGGGTGATTTAATTGACAAATGCTTTTTTTTTAGTATGTTCGTGAAAAACCTTAAAAACAATTCCCCGCCCCTATATTTTGAAAAAAAAAAATATTTTGCCCCTCTCCAACTGTCAAGAATTGAACCCTATTTCTCATTTTGAACTGTCGATGAATGCCGTCCATTTTAACTGTCAACATCTAATCGAGTCTAGACACAAGACCCTAATAATAGATAACCAGTTTTCTTTATTACGAATTAGAACACAGCCAGGTAAACATGTGCTAAAAAAAGGGTGCAATTAAGCAGATTATTTGTTATTATTTGAAGAATAGGAATCTACCTGTTTGTTTCGCTTTACGCATTGGCCTGTAATCAGTAAATAAATACAAAATCGGCAATTATAATGCAATCAGTCAATTGACGTTTTTATTGCAAAGAGTGCGACGTTTTTATTGCAAAGCATCAAAGTAGGTTTGGTGAAGGCAAGGGCGGATCCAGGATTTTTTTTCGGGGGGGTTTTTGACTCAGTTTTCGACTAATTTTACTGATTTTTTACCTAGGTTTTACTAATTTTCGACTCGGTCAAAATTTGGGGGGGGGGGGTTCGAACCGGGTAACCCCCCCCCCCCCCCCTGGATACGGCCTTGGGTGAAGGGTAGGACATGCTGAATTTGTGTGGACCGGAAGAGGGAGGGAAAGGATAGTCAGGGACAACTTTGAAATTCAATAATTTTTCATTCTGTGAAGTAGAGAGATTTTAGGATTTTGTACTGCCAAAGATTCATTAACTTGCAAAATATAGCTTGCCTCTCTTGTGTTGTTTTCACTGCAAATTTTTCAAAATTCCTAAAAAGCAATAAAGAATTTATAAAAAAAACTTCCAAAAGTAAAATCCCAAGGACCCCCCCCTACCGCCTCACTTGGGAGAAATTTGCAAATTATACTCATCCGTGATGTTATAATTTGAAAAAAAAAATAAAAAAAAAATACTATATCCCAAATATTTATAGAATACTTATAAAAAAGGACACTTTGAAGGGCTAAATTCAATGCTGAAATTTCCATGAAGATTACTTACTCTCTCGGGGTTTTTCAAACTTTTTCAAAATCAGGTAAACAAGGCTGTATCCAGGGACTTAATAGGTTTGACCCCCCCCCCTAATACTCTTCCAAAAAACATGTCTGATTTTTAAATTTTTTAAACCTCCCTTCCCCCTTCCATGAAAGGATTACGCATTCTAGGGTATTACGTGTGAGGATGTTTCTATGGAGGAATTGTTCATGGGGGAAGAGAATTTTCCATGAATGGGGCGCCGGATTTCCTAGCATTACTTAAAACACGACCAGAAATTAAATTTAAAAAACAAGTTTTCTTTAATTGAAATTAAGGAGCAACATTAAAACTTAAAACAAGCAGAAATTATAACGTATATGAGGGGATTAACCTCCTCGTCATTACCTCGATCTTTACGCTAAAGTTTTTATTAGTATTTTCAAAAGAGCTATTTAATCTAATTAAACGATCTTTGTGATTCAGGGGTCGTTATTTAAAGAATTGGAAGAAAATTCGAAATTTAGCGTAAAGAGCGAGGTATTGAAGAGAGGGCGAACCCCCTCATATGCGTAATAATTTCTGTTCGTTTTAGGTTTTAAATGTCGCTCCTTACTTTCAGTTGAAAAAAACTTTGTTTTTTTAATTTGATATTAACGTAAATTAGCTATACAGAAAAAAAGAAAATAATATGACATTCTTGAAAAGGCTAAAAATAGCCCTCGCACAATTTCAATTTCTTTGATACATATATAATGGTGAAAATATCATGCAAATAACAAAAGTCACTTGACCTTGTTGTTGAATATAAAAGTCCCATACCTTATATAAGAACTGATCTAGGTCTATTAACCAAATTTGTTGCTTCTCACTTTCTAGAAATACTAGCACTGGAAGAAAGAACCAGAATTGCTTGAAACCGACTTTTGTAACTTGAAAGACTATTTCAGTAAAATATATTAATTTATTTTTATATTTTTTAACTTGGTCAGATGTTGGTCAATTTTTGACATATTAAATGGTAGTAGTATGCGCCTTCTGGATTTGCCGAGACGTATAGCAATCTCCATGTTATTTGCCGAGACTATGTTCCGTCCTCTGCTATTTGGGTTATTGACTTACCAAGGCCAACCAGACAGGTTTCTGGTGGGATATTGTCTGGTTTGGTGGGTATAGTCTGGTTTGGTGGGTATAGTCGGGTTTTTTTTGGGTATAGTCTGGTTTAGTGGATAACGATGGAGAAAAAGGGTTAAGGTGATTAGCAATTACGAGCGTGGATTCCCACCTGTTCCTAAACATTGCAAAAAAGATAGTAGTATGATTTACAAATTTGATCCTACTAAGGTGGAAAAAAAGGAAAGGGTTTAGCATTTGCAAATACTTCAATGTGTTGTCAATTCAAAATAGTTTAGAAATAAAAAATTTAACAAGAAATGGCTGAAAAGTGTTTTGGGGGTTATTGTGAGATGGGGTGATTGTGTACTGTATATACACATGTGGTGTTCGGACAGTGTTGTCAATTTAAAATAGTTTAACGTTCCCTTCGTTCCCCCATTTCTGAGGGCAGGGGAGGAGGGGTCATTTTTTGAGGGAAAACCAAAAATACTCAGGATCGAAAATAAACGGGATCTGCCTCAAGGGCAAGGCTCAGAGGCCCTTCGTTCCCCCATTTCTGAGAGCAGGGGAGGGAGGGGTCATTTCGAGGGGGCAAAAATGGTAGTTATTTAGTACCCGATAAACAGGTGACTTGAAATGCTTCATTAGAAATAGTTTATTGCTAATGATACCTCCTCGATCGATATTTTTTATTGTATTTTATAGCTGTTAGCCAAACTTTGCTCTGTGTTTGTCACACCAACTAGTAAATATTTATCGGTTTTTTTTCTGTTCAATTATTTTCAGTGTAAGCCAATATAATTACCTCATTCTTTTATTCTAACTTAACTTGTAGGAATAGGACTTCTAGAATAAGGATTCATTCCCTCGACTAAATCAGTTTATTCATGTAAAATGGTGATTGCACTGTGTTTGTCACACCAACTAGTAAATATTTATCGGGCTTTTATTTTTTCCGTTCAATTATTTTCAGTGTAAGCCAATATAATGCTAGGGGGAGTAAAAATGGTAGTTATTTAGTACCCGGTAAACAGGTGACTTGATATGCTTCATTAGAAGTAGGTTATTGCTAATGATACCTCCTCGACAGATATTTTTATGCCTCTAACAATTGTACTCTATGCTTGCCCAGAGACACGATGTGGCTTTCCCACTATTACTCTATGGCCGGTTATCGACACTACCTAGTTTATTGCATGCATTAAATCAGTATTCTTTACACAGTGGAACGAAAACACATAACTAATATCTCTAAGAAAGTGAAGATGGAGCATTTTAATAAAGTGTGTTCACATAACAAGGTTATTGTAGCATTGAATGCCAACAAGGATAAGTATTTAAACTATGAAACAAGTACATGTGGAAGCACTATTGGAAATGTATGCATGCATTGTCATGACAGTAAGGAATTAAATTTCTTTGGAATACCGAAAAAATTCAACTCTTATGTTGGTGGTTATGAGAGATTGAGATCTCCAGAGATGATTGCACTCAAAGAGAATGCCAACATAAAAATAATCGTTGATAATAGAGGACAACTCCTTGCTACTGTTGCAGGTAACACATTACCTATTGATACATCCAATCGTCACCTTTCGGGTATTAGCATTCAACAGAAGATCAATAAAAGAAAGGCCTACTCTTCTACTGATATCGTAAACCATATCTTGTCTACGTGCCGAAACTTTTACCTGTGTATAAATAATGTGATAATAGACAGTGAAATTGCCAGAAAAATAAAAAGGGCATTGTCAGAAAATATCAATATGGAATATAAAGATGAATCGATGAAAAACAAAGCACCAGCAAACGTTACTGCCATTGATCAAACAGTCAATGAACCAAATAATACCAAGGACGAAAAGCATATTGAGCCTGTTGATGAGACACCAGTAAAAATTGTGTATGACTCAAAATGGAATAATGATTATTCTACTGATTACGAACTAAGAGAAGACAATAGCTAGAATATCAAGAGAGAACATGGTGAACTATTTCATGGAACAGATTCAAAATGTCCAAAGTTAATCATTGATATTAATAATGTATCATAATATATTTTTTGTATTAATATTCTACATAGCATTATTTCATTAAAAATATATTATGCATTACATTGTTATGTGTTCATTATTTTTAGAGTAAGCTAGCATATCAAACATTTAGAATGTCTATTAAAACGTCGGAGATGTAAGAAGAGGAATTTGCATACATCTATTGTCAGACACATGGGATACCATTGACAAAATCTTGGCATCAGAATGAATAAATTATTTATCAACATCCGTTATTGGATATGTCATTATGAAAAAATTGTAAGTAAGTAAGTAACAAACTCTTTCTTGAATTCACCTCTTGGATACACAATACAGACATTTAATTAAGGAAATTATGAAAAAAAATGTAGGTAAGTAACAAACTCTTTCCTGATGTCACCTCTTGGATACACAATGCAGAAATTTCATTTAAGAAATTATCAAAAATTATAAGTAAGTAGCAAATTCTTTCTTGAATTCACCTCCTGGATAAATAAAAAAGACATTTCATTCAAGAAATCATGACAAAATTCTAAGTAAGTAACAAACTCTTTCTTGAAGTTACCTCTTGGATACACAATGCAGAAATTTCATTTAAGAAATATGAAAAAATCTTAAGCAAGTAACAAACTCTTTCCTGAAGTCACCTCTTGGATACACAATGCAGAAACTTCATTTAAGAAACTATTAAAAAATTGTAAGTAAGTAAGTAACAAATTCTTTCTTGAAGTCACCTCTTGGTTACACAATACAGAAATTTCATTAAGAAATTATGAAAAAATTGTAAGTAAGTAGCGAATTCTTTCTTGAATTCACCTGCTGGATAAACAAAAAGACATTTCATTCAAGAAATTATGACAAAATTCTAAGTAAGTAACAAACTCTTTCTTGAAGTTACCTCTTGGATACACAATGCAGAAATTTCATTTAAGAAATTATGAAAAAATTGTAAGCAAGTAACAAACTCTTTCCTGAAGTCATCTCTTGGATACACAATGCAGAAATTTCATTTCAGAAACAATGAAAAAATTGTAAGTAAGTAAGTAACAAATTCTTTCTTGAAGTCACCTCTTGGATACACAATACAGAAATTTCATTAAAGAAATTATGAAAAAATTGTAAGTAAGTAGCAAATTCTTTCTTGAATTCACCTGCTGGATAAACAAAAAGACATTTTGGTTCAAGAAATTATGACAAAATTCTAAGTAAGTAACAAACTATTTATTGTTTTTACGACTTAGATACACGATGTAGAAATTTAATTCAAGAAATTATGAAATAATTGTAAGTAAGTAACAATTTCTTTCTTGAATTCACCTGCTGGATAAACAAAAAGACATTTCATTCAAGAAATTATGACGAAATTCTAAGTAAGTAAAAAACTATTTCTTGAAGTTACCTCTTGAATACACAATGCAGAAATTATGAAAAAATTGTAAGCAAGTAACAAACTCTTTCCTGAAGTCACCTCTTGGATACACAATGCAGAAATTTCATTTAAGAAACTATGAAAAATTATAAGTAAGTAAGTAACAAATTCTTTCTTGAAGTCACCTTTTGGGTACACAATACAGAAATTTCATTAAAGAAATTATGAAAAAATTGTAAGTAAGTAGCAAATTCTTTCTTGAATTCACCTTCTGGATAAAAAAAAAACATTTTGTACAAGAAATTATGACAAAATTCTAAGTAAGTAACAAACTCTTTATTGTTTTCACGACTTAGATACACGATGTAGAAATTTAATTCAAGAAATTATGAAAAAATTCTCAGTAAGTAACAATTTTTTTTTTTCTTGAAATCAACTCTTGGATTCACAATACGGAAATGTCATTCAATAAATTATGAAAATATTTGTAAGTAAGTAACAAGCTCTCTATTGATTTCACCTCTTGGATATACATTACAGATACTTCATTCAAGAAATTATGAAAAAATCGCAAGTAAGTAACAAACTCTTTATTGTTTTCACCTCTTGGATATACAATACGGAAATTTCATTAAAGAAATTATGAAAAAATTGTAAGCAAGTAACAAACTCTTTCCTGAAGTCACCTCTTGGATAAACAAAAAGACATTTCGTTCAAGAAATTATGACAAAATTCTAAGTAAGTAACAAACTCTTTCTTGAAGTTACCTCTTGGATACACAATTCAAAAATTTCATATAAAAAAATTATGAAAAAATTGTAAGCAAGTAACAAACTCTTTCCTGAAGTCACCTCTTGGATACACAATGCAGAAATTTCATTTAAGAAACTATGAAAAAATTGTAAGTAAGTAAGTAACAAATTCTTTCCTGAAGTCAACTCTTGGATACACAATGCAGAAATTTCATTAAAGAAATTATGGAAAAATTGTAAGTAAGTAGCAAATTCTTTCTTGAATTCACCTGCTGGATAAACAAAAAGACATTTCGTTCAAGAAATTGTGACAAAATTCCAAGTAAGTAACAAACTCTTTATTGTTTTCACGACTTAGCTAAACGATGTAGAAATTTAACTCAAGAAATTATGAAAAAATTCTCAGTAAGTAACAATTTCTTTCTTGAAGTTAACATCTTGGATACACAATACGGAAATTTCAATCAAGAAATTATGAAAATATTTGTAAGTAAGTAACAAGCTCTTTATTGATTTCACCTCTTGGATATACAGTACAGATACTTCATTCAAGAAATTATGAAAAAATCGCAAGTAAGTAACAAACTATTTATTGTTTTCACCTCTTGGATATACAATACGGAAATTTCATTCAATAAATTATGAAAAAATTGTTAGCAAACAACAAACTCTTTCCTGAAGTCACCTCTTGGATACACAATGCAGAAACTTCATTTAAGAAACTATGAAAAAAATTGTAAGTAAGTAAGTAACAAATTCTTTCTTGAAGTCACCTCTTGGATACACAATACAGAAATTTCATTAAAGAATTTATGAAAAAATTGTGAGTAAGTAGCAAATTCTTTCTTGAATTGTCCTGCTGGATAAACAAGAAGACATTTCGTTCAAGAAATTATGACAAAATTCTAAGTAAGTAACAAACTCTTTCTTGAAGTTACCTCTTGGATACAGAATGCGGAAATTTCATTTAAGAAATTATGAAAAAATTGTAAGCAAGTAACAAACTCTTTCCTGAAGTCACCTCTTGGATACACACTGCAGAAACTTCATTTAAGAAACTATGAAAAAATTGTAAGTAAGTAAGTAACAAATTCTTTCTTGAAGTGACCTCTTGGATACACAATACAGAAATTTCATTAAAGAAATTATGAAAAGATTGTAAGTAAGTAGCAAATTCTTTCTTGAATTCACCTGCTGGATAAACAAAGACGTTTCGTTCAAGAAATTATGACAAAATTATAAGTAAGTAACAAACTCTTTATTGTTTTCACGACTTAGATACACGATGTAGAAATTTAATTCAAGAAATTATGAAAAAAATTCTCAGTAAGTAACAATTTCTTTCTTGAAGTCAACTCTTTGATACACAATACGGAAATTTCATTCAAGAAATTATGAAAATATTTGTAAGTAAGTAACAAACTCTTTATTGATTTCACCTCTTGGATATACAGTACAGATACTTCATTCAAGAAATTATGAAAAAATCGCAAGTAAGTAACAAACTCTTTATTGTTTTTCACCTCTTGGATATACAATACGGAAATTTCATTCAATAAATTATGAAAAAATTGTAAGCAAGTAACAAACTCTTTCCTGAAGTCACCTCTTGGATACGCAATGCAGAAACTTCATTTAAGAAACTATGAAAAAATTGTAAGTAAGTAAGTAACAAATTCTTTCCTGAATTCGCCTCTTGGATAAACAAAACTCATTTCATTCAAGAAATTATTACAAAATTCTAAATAAGTAACACACCCTTATTTGAATTCGCCATTGGGCTGCACAATACAGAAATTTAATTCACGAAACTATGAAAAACATTGCAAACAAACTCTTTCTTGAACTCGCTTCCTGGACAGACAATACAGCAATTTCACTCAAGAAATTATGAAAAAATTGTAAGTAAGTAGCAAACTGTTTCTTGAATTCTCCTCCTGGATGCACAATACAGATATTTCATTCAAGAAATTATAAAAAAACTGTAAGTAAGTAACAAACTCTTTCTTGAATACACCTCTTGGATACTCAATACGGAAATTTCATTCAAGAAATTATGAGAAAATTCTAAGTAAGTAACAATCTTTTTCTTGAAGTCCCCTCTTGGACACGCAATACGATACGGAAATTTCATTCAAGAAATTATGAGAAAATTCCAGGTAAGTAACAATCTCTTTCTTGAAGTCCCCTCTTGGATACACAATGCGGATATTTTATTCAAGAAATTATAAAAAAAAGGAAAGTAAGTAACAAACTCTTTATTGATTTCACCTCTTGGATACAAAAAAAAGACATTTCAATCAAGAAATTATGACAAAATTCTATGTAAGTAAAAAAACTCATTCTTGAATTCGCCGTTTGCATGCACAATACAGAAATTTCATTCTTTGGGACCTCTACACGTGATTAAACACGTTTTTGAAACTACATGCTATTTGCTTGCCTTTCCTTGGTACCTTTCCAAACGAGCAGGGATTCCCCCACTGGTTCCTACACATTGCAAAAAAGTGATCAATACGAAAACTCCACGTTTTCAACCAGACTGGTTTTTTAGACAACACCCATTTTTTAGGGACCAGTCAGAGACAGCGGAAAGTTTACGTGCGCGCACGTAACCTTGTCTAAATTAACCTTAAAAATTGAAATAAAACTATGCCGACTTTGCATGTCTCTCTCACTATGGATGCACCGTCGCGGTGTGTAACCAATCACCAATCAAGTTATCATATATTGAGCAACCTCCGCTGTCTCTGATTGGTCCCTAAAAAAATTGGTGTTGTCTAAAAAACCAGTCTGGTTGAAATCGTGGAGTTGTCGAATTAAACCACTTTTTTGCAATGTGTAGGAACCAGGGGGGGAATCCTCGCTCGTTTGGAAAGGTACCAAGGAAAGGCAAGCAAATAGCATGTAGTTTCAAAACGTGTTTAATCACTTGTAGAGGTCCCAAAGAATGAAATTTCTGTATTTGTGCATCCAAACGGCGAATTCAAGAATGAGTTTTTTACTTCCTTAGAATTTTGTCATAATTTCTTGAATGAAATGTCTTTTTTTTTGTATCCAAGAGGTGAAATCAATAAAGAGTTTGTTACTTACTATCCTTTTTTTATAATTTCTTGAATAAAATATCCGTATTGTGTATCCAAGAGGGGACTTCAAGAAAGAGATTGTTACTTACCTGGAATTTTCTCATAATTTCTTGAATGAAATTTCCGTATCGTATTGTGTGTCCAAGAGGGGACTTCAAGAAAGAGATTGTTACTTACTTAGAATTTTCTCATAATTTCTTGAATGAAATTTCCGTATTGGGTATCCAAGAGGTGTATTCAAGAAAGAGTTTGTTACTTACTTACAAATTTTTTATAATTTCTTGAATGAAATATCTGTATTGTGCATCCAGGAGGAGAATTCAAGAAACAGTTTGCTACTTACTTACAATTTTTTCATAATTTCTTGGGTGAAATTGCTGTATTGTCTGTCCAGGAAGCGAGTTCAAGAAAGAGTTTGTTTGCAATGTTTTTCATAGATTCGTGAATTAAATTTCTGTATTGTGCAGCCCAATGGCGAATTCAAATAAGGGTTTGTTACTCATTTAGAATTTTGTCATAATTTCTTGAATGAAATGACTTTTGTTTATCCAAGAGGCGAATTCAAGAAAGAATTTGTTACTTACTTACTTACAATTTTTTCATAGTTTCTTAAATGAAGTTTCTGCATTGTGTATCCAAGAGGTGACTTCAGGAAAGAGTTTGTTACTTGCTTACAATTTTTTCATAATTTATTGAATGAAATTTCCGTATTGTATATCCAAGAGGTGAAAACAATAAATAGTTTATTACTTACTTGCAATTTTTTCATAATTTCTTGAATGAAGTATCTGTACTGTATATCCAAGAGGTGAAATCAATAAAGAGTTTGTTACTTACTTAAAATTATTTTCATAATTTCTTGAATGAATTTCCGTATTGTGTATCCAAGAGTTGACTTCAAGAAAGAAATTGTTACTTACTGAGAATTTTTTCATAATTTCTTGAATTAAATTTCTACATCGTGTATCTAAGTCGTGAAAACAATAAAGAGTTTGTTACTTACTTAGAATTTTTTCATAATTTCTTGAACGAAATGTCTTTGTTTATCCAGCAGGTGAATTCAAGAAAGAATTCGCTACTTACTTACAATTTTTTCATAATTTCTTTAATGAAATTTCTGCATTGTGTATCCAAGAGGTGACTTCAGGAAAGAATTTGTTACTTACTTATTTACAATTTTTTCATAGTTTCTTAAATGAAATTTCTGCATTGTGTATCCAAGAGGTGACTTCAGGAAAGAGTTTGTTACTTGCTTACAATTTTTTCGTAATTTTTTATATGAAATTTCTGCATTGTGTATCCAAGAGGTAACTTCAAGAAAGAGTTTGTTACTTACTTAGAATTTTGTCATAATTTCTTGAACGAAATGTCTTTTTGTTTATCCAAGAGGTGACTTCAGGAAAGAGTTTGTTACTTGCTTACAATTTTTTCATAATTTCTTTAATGAAATTTCCGTATTGTATATCCAAGAGGTGAAAACAATAAAGAGTTTGTTACTTGCGATTTTTTCATAATTTCTTGAATGAAGTATCTGTAATGTATATCCAAGAGGTGAAATCAATAAAGAGCTTGTTACTTACTTACAAATATTTTCATAATTTCTTGATTGAAATTCTCGTATAGTGAATCCAAGAGTTGACTTCAAGAAAGAAATTGTTACTTACTGAGAATTTTTTCATAATTTCTTGAATTAAATTTCTACATCGTGTATCTAAGTCGTGAAAACAATAAACAGTGTGTTACTTACTTAGAATTTTGTCATAATTTCTTGAACGAAATGTCTTTTTGTTTATCCAGAAGGTGAATTCAAGAAAGAATTTGCTACTTACCTACAATTTTTTCATAATTTCTCTAATGAAATTTCTGTATTGTGTATCCAAGAGGTGACTTCAAGAAAAAATTTGTTACTTACTTACTTACAATTTTTCATAGTTTCTTAAATGAAATTTCTGCGTTTTGTATCCAAGAGGTGACTTCAGGAAAGAGTTTGTTACTTGCTTACAATTTTTTCATAATTTCTGCATTGTGTATTCAAGAGGTAACTTCAAGAAAGAGTTTGTTACTTACTTAGAATTTCGTCATAATTTCTGGAATGAAATGTCTTTTTGTTATCCAGCAGATGAATTCAAGAAAGAAATTGTTACTTACTTACAATTTTTTCATAATTTCTTGATTAAATTTCTACATCGTGTATCTAAGTCATGAAAACAATAAAGAGTTTGTTACTTACTTAGAATCTTGTCATAATTTCTTGAACAAAATGTCTTTTTGTTTATCCAGCAGGTGAATTCAAGAAAGAATTTGCTACTTACTTACAATTTTTTCATAATTTCTTTAATGAAATTTCTGTATTGTGTATCCAAGAGGTGACATCATGAAAGAATTTGTTACTTACTTACTTACAATTTTTTCATAGTTTCTTAAATGAAATTTCTGCATTGTGTATCCAAGAGGTGACTTCAGGAAAGAGTTTGTTACTTGCTTACAATTTTTTCATAATTTCTCAAATGAAATTTCTGCATTGTGTATCCAAGAGGTAACTTCAAGAAAGAGTTTGTTACTTACTTAGAATTTTGTCATAATTTCTTGAACGAGATGTCTTTTTGTTTATCCAAGAGGTGACTTCAGGAAAGAGTTTGTTACTTGCTTACAATTTTTTCATAATTTTTAATGAAATTTCCGTATTGTATATCCAAGAGGTGAAAACAATAAAGAGTTTGTTACTTGCGATTTTTTCATAATTTCTTGAATGAAGTATCTGTAATGTATATCCAAGAGGTGAAATCAATAAAGAGCTTGTTACTTACTTACAAATATTTTCATAATTTCTTGATTGAAATTCTCGTATAGTGAATCCAAGAGTTGACTTCAAGAAAGAAATTGTTACTTACTGAGAATTTTTTCATAATTTCTTGAATTAAATTTCTACATCGTGTATCTAAGTCGTGAAAACAATAAAGAGTGTGTTACTTACTTAGAATTTTGTCATAATTTCTTGAACGAAATGTCTTTTTGTTTATCCAGAAGGTGAATTCAAGAAAGAATTTGCTACTTACTTACAATTTTTTCATAATTTCTCTAATGAAATTTCTGTATTGTGTATCCAAGAGGTGACTTCAAGAAAGAATTTGTTACTTACTTACTTACAATTTTTCATAGTTTCTTAAATGAAATTTCTGCATTGTGTATCCAAGAGGTGACTTCAGGAAAGAGTTTGTACTTGCTTACAATTTTTTCATAATTTCTGCATTGTGTGTTCAAGAGGTAACTTCAAGAAAGAGTTTGTTACTTACTTAGAATTTCGTCATAATTTCTTGAATGAAATGTCTTTTTTGTTTATCCAGCAGATGAATTCAAGAAAGAAATTGTTACTTACTTACAATTTTTTCATAATTGCTTGAATTAAAATTTCTACATCGTGTATCTAAGTCATGAAAACAATAAAGAGTTTGTTACTTACTTAGAATCTTGTCATAATTTCTTGAACAAAATGTCTTTTTGTTTATCCAGCAGGTGAATTCAAGAAAGAATTTGCTACTTACTTACAATTTTTTCATAATTTCTTTAATGAAATTTCTGTATTGTGTATCCAAGAGGTGACATCATGAAAGAATTTGTTACTTACTTACTTACAATTTTTCATAGTTTCTTAAATGAAATTTCTGCATTGTGTATCCAAGAGGTGACTTCAGGAAAGAGTTTGTTACTTGCTTACAATTTTTTCATAATTTCTTAAATGAAATTTCTGCATTGTGTATCCAAGAGGTAACTTCAAGAAAGAGTTTGTTACTTACTTAGAATTTTGTCATAACTTCTTGAATGAAATGTCTTTTTATTTATCCAGCAGGTGAATTCAAGAAAGAATTTGCTGCTTACTTACAATTTTTTCATAATTTCTTTAATGAAATTTCTGTAATGTGTTACCAAGAGGTGACTTCAAGAAATAATTTGTTACTTACTTACTTACAATTTTTTCATAGTTTCTTAAATGAAGTTTCTGCATTGTGTATCCAAGAGGTGACTTCAGGAAAGAGTTTGTTACTTGCTTTAGATTTTTTCATAATTTCTTAAATAAAATTTCTGCATTGTGTATCCAAGAGGTAACTTCAAGAAAGAGTTTGTTACTTACTTAGAATTTTGTCATAATTTCTTGAATGAAATGTCTTTTTTTATTTATCCAGGAGGTGAATTCAAGAAAGAATTTGCTACTTACTTACAATTTTTGATAATTTCTTAAATGAAATTTCTGCATTGTGTAACCAAGAGGTGACATCAAGAAAGAGTTTTGTTACTTACTTACATTTTTTTCATAATTTCCTTAATTAAATGTCTGTATTGTGTATCCAAGAGGTGAATTCAAGAAAGAGTTTGTTACTTACTTACTTACAATTTTTTCGTAATGACATATCCAATAACGGATGTTGATAAATAATTTATTCATTCTGATGCCAAGATTTTGTCAATGGTATTCCATGTGTCTGACAATAGATGTATGCAAATTCCTTTTCTTACATCTCCGACGTTTTATTAGACATTCTAAACGTTTGATATGCTAGCTTACTCTAAAAATAATGAACACATAACAATATAATGCATAATATATTTTTAATGAAATAATGCTATGTAGAATATTATTACAAAAATATATTATGATACATTATTAATATTAATGATTAACTTTTGACATTTTGAATCTGTTCCATAAAATAGTTCACCATGTTCTCTCTTGATATTATAGCTATTGTCTTCTTTTAGTTCGTAATCAGTAGAATAATCATTATTCCATTTTGAGTCATACACAATTTTTACTGGTGTCTCATCAACAGGCTCAATATGCTTTTCGTCCTTGGTATTATTTGGTTCATTGACGGTTTGATCAATGGCAGTAACGTTTGCTGGTGCTTTGTTTTTCATCGATTCATCTTTACATTCCATAGTGATATTTTCTGACAATGCCCTTTTTATTTTTCTGGCAATTTCACTGTCTATTATCACATTATTTTTACACAGGTTTTCGGCACGTACACATATAGTAACAGTTTCGGCACGTAGACAAGATATGGTTTACGATATTAGTAGAATCCTTTGAGTTTGTCATCAAGTAGGCCTTTCTTTTATTGATCTTCTGTTGAATGCTAATACCCGAAAGGTGACGATTGGATGTATCAATAGGTAATGTGTTACCTGCAACAGTAGCAAGGAGTTGTCCTCTATTATCAACGATTATTTTTATGTTGGCATTCTCTTTGAGTGCAATCATCTCTGGAGATCTCAATCTCGCATAACCACCAACATAAGAGTTGAATTTTTTCGGTATTCCAAAGAAAAATTTTAATTCCTTACTGTCATGACAATGCATGCATACATTTCCAATAGTGCTTCCACATGTACTTGTTTCATAGTTTAAATAAAATTATCCTTGTTGGCATTCAATGCTACAATAACCTTGTTATGTGAACACACTTTATTAAAATGCTCCATCTTCACTTTTTTAGAGATATTAGTTATGTGTTTATCGTTCCACTGTGTAAAAAAATACTGATTTAATGCATGCAATAACCTAGGTAGTGTCGATAACCGGCCATAGAGTAATAGTGGGAAAGCCAAATCGTGTCTCTGGGCAAGCATAGAGTACAATTGTTAGAGCCATAAAAATATCGGTCGAGGAGGTATCATTAGCAAATAACCTACTTCTAATGAAGCATATCAAGTCACCTGTTTACCGGGTACTAAATAACTACCATTTTTACTCCCCCTAGCATTATATTGGCTTACACTGAAAATAATTGAATGGAAAAAATAAAATCCCGATAAATATTTACTAGTTGGTGTGACAAACACAGTGCAATCACCATTTTACATGAATAAACTGATTTAGTCGAGGGAATGAATCCTTATTCTAGAAGTCCTATTCCTACAAGTTAAGTTAGAATAAAAGAATGAGGCAATTATATTGGCTTACACTGAAAATAATTGAACAGAAAAAATTTAACCCCGATAAATATTTACTAGTTGGTGTGACAAACACAGAGCAACGTTTTGGCTAACAGCTATAAAATACAACAAAAAATATCGGTCGAGGAGGTATCATTAGCAATAAACTATTTCTAATGAAGCATTTCAAGTCACCTGTTTATTGGGTACTAAATAAACTACCATTTTTACCCCCTCAAAATGACCCCCCTCCTCTGCTCTCAGAAATGGGGGAACGAAGGGCCTCTGAGCCTTGCCCTTGAGGCAGATTCCGTTTATTTTCGATTCTGAGTATTTTTGGTTTTTCCTCCAAAAATGACCCCCTCCTCCCCTGCCCTCAGAAATGGGGGAACGAAGGGAACGTTAAACTATTTTAAATTGACAACACTGTCCAAACATCACATGTGTATTATACAGTACACAATCACCCCATCTCACAATCACCCCCAAAACACTTTTCAGCCATTTCTTATTAAATTTTTTATTTCTAAACTATTTTAAATTGACAACACATTGAAGTATTTGCAAATGCTAAACCCTTTTCTTTTTTTCCACCTTAGTAGGATCAAATTCGTAAATCATACTACTATCTTTTTTGCAATGTTTAGGAACAGGTGGGGAATCCCCGCTCGTAATTGCTAATCACCTTAACCCTTTTTCTCCATCGTTATCCACTAAACCCGACTATACCCAAAAAACCAGACTATACCCACCAAACCAGACTATACCCACCAAACCAGACTATATCCCACCAGAAACCTGTCTGGTTGGCCTTGGTAAGTCAATAACCGAAATAGCAGAGGATACCAAATGCTATACGTCTCGGCAAATCCAGAAGGCGCATACTACTAACGGTGTGGGTGCCTGGTTTTCAAATTGTTTTTAATATTAGAGGAAATTCTCTGTCAGTGATCGTAGAAACTTCAGGAGGCGGAGGGGGTAATTCCTTTTGGAGGAGATTAAAAGTTCTAGTGCCTTTTTTAAAAATCAAAAGTAGTTGTACGGCAAACAGCCCCCCTCCCACGACCCTTACAGATTCCCTACCCCAAAAGAAACTTCCAATCAAAATTTTTAAGATTGCCTTTTTGTTCAAAATAGACTATAGGTCAAGTTAATCCTTCCATGAAAGGATTTTTTTACCGAAAAAATAATAACGGGTTTCTCGTTTTCCAGTGTGGAAACACTGGACTTCAGTTGCATAAAGAGGTACATAGAGGAATTTATTTCAGGAACAGGTTGGAGAGAATTTATGGAAGTATCGGAATAAAAACAGACGATTAGAAAATTATCAAAAATGAATCGTTCTTTTACGCAAATACATATTTTTATTAACTCAAAGGAAGACTTTCAGTGATGATCCTAAAAAAAAAATGAAATCAATTCAATCGAAAAATGCTGATATTTTATCTGTTAATAGCTAATTATGAATTGTTTTTCGATACCATAGCCAAAAAGGAACTACTATTTTACTTAATTAGTAGGCACTGTTATTGTCTACGTTTTTGCGTAGACAATGTACAGTGTTATAAACGTACAATTGTTTCTCTTATGACTCGTTGTATCGTCGCTTTACACCACTCAACTTTCCGATTTCCATACTTTTTAATAAAACAAAATGTTAATTGCGAGAGGGAGTATATAGAAATCCGTAAAATTCTTAGTATACTACGAAACTGGCTCCTGGTGGTGTCAGGTCACGTTATTGGGGCTAAAGGCTGTTGGAACTCTGTTTGACTTAAAATAACAACAATTATGTATAGAATATAAATTTTCATTAACAAAATTAACTTTCGTTTGACACATTAAGCGGGCTTTTATTATTTACCGTTCTGTTGCTATGGCTCGATATGTGAGCTTTTTGGCCCAAAATTTCGATTTTCTCAAACTTTGAGTGACGCACGTTGTAAGATCGAGCCCAAATTTCGGTCATCTCAATATCTGGAAATGGGATTCATTTTTTGGGGTTAAGACTAAAAAATTCCGACGTTGATTTTTCGCGGTCACCCCGAATTTTCAAAATAATGTAACAACTTGAATTCGGGTAAGCCATTTAAAAACCGACAATAATCTAAACAGCAAATAAATAATAGAGAAAAAAAGAAAAAATTGGTAGCTGTATTGTCTAGTATCTATCACATGTTGGGTCCATTTTGATAGTTTTCTAAAATCACACGTGGGGGACAAAAATGAGACATGAGAATAAAAAGGTAAGATTCTTTTTTTGCCTGAAAAAAATTCCTGAAAAAAATGAACGGGGAGCTCCATGAAGCTCCACGTTCAGTGAATTCTGTTAAGAAGGGGACAGTGGGTATATTATGGGTCGTATATTTTTGTCCCCTCCCCCCCCTCTCAATTTTGCAAATATTGTCCAGGGTGATTTAATTGACAAATGCTTTTATTTAGTATGTTCGTGAAAAACCTTAAAAACAATTCCCCGCCCCTATATTTTGAAAAAAAAAATATTTTGCCCCTCTCCAACTGTCAAGAATTGAACCCTATTTCTCATTTTGAACTGTCGATGAATGCCGTCCATTTTAAAACTGTCAACATCTAATCGAGTCTAGACACAAGACCCTACTAATAGATAACCAGTTTCTTTATTACGAATTAGAACACAGCCAGGTAAACATGTACTAAAAAAAAGGATGCAATTAAGCAGATTATTTTTTATTATTTAAAGAATAGGAATCTACCTGTTTGTTTCGCTTTACGCATTGGCCTGTATTCAGTAAATAAATACAAAATCGGCAATTATAATGCAATCAGTCAATTGACGTTTTTATTGCAAAGAGTGCAAGCATCAAAGTAGGTTTGGTGAAGGCAAGGGCGGATCCAGGATTTTTTTTTTTCGGGGGGGTTTTTGACTCAGTTTTCGACTAATTTTACTGATTTTTACCTAGGTTTTACTATTTTTCGACTCGGTTAAAATTTGGGGGGGGGGGGTCGAACCGGGTAACCCCCCCCTGGATACGGCCTGGGTGGGTGAAGGGTAGGACATACTGAATTTGTGTGGACTGGAGGAGGGAGGGAAAGGATAGTCAGGGACAATTTTGAAATTCAATAATTTTTTATTCTGTGAAGTAGAGAGATTTTAGGATTTTGTACTGCCAAAGATTCATTAACTTGCAACATATAGCTTGCCTCTCTTGTGTTGTTTTCACTGCAAATTTTTCAAAATTCCTAAAAAGCAATAAAGAATTTCTAAAAAAAAAACTTCCAAAAAACTAAAATCCAAGGACCCCCCCCCCCCCCCACCACCTCACTTGGGAGAAATTTGCAAATTATACTCATCCGTGATGTTATAATTTGAAAAAAAAATTTATAAAAAATACTATATCCCAAATATTTATAGAATACTTATAAAATAGGACACTTTGAAGGGCTAAATTCAATGCTGAAATTTCCATGAAGATTACTTACTCTCTCGGGGTTTTTTTCACAAACTTTTTCAAAATCAGGTAAACAAGGCTGTATCCTGGGACTTAATAGGTTTGCCCCCCCCCCCCCCCCACCCCCCCTAATACTTTTCCAAAAAGCATGTGTCTGACTTTTAAATTGTTTTAAACCTCCTCCCCCCCTTCCATGAAAGGTACAAACCCCCCCATCCAGCCCCCCCCCCCCCCCCGAAAAAATAGTATAACGTATTAAAAATACTGGATGTGGCCCTGAAAGCAAATATTCTCAGGCTTGTAGCTTTTGATAAAAGAGCTTAAATCTGGTAATTTTAATATATCTAAAAATACCATAAATATACACTGGTGTTTTTTTTTTTTTTTTTTTTTTTTTTTTTTTTTGACTGCAAGGTTTGAAAAGATACATTAATACAACTAGTTAAACTATTGGATACATTGGAAATATACTTAAATTAATTCATTTAGATTTTTCAGTACTGTCCCAAGGCTTATAGAGCATTTAGAACTGTGCATCAGAAACACTTTTATGCAATAAACAAGCTTTTATACATTTGGTGCTGTAAATGCATCTATAAAAAAAAAAATCAAAAACAAAAATAATTAAAATGATCAATAATAGACATAAACATGAATTAATTTAAAAAACAAAGCTACCTGCAAAGAGGTCTTTCAGAGAAAAGCAAAATTAAAACGGAAGACGAGAACAATGAAGCCCAGTAACTATTCAAAATTAGAAGGGCCAAAAAAACTATCATATGAAAGAATAAACGAAATCCAAAACAAACCAAGTTTAAAACAAAAAAATAACATAGAAGTCAATAATAAACATACTGATACTGGTAATAAAATAAATTTTAAAACGTATGGAAAGTAAAATGTATACTCAGGTCGAACTTAAAACGAAAAGAAATTATTACCAACAAGATTTTGGCAACTGAACCCTCCCTCCTCTCCTCAATAAGTCTATTGGATATTTAATGTATTTACACTTTATTAAAATCGAACATTTTTTAATTCTTTTTTTAAATTATATAACTAAAATCTGTTACATAAAATCTGGAACCTTGAACTGTAGAAATTTACAGGAATTAAAAAGATTATATATTAAACACTCATTTTTTTTCATTACTTCTTTCAAGTCATCTTATCAGTTGGAGTAATTTTAGTTTTAGTTTCTGTCAAAATTTTGATGAACTAAACACATTGTCCAACATCCACACAGTTATTGATATCCAAAAACGACGAAATGGGCGTTAAAAATGTCATGCAGAGCCATTTGAAGGAGGCAGGGGCAACTGAGGTAGCTGACATAGGTACCATGACTGAATTGGGCGGAGGTAGTAGTACCTGGGAGGGGGGCTCAGGGGTGAATCCAGTTTTATTTTAGGGGGGCGCAAAATAGGATGATCCGATAAAAAAAAATTTAGGGGGGGGGGGGGCGCAAAATAGATTGATCCAATAAACTTGCGCTAGGAGCAAGTTTAATTAACGCAAACGTGAGTTAATTAAGTAAATTAAACTACTTTAGAATACGCTAGGGGGGCATTCTGAGACCACATTTCTGAGACCACACTGGCTAATCATGACAAAACGAAAAAACCGTAAAGATGAGAGAACAAGGATAATACCAGTCAGTAACAAATCGAAGAAAAGAATATAAATATTTGGTCGAGGCCTCTGCTCGACCGTCTTTAGTGCTGAATAATAAAAAAAATACAGGTGAAAGCATGATAATGTAAAACATACTAAAATTTTATTTTTAAGCTTATGTTTGCAAAATTTCAGCAAAACCAGTTATTGTTTTATGGCTCACCCATTTAAGGGCATTATGAAAAGTCTAAGGTAGTAGATATGGGTAATATTAGGTCAGTGGAGGGCAGACTCACAATAACGGATTTTCATTCTTTTAGGCTTTTTTTTCAAGTGAACATTCCAATTGGATAGCCGCCACAATCTTCTCAACCTTGCTTAAGTTTTAACAAAGTTTCTTCTTTTGTGATGGTCTCTTTACGAAATTAATCTATGAATCACCTAAAAATGCCTAAACATGACTTGGCAGTATTGCTTAAAAAGGCCCTCTAAAGTCAGAGAAATCTATACCTCAGGTGAGCTTAAATGCAATTTTCTTTGTGTTGACTGGTCAATTGTATAATTCCATTATAATGTTAGATGGCAGGTATTTGTACGGAGATCGTTATTAGTGTTGAAAAAAAATATAATTGCTGAAGGGCATTGTTTAATTTGAATTCCTACGTTTTCCTCTGTCGGTTAGGCGATTTTTTTTTGGTAAATTAAATGACAATTTCTAACTCTTTTTACGTCTTTTAAGGCAGGGTTTGTTTTAGCCTAGGATCCATTTTTTGTCTTTAAATCAACCCAAGACTCTTGGCAAATCCTTGCAAATTTGCGTGATTATTATCCTGTAATTATTATTCTTTTATTATTCTTAAAAATCTGTGTGATTGTTATCCTGTAATTTAAAATTAATTATATAAAATTGTAATTTATTATCCTTTTCGGTGCTAATCTGTCATTATGCAGCAGAATGCTACATGGTTTTTTATATAGGTTTTTTTTAATATTTGTGTTTTTTTTTTGTTACTTTTTTTCTCTCTCTCTCTTTTTTTCAAGTGCTTTTTCTTGTTCTTTTATATGAAAAATGATAATGTCTGATCAAGACCGATTTAGTCTTCAGGATTATTTCTTAAGAAGTATTTCCGGCGATGATGTTTATACCGATTGTTGAGCTAAAGCCTATGAGGGAGAGTGATTATATTTGGTTGCCGTAAATTCATGATATAAATGAAAAATGTCTGCGACTGTGTTCTTGGAATGTTCACGTGACTACAAGCTAGCTGGATATTTTAGAATTAATTAAACAATTTTCTTCTTCTTTTAATATAATAGGATTATGTGAAACATTTTTTAGCTCAAACCAGTCTCTCTCACTGTATTCATTTCCAGGTTTTGATCTCTGCGTTAAGAATCGAGTGGTGATGGGGCATCACCACTAGACAAATATAGTTTCCCTTAAAACAAGTGATTGGATACTGCCTCCTTTCCTTACTGTAAATAAAAACCAAAAGCCTACTGCGTCATTGGCGCTTAACTGAAAACGGATTATATTACAAACACTTTCTTTTCCAGTTCTTACAGCATTGAACATAAAAAATACAATTACAGCGAAATAAATTCTTGAACTGATGGATCTTTCAACAATTTATATCATTATACATCAAATGTTCAATTTGATGTTGTTAATACTTTCCAAGACTGTTCAAGACGCATATAGTTTTCAGTAAAACGCCAATCACGCAGTAGGTTTTTAGACTCTTACAGTGAGAGAAAGAGGTCATACCCAAACTCTTGTTTGTGGTGATTTTTGTTTGTTTCAAGCTCAATTTGCATATTCAATTCAAGCTTCACTCGTTTTAAGATTTATTTATTAATTTGCTTTAATATCTATTGTATGTTTGTTTGCATTGATTGTTTAATTAATTTCTGTTCGTTTTAAGTTTCATTTCCACTTCAATATGAAAAATTTTTTCGTCTTAACCTTGATTTTCATACTCAATCTAAGCTTTACTCGTTTTAAGATCTATTTATTCATTTATATCATTACTTGTTGTATGTTTTTGCTATGATTGTTTATTTCATTTCTGTTTTGGGGTTTCATTTGTTCTTTAATAGTAATTTTTGGTCGTTTTGAGTTTGAATTTTAAAAGGTATTTGTATCAAAGTAACAATATCAAAGTGAAAAAATGGGTTTGTGTCAACCTCGGAGTTTTTATTATCTGATGTTTGAACTATTTTTAACAAAATTGCTATCTCAAAATTTTTATCGGATGGGTTTGGGGAAAAGGGCGTGGGGGGACTAGATTAAGCTTCGGTCTCTTTTGACTCTTTAAAAGTGAACTAGAACTTTCTATTTTCAATCAAATGAGCCCTCTCTGAAGTTTATACGAGTATCCCTTTTATAAAAACCATATAAATCCCCAGAGTATAACTTACAACGCCTGTCCCTGGGCCCTGGGATATTGTGTCGACTCTGGAGTTTTAATATCTGATGGTTGAACTTTTTTTAACGATATGAACATACGTAAAGCAGTTTTGTTATATGATCTTTGAATTATTCTTAACAAAATGGTTACCTCAAATTTTTTATCAGATGTATTTGGGGGAAAAGGGCTTGGAGGGCCAGTTGCCCTCTGATCACTTTTGACTCTAAAAGGGGCTGGATTTCAATATCCAATCAAATGAGCCTTCTCTGAAGTTTATACGAGCATCCCTTTCGTATGAACCATATATGCTCCAGGGCATAACTTACAACGCAACCCCAGGCCCTGGGGGGGGGGGGGTTGTGACGAACCTGAGATTTTGTTATCTGACTTTTAAGAAATTTTTAACTTAATGCCTATCTAAAAATTTTACTGGATGTATTTGGGGAATAGGGGCGTGGAGGATAGTTGCCCTCCAATTTTTGGAGGTGCCCACCTCACCTGCCCAGAGTCTTAGGCAAGTGACCCTAAACTTGATAAAGTGGAAATTGGCTCAGATTGCTGAACTGAACTGAGGCAATGAATAGATACTATTGGGAAAGTGATTGGAGACGCTGGGCATCCGTGAACAAGTACTAAATTGAGAGAGGAATTTGGGAAAATTTATGGGGGCACCCACCCGTCTAGAGTCTCAGGCAAGTGACCCAAAAATTAGAAAAATTTAAATTTTTTTCAGAATGTGGAGCTGAGCTTAGGCAATGCATAGGTACTATTTAAAAGATAAAGATGGCTTTAAATGATTGTTTGCCTGTTACTTAAAGCAAATTTATTATTATAGTTCTTTGTCAATTATAAATTCTTGGTCACCCTTTTTAAGACCATAGGCAAGCGTGTCTTGCTTGTCTCTCATTACAGGCAATCTAACAGTGTTATGTCAATTTTAAATTCTTGGTTAGCATGCCTGAGACTCTAGGCAGAAAAAAATAACAAACAAGTATGTCTCCAATAAGAGAGTCATGCATACTCTTGCCATTTACCCATGAAACAGCCATTTAAACATTTGCCTCTCAAATACTTGGACTATCTGTTTTGGCTTTTCTCTGTCTACAATTAGCCATGTCTTGATGCAACCTATGCAACCTACTGCAAAATACTTGATAACTTTAATTCAATTCAATTAATTCAATTTTAGTATAAAAATCAAGGCACAGAGGAGTGGGGCAGTCCCCTCATATACAAAATAAAATAAAAAATTGTGAAAAAAAATCCACTAGTATCATTATAGTAAATTTTCAATTCATCGATGAATGTTCTACCGAAAAGCGTTTTTTTCGAGATTTCAAATAGAATTCTATGACTTTCTTTAATATTCTCACTACTCAAAGGTCCAAATGCAAGAACTTTTATTTGAATTTCATTTAATCTATACACAAATATCTCTAATTTTGTCGTGATGATGATAACCGGAATGTTCGGTGTCCTTTTTGCCCGTCCTAAATTTATGAAGAGATGTTTTTCTTCTCAAATCTTGGGTTATCAAATTGAATTTCATTTGTTTCCACCAATAACATCTCGTATCTTTAACAATGTCATCGGGGTTAACTGAGGAGCATTCCATTTTGGATGTCTTTAAGGAGTTCTGAGGGTAGAAGTTTATTTTGATTTTTTCTTCAAAAAGCTCGATGTATCTAGTACTACATTTAATACGTAGCCTGCTGACTTCTAAGTGCCAAGGACATTTTCGGAGGGAGGGGTGTGAATAAGCTATTTCATCTGTCCAAAATAATTTTTGGCACTGACCATCTCATGGTTCAAATGTTGAACTTCCAAAGAAAAGCAATATCTTCTTAAATTGAAATATCTGACTCCCGTATACAGTCTATAGTCTAGGTTTAAAGACGATGGTCAACAAAAGTACGTTTTATCGAGAAAATATTAGAAAATTTATAATTGTCTCCAACTTTAACATTAGTAATTGATTGGAGGGCCTGGCGTTTCACCAGCTCGGGAAGATGCTTTCATTCCAATTTGTGCATTCTATCCGCGGGCCAATGTACACACCATTTTCCAAATATTTCAATAAATTCTCGGTTTTAACTTTTAACAATAGAGAATCTGTGTCCCCATAGTAAACTTGAACCCCCCTCCCTTGGCCATTGTACCTCACACACATTGTAAAAGAAGGACAACATGGGTTTCTTGGAAATTCAAGTACTGAACTCCCCCCCCCCGCGATATTCTTATTCAGAACAACATTTCTCTTTTTTCTGTGTAGCAGAACCATATTCGGGTCTATGGTCGTGAATGTTGTAAAGTTAAAATCAGCGACAATTCGGGCACATTATTTGGGGCAGGTTACAACGTCGCAACGCGATCTGTTTTGTACGCTTTCACACATTTTTCCAAAAGCTAAAATTAAAATGAGTTTATACATTTGTTTTTGAACTATACTTTTTGACTGTGAACGTTTACTGACAAAAGTGTCAAAAAACGTTTTCAAGTAGGGTTTCTGATCGAATTGCAGGGCTCTGTGGATCTTTGTGACCCTGAAACCATTGATCACCATCCAGCGCAATAGGACGTGGTAACACAATATTCTGTTTAGGGTCCAAATCTGCACTTAGTTTCTGCTTGGAAGGGGTCCAATGCATGCCCATATCCTAGACGAAAGACCGATTTTATGGGCTCAAAGACTCCTTGGTCACCGGTCTATTTAAACACGGAAAAACAAGATCTTTTACAGTGTCGTGGAGTTCCATTGTTATTTGACCGTCAATTTAAAAATCCATCCTTGGGGACCATTTTCCTCGATAGTGTGAATGTCAGGGAAATCTAGGGCGCAAGAATTTTCAAGCCAGTTGTAATTGCCACATGGTAAACTGTAGTGAGACATCGCCGAGGGGTAGAGTGAGTTCACGTCAAGAAAAACAGCATTGGATTTTACACCATTAACAGAGTTCTGCCCACTTGAATCCGTTATTAGGATGTGATCCTCGTGAAAAACATACCCCCCCCCTGATAGATCTTTCAACAAATAGGTGTTGATCCACATCGGTGATCAAACCTATTTCCTCCCTACTGATTTTTGAAATTAAGTCCATGACGAGGTGCGGTGTTGAAAAATAATAGCCAATGTCTAGCCAGAATTCTGAATAAATTTGATCTATGTTCTTGCAGACAATGTCTAAAAGAGTTAACACATCGCTTCCCAAGTACATTCTACAATAATTCCAACCATTTTTACAGCCACCCTTATCCCATACTCTCTTAGCAAATTCATAGTTCTCGACAGTGCATTCACTATCGGTAAGTGAATTATAGAATGCTTCAATGGGGGAAGGGGGAAGTTATTCCTCACTTAACCTTGCACCAGAGTTGCAATAATCATACGCATACATGCTTTTACAAGTCATAAGCTTTTACAGTATATGCCTTTACAGTCATATGATTTTCGTTAGAACATTCATCGATGAATTGAAAATTTACTATAATGATACTAGTGTTTTTTTTCACATTCCAGAATAACATCTTTATTCTGAAACATCCAAATGAAAAATTTAGAAAGTCGTAATTTTCGGGTATGAAAAAACCTGAGATGGCTTCAGGTGAGAGTGATGGTAAAAAGATTCTATTTCACCATCCCCCTAATATGCAAATATATAGCTCAATATTTCTTTGGACCTTTGAGTAATAAGAATATTAAAAAGTCATAAAAAATTTATTTGAAATAACTAAAAATAACGCTTTTAGAGGAACATTCACAGATCGAATTGGAAATGTACCACAATGATACTACAGGATAGTTCCCTACATTATTTAGCTGTGCAGAACGTCTTATATCTCTTTCTTTAAACAGGTGAGAAAGTTTATCTTTTTGTTGTGCTTTTACAAGCATTCTTATACGTTTTCTTGTAGCACTAGAATCTTTAAAAATATGCAAGGGGTTATTTTCCTTGTCTATTTTTCTATGTTCTCTTAAGCATTGAACGGTCTCTTTGTTATGATGTGATGAGGATACATTTGGTGTGGGGTGGATTTCATTGAAATAACTTGTTGTATAACCGGTTTTTATGGGGGGATCTCCCTCAACAAGTTCACACAATGCCTTTTCTTCTTCTCCACTCAAAGGAAATGTGCCCCAATCATCATCATCATCATCATCATCAATAAATTCCTATAACGAAAAAGAACGTAACCGGAAGAAACAATGGTTTTACTTGGAAAAGAAAAAAAAACAGTGGTGTATAAAAAAACATTTAAAAATAAAAGGCAGAACATGGATCTAGTTCGTAAAATTGTGCTTGATGATCGTAATTCTTCACGAAACTACTCCATTTTTTAACGCTGATGGTACATTCTATGATTTGTGCTTCTTCATCATTGGTTAATGGAAAAGCACTCCATACATTGTGTTCTGGTTGGGGTATTTTTATTTCTACTATTGGAATTTTCTTTGCTCGCTTGAATGATTTCCTTAATTTCCTTAAATACGAATTAAATTTAAGTAAAATGATGTTGAAGCATTGAATGTAAAATAAATAGAACGAATATAGCATTGCATAATGCACTTCTCTCTTAAATTTGCAATATTCATTATAAATTCTTAGTTTTTCTTAACAAATAATCTAGTGGAAAGAAAAAAAATAAAATAGCTGCGCATAATGTGCTGCTGCTGTCCACACTAAAGTATAATACTCATAAATTTACCATTTTAATTAAACCTTCTTAGTTTTTCTATCAAATTATCTACTAAAAATAAAAAAAAATGACAAATATAGCAGCGCATAGTGCGATGCTGCCCATACTGAAACAACAATGAAAATCACACACCATAGTTTAATCTTAATGTACTCAAAATGAAAAGCTATTACCATATGAAAATATTTATCATAAGCAACATCTAACCCCCCTTTTTTTGTCGAGATTTCAAATAGAATTCTATGACGTTTCTAATATTTTCACTACTCAAAGGTCCAAATGCAAGAACTTTTATTTGAATTTCATTTAATCTATACACTAATATCTAAAATTTTGTCATGATGATAACCGGAAAGATCGGTGTCCTTTTAGCACGTCCTGTATTTATAAAGAGATGTTTTTCTTCTCAAATCTCGGGTTATCAAATTGAATGTTATTTGTTTGCACCAATAACATCTCTTATCTTTGACAATGTCATCGGGGTTAACTGAGTAGTATTCCATTTTGGGTGTCGTTAAGGAGTTCTGAAAGTCGAAGTTTATTTTGATTTATTCTTCAAACAGTTCAGTGTATCTAGTACTATATTAAATACGTAACCTGCTGATTTCTAAGTGCCAAGGACACTTTTGGAGGGAGGAGTGAATAATCTATTTCATCTGTCCAAAATAATTTTGGACACTAACCCTCTCATGATTCAAATGTTGAACTTCCAAAGAAAAGCAATAGTTTCTTAAATTGAAATATCTTAAACCCATGTCCAGTCTATAGTCTAGGTTTAAAGACGATGGTCAACAAAAGTATGTTATATCGAGAAAATATAAAAAAATTTATATATTTATAGTATGAATGACATGTAAAAACATGAAATACTACTACTACTACTACTAGCAGCCTACTGTAACATAAGGACACCTGAGACCAATACAACCACGTTTATGAATGAATGTTTATATCGACACCTCTCTTAGAGGTACTTATAGTCATCCATATACCACATCCAAAAGGCTCTAATGTCATAACCTCAACCTTCCTTCCCCTCCAGTGTGGATATTTAGATACATAATCATCCTAAGTTGAATAGAGCAATGCAAATTCAATATATAGTTGAATTTTAATATTTCAAATTAAATATAATTTAAAAAATGAATTATTCGTTCAACACTTCCCTGACGATAATAAAATCATGATCGTTATCAGTGATAATGTAACAGCACGTTCAGACTTGATTGGTGCAATGCCTGACTTCTCTTGTTGTCGAATCTCTTGGGTTACAGCATGAGTGTTTAACCTGATAATGCGCTCCAACTTCATTGGGGCCAAGCCTGACTTCAATTGTTGCCTAATTGCTGGGATTTCAGCTAAGGTGGTGATAATGTCCCCCTTTCGCTCCTGTATTATAGAATATGAATAAGTTGTTTAATTCAAGAATTCAAATTGAAATAAAAAAAAAATTGGCTAAGGACAGTTAAAATGCTTATTTCTAGCAAAAAATGTAGTTTTTTCTAAATAAATGGTACGCAAAAATGGGCTTATAGATCCTTAATTTACAAGTCTGGCTATCTCGTAATGGATAGGGACAGTAAAAATGTTTGTTTCTAGTAGCAAATATAGTTTATTCTAAATAAATGGTACGCTAAAATTGGTTTATAGATACTTAATTTACAAGTCTGACTATCTCATAATGGCTAAGGACAGCTAAAAATGTTTATTTCTAGCAAAAAATATAGTTTATTCTAAATAAATGGTGCGCAAAAATGGGTTTATAGATCCTTAATTCACAGGTTTGGCTATCTCGTAATGGCTAAGGACTGCTAAAAACATTTATTTCTAGTAAAAAATCCGTTTATTCTAAATAAATGGTACGCAAAAATGGGTTTATAGATACTTAATTTAAAGGTCTGGCTGTCTCATAATAGCTAAGGACAGCTAAAAAACGTTTATTTCTACCAAAAAATATAGTTTATTCTAAATAAATGGTACGCAAAAATGGGTTTTACAGATACTTAATTTACAGGTCTGACTATCTCGTAATGGGTAAGGACAGCTAAAAATGTTTATTTCTAGAAAAAATATAGTTAATTCTAAATAAATAGTACGCAAAAATGGGTTTATAGATACTTAATTTATAGGTCTGGCTTTCACGTAATGGCTCAGGACTGCTAAAATGTTTATTTCTAGCAGCAAATATAGTTTATTCTAAATAAAATGGCACGCAAAAATGGGTTTATAGATACTTAATTTACAGGTTCTGGCTATCTCATAATGGCTAAGAACAGTTAGCAATATTTATTTCTAAAAAAAATATATTTTATTCTAAATAAATGGTACGCAGAAATTGGTTTATAGATACTTAATTTACAGGTCTGGCTGTCTCGTAATGGTTAAGGACAGCTAAAAATGTTTTATTTCTAGCAAAAAATATAGTTTATTCTAAATAAATGGTACGAAAAAAATTGACCCTTAATTTACATGTCTGGCTATCTCGTAATGTTTAAGAACAGCTAAAAATGTTTATTTTCTAGCAAAAAATATAGTTAATTCTGAACAAATAGTACCCACAAATGGGTTTATAGATACTTAATTTACAGGTCTGTATATCTCTTAATGGGTAAATACAGCTAAAAATGTTTATTTCTAGCAAAACATATAGTTAATTCTAAATAAATGGTATGCAAAAATGGGTTAATAGATCCTTAATTTTCAGGTCTGGCTATCACCTAATGGTTAAGGACTGCTAAAAATGTTTATTTCTACCAAAATAATATAGATAATTCTAAATAAATGGTACCCAAAATGGGTTTATAGATACATAATTTACAGGTCTGGATATCTTGTAATGGCTAAGGACAGTAAAAATGTTTATTTATAGCAGCAAATATAGTTTATTATATATAAATGATATCCCCAAATGGTTTATAGATACTTAATTTACAGGTCCGGATATTTCGTAATGGCTAAGGACAGTAAAAATGTTATGAAGAATTTAAACACAACTTCAACTAGTTATTTTTTGTCCGTCATAGGTGGAAGGTCCATACCTCAGGCAAACTATGAGATTTCTTTTTTACTTTGTTTGACAATTTACTTCTTTTAAGGTTTTCTTTAGTTTAAAAATGTTTTTGACTTCTTATCTAAAAAGATGGTTACATTTTTAATCTACGCTATTTTATAATTTTTTTCAGGGGGACGGGAGGGGGAGGAATAAGCTATTTCGTCTGTCCAAAATAGTTTTGGACACTGACCATCTCTTGATTCAAATATTGAACTTCCAATGAAAAGCAATAGCTTCTTAAATTGAAATATCTGAACCTTGTTTGACAATTTACTTCATTTTAAGGTTTTCTTTAGTTTCAAAATGTTTTCTATTTCATACTGATGAAGAATTTAAACACAGCTTCAACTAGTTATTTTCTTGTCCGGCAAAGTTTAAAGGTCCATACCTCAGACAAACTAAGAGATTTTATTTTGACTTAGTTTGACAATTTGCTTCTTCTAAACAAAAAAAACAAAAGTCTTACATCGGTTGAACCATTCATCACTGTTCTCTAGTTAATATATCTTTAGTTCGAAGTAGACATTTCTAAGAATTAACAGACACAGACTTATATTATGAATGAAAGTAGTGGTATACTACATTCAATATTTAGAGTAACCTTTGTTATTAAAGAAATAGAAAAACAAACAAATGTTTTCTCTCACTTACACGCAGACCAGAACTATCACCCTGAATCGGCTATATTAATCAGATAAAAAATAATCATTTAATTCTCAGCTACAATATGAGATAACACTATTTACAACATTTAAAAGATGAGAAACCCCCCCCCCCCCTCATCATTTAAAAGATGATGGCAACGGAATGAAGATTATATTGAGAAATTTTTGTCCCCCACCCATCAAGTACTATTTTTGAATTTAAGTTAATTTATCTAAACCGAGTTGTTTTCGATAGTCCATCATTCAACTCAATCTGAAATACGGTAGAGGCCGCTGGAGACTACCCTTACACCATTCTCGGGTACATAGAAATTGTCAGATATGCAAGACATGGTATTTTTTTCACTCTAACAGTATATTTCTTATATTGTAGAGAGCGAATTGCCAGTACTTTTGCTCTTGGCACTAGACACCAGTCCACACATTTTTTGTAGACACTAATGTCGAAAGTGTTTTTTACAAAGTGTGTAGGCATCCTTTTGCACGCCTGTTTTACATCCTTGCCGTGTGTTTCCACACAGTATACTTTTGGACCGGGGAACACCCTATTGGATATTAAATCGCTCCCTGTCTCCGAGTTTAAAATTAATAATTGATTGGGGACCTTGCGTTTCACCAACTCGGGATAGATGCTCATATTCCAATTCGTGTAGTCCATCCGCGGGCCAATGTACACACCATTTTCCAAATCTTCCAATAAATTTCTCGGTTTTAACTTTTAACAATAGAGAATCTGTGTCCCCATAGTAAACCTGAACCCCCCCTCCCTTGGCCATTGTACCTTACACACATTGTACAAGAAGGACAACATGGGTTTCTTGGAAATTTCAAGTACTGAACTCCCCCCCTCCCCCCCGATATCCTTATTCAGAACAACATTTCTCTTTTTTCTGTATAGCAGAACCACATTCGGGTCTATGGTCGTGAATGTTGTAAAGTTAGGATCAGCGAAAATTCGGGCACATTCTTTGGGGCAGGTTACAACGTCTCAACGCGATCTGTTTTGTACGCTTTCACACCTTTTTTCAAAAGCTGTATTTAAAATGAGTTTATACATTTCTTTTTGAACCTTACTTTTTGACTTTGAACATTTACTGACAAAAGTGTCAAAAAACTTTTCAAGTAGGGTTTCTGATGGAACTGCAGGGCTCTGTGTATCTCTGTGACCCTGAAAAAATTGGTCACCATCCACCGCAATAGGACGTGGTGAACAACAATATTTTGTTTAGGGTCCAAATCTGCGATTAGTTTCTGCTTGGAGGGGGTCCAATGCATGCCCATATCCTCGGCCAAAGACCGATTGTATGGGTTCAAAGTGTCCTTGGTCACCGGTCTATTTACACACGGAAAAACAAAATCTTTTACAGTGTCATAGAGTTCCAATGGTATGTGACCGTTAATTTACAAAAACCATCCTTGGGGACCATTTTCCTCGACAGTGTGAATGTCAGCGAAATCTTGGGCGCAAGGATTTTCAAGCCATTTGTAATTGCCACATGGTAAACTATAGTGAGACATCGCCGAGGGGCAGAGTGAGTTCATGTCAAGAAAAACAGCATTAGACTTTACACCATCAACAGAGTTCTGCCCACTTGGATCCGTTGTTAGGATGTGATCCCTGTGAAAAACATATCCCCCCTCATAGATCTTTCGACAAATAGGTGTTGATCCACATCGGTGATCAGACCTATTTCCTCCCTACTGATTTTTAGAATTAAGTCCATGACGAGGTGCGGTGTTTAAAAATAACAGCCGATGTCTAGCCCGAATTCTGAATAAATTTAGTCTTTGTTCTTGCAGGCTTATTATGTTTTTTTTTATTATTATTAAGCAATTTAAATAAATTAAGGAGAATTTTCAAAGAAAAAGAAGACATTTAACTGGAATCTCCTGAAACCTAGATCTCAGAAGCCTTTTATATTATATTTTATTATTATTAAGCAATTTCAGTCAAATAAATAAGAATATTCAAAGAAAAAGAAGGCATTTAACTGGAATCTCCTGAAACCTAGATCTTGAAAGCCTTTTATATTATATTTATTATTATTAAGCAGTTTCAGTCAAATAAATGATAATATTCAAAGAAATAGAAGACAATTAAATGGAATCTCCGGAAACCTAGATCTCGGAAGCTTATTATGTTATTTTTTTTATTATTAAGCAATTTCAGTCAAATAAATGAGAATATTCAATGAAAAAGAAGACATTTACCTGTAATCTCCTGAAACCTAGATCTCGGGAGCTTATTATGTTATTTTTTTTATTATTTTTAAGCAATTTCAGTCAAAACAAATGAGAATATTCAAAGAAAAGGAAGATATTTAACTGGAATCTCCTGAAACCTAGATCTCAGAAGCCTTTTATATTATATTTTATTATTATTAAGCAATTCTGTCAAATAAATGAGAATATTCAAAGAAAAAGAAGACATTTAACTGGAATCTCCTGAAACCTAGATCTCAGAAGCCTTTTATATTATATTTTTATTATTATTAAGCAATTTCAGTCAAATACATGAGAATATTCAAAGAAAAAGAAGACACTTAACTGGAATCTCCTGAAACCTAGATCTTGGAAGCTTATTATGTTATTTTTATTATAATTAAGCAATATCAGTCAAACAAATGAGAATATTCAAAAGAAAAAGAAGACATTTAGCTGGAATCTCCTGAAACCTAGATCTCAGAAGCCTTTTATATTATATTTTATTATTATTAAGCAATTTCTGTCAAATAAATGATAATATTCAAAGAAAAAGAAGACATTTAACTTGAATCTCCTGAAACCTAGATCTCGGAAGCCTTTTATATTATATTTATTATTATTATTAAGCAATTTTTGTCAAATAAATGAGAATATTCAGAGAAAAGAAGACATTTAACTTGAATCACCTGAAACCTAGATCTCGGAAGCCTTTTATATTATATTTTATTATTATTAAGTAATTTCTGTCAAATAAATGAGCATATTCAAAGAAAAAGAAGACACTTAACTTGAATATCCTGAAACCTAGATCTCGGAAGCTTATTATTTTATTTTTTATTATTATTAAGCAATTTCAGTAAAATAAATGAAAATATTCAAAGAAAAAGAAGACAGTTAACTGGAATCTCCTGAAGCCTAGATATTCTTCTCATCAAAAGATCATTTAATAACAGAGAGAGCTACTTACAATTGGAACGTTACCTGTTTCAGAGTTCATATTGAAACTGATATAATTATACCGTTCACATCATAGCTTTATACGAATAGTTTTAATTCTAAAAGTCATGACAAGGTAAATAGTTAAAATGTGTGAAAGACTAACAACCTATTATGATCATTTTGACAATTAACATTGATTTTCTACGGTTTAAAGCTAATCAGGTGTATAACGATAAAAAAAAACAGTTTCGGCTATTGTATCATATACGAAACGGATATCATTTTGACTTGCAACGCATAATATCATCATAAAAAATGAACACATTAAATCTACATCAATTTCTATCATCAAAAGATCATAAGCACTTATCACAATCGGAATAGACCTGTAGAAAAGTGACTGTTTCCGTGGGTGGGGATAGATTCAACGCTTAAACCTGTAGAAAGTGACATGATGAAGAGAACCCTATTTTGTAGGACCCCCCCCTGGGTTAATAAAGGTTCACTTAGAGTGGCACGCCACACTAAATGTCTTCTTTTTCATTGAATATTCTCAGTTATTTGACTGAAATTGCTTAATAATAAAAAAAATAACATAAAAAAGCTTCCGATATCTAGCCTTCAGGAGATTCCAGTTAACTGTCTTCTTTTTCTTTGAAAATTCTCTTTATTTCATTGAAATTGCTTAATAATAAAAAAAAATAACATAAAAAAGCTTCCGATATCTAGGTTTCAGGAGATTCCAGTTAACTGTCTTTTTTTCTTTGAAAATTTCTCGTTTATTTGATTGAAATTGCTTAATAATAATAAAAAAATAACATAAAAAAGCTTCCGATATCTAGGCTTCAGGAGATTCCAGATAACTGTCTTCTTTTTTTCTTGAATATTCTCGTTTATTTGATTGAAATTGCTTAATAATTATAAAAAAATAACAAAAAAACTTCCGATATCTAGGCTTCAGGATATTCCAGTTAACTGTCTTCTTTTTCTTTGAAAATTCTCGTTTATTTGATTGAAATTGCTTAATAATAATAAAAAATAACATAAAAAAAGCTTCCGATATCTAGGCTTCAGGAGATTCCAGTTAACTGTCTTCTTTTTTCTTTGAATATTCTCGTTTATTTGATTGAAATTGCTTAATAATAATAAAAAATAACATAAAAAAGCTTCCGATATCTAGGCTTCAGGATAATCCAGTTAACTGTCTTCTTTTTCTTTGAATATTCTCGTTTATTTGATTGAAATTGCATAATAATAATAGAAAATAACATAATAAGCTTCCGAGATCTAGGTTTCAGTAGATTCCAGTTAAACGTCTTTTTTTCTTTGAAAATTCTCTTTTATTTGATTAAAATTGCTCAATAATAATAATAAAAAAAAAAAAACATAATAAGCTTCTGAGATCTAGGTTCCAGGAGATTCCAGTTAAATGTCTTCTTTTTCTTTGAATATTCTCATTTATTTGACTGAAATTGCTTAATAATAATAAAATATACTAAAAAAAGGCTTCCGAGATCTAGGTTTCAGGAGATTCCATTTAAATGTCTTCTTTTTCTTTGAATATTCTCATTTTTTTGACTGAAATTGCTTAATAATAATAAAATATAATATAAAAGGCTTCTGAGATCTAGGTTTCAGGAGATTCCAGTTAAATGTCTTATTTTTCTTTGAAAATTATCTTTAATTTATTTAAATTGCTTAATAATAAAAAAAAACATAATAAGATTCCGACATCTAGGTTTTCAGGAGATTCTATTAAAAAGCTTCCAATATCTAGGCTTCAGGAGATTCCAGTTAAAACTATTCTTTTTCTTTGAAAATTCTCTTTTATTTGATTAAAATTGCTCAATAATAAAAAAAATAAACATAATAAGCTTCCGAGATCTAGGTTTCAGTAGATTCCAGTTTAACGTCTTCTTTTTCTTAGAAAATTCTCTTTTATTTGATTAAAATTGCTCAATAATAAAAAAAAATAACATAATAAGCTTCCGAGATCTAGGTTCCAGGAGATTCCAGTTAAATGTCTTCTTTTTCTTTGAATATTCTCATTTATTTGACTGAAATGGCTTAATAATAATAAAATATAATATAAAAGGCTTCCGAGATCTAGGTTTCAGGAGATTCCAGTTAAATGTCTTCTTTTTCTTTGAATATTCTTATTTATTTGACTGAAATTGCTTAATAATAATAAAATATAATATAAAAGGCTTCTGAGATCTAGGTTTCATGATATTCCAGTTAAATATCTTCTTTTTCTTTTTGAAAATTCTCTTTTATTTGATTGAAATTGCTTAATAATAAAAAAAATAACATAATAAGCTTCTGAGATCTAGGTTTCAGGAGATTCCAGTTAAATGTCTTCTTTTTCTTTGAATATTCTCATTTGTTTGACTGAAATTGCTTAATAATAACAAAAAATAACATAATAAGCTTCCGAGATATAGGTTTCAGTAGATTCCAGTTAAACGTCTTCTTTTTCTTTGAAAATTCTCTTTTATTTGATTAAAATTGCTCAATAATAAAAAAAAATAACATAATAAGCTTCTGAGATCTAGGTTCCAGGAGATTCCAGTTAAATGTCTTCTTTTTCTTTGAATATTCTCATTTATTTGACTGAAATTGCTTATAATAATAATAAAATATAAAAAAAGCCTTCCGAGATCTAGGTTTCAGGAGATTCCATTTAAATGTCTTCTTTTTCTTTGAATATTCTCATTTATTTGACTGAAATTGCTTAATAATAATAAAATATAATATAAAAGGCTTCTGAGATCTAGGTTTCAGGAGATTCCAGTTAAATGTCTTATTTTTCTTTGAAAATTATCTTTAATTTATTTAAATTGCTTAATAATAAAAAAAAAACATAATAAGATTCCGACATCTAGGTTTTCAGGAGATTCTATTAAAAAGCTTCCAATATCTAGGCTTCAGGAGATTCCAGTTAAAACTATTCTTTTTCTTTGAAAATTCTCTTTTATTTGATTAAAATTGCTCAAATAAAAAAAATAACATAATAAGCTTCCGAGATCTAGGTTTCAGTAGATTCCAGTTAAACGTCTTCTTTTTCTTAGAAAATTCTCTTTTATTTGATTAAAATTGCTCAATAATAAAAAAAATAACATAATAAGCTTCCGAGATCTAGGTTCCAGGAGATTCCAGTTAAATGTCTTCTTTTTCTTTGAATATTCTCATTTATTTGACTGAAATGGCTTAATAATAATAAAATATAATATAAAAGGCTTCCGAGATCTAGGTTTCAGGAGATTCCAGTTAAATGTCTTCTTTTTCTTTGAATATTCTTATTTATTTGACTGAAATTGCTTAATAATAATAAAATAATATAAAAAGGCTTCTGAGATCTAGGTTTCATGATATTCCAGTTAAATATCTTCTTTTTCTTTGAAAATTCTCTTTTATTTGATTGAAATTGCTTAATAATAAAAAAATAACATAATAAGCTTCTGAGATCTAGGTTTCAGGAGATTCCAGTTAAATGTCTTCTTTTTCTTTGAATATTCTCATTTGTTTGACTGAAATTGCTTAATAATAACAAAAAATAACATAATAAGCTTCCGAGATATAGGTTTCAGTAGATTCCAGTTAAACGTCTTCTTTTTCTTTGAAAATTCTCTTTTATTTGATTAAAATTGCTCAATAATAAAAAAAAAATAACATAATAAGCTTCCGAGATCTAGGTTCCAGGAGATTCCAGTTAAATATCTTCTTTTTCTTTGAATATTCTCATTTATTTGACTGAAATTGCGTAATGATAATAAAAAAATAATATAAAAGGCTTCCGAGATCTAGGTTTCAGGATATTCCAGTTAAATGTTTTCTTTTTCTTTGAATATTCTCATTTATTTGACTGAAATTGCTTAATAATAATAAAATATAATATAAAAGGCTTCTGAGATCTAGGTTTCAGGATATTCCAGTTAAATATCTTTTTTTTCTTTTAAAAATTCTCTTTTATTTGATTGAAATTGCTTAATAATAAAAAAATAACATAATAAGCTTCTGAGATCCAGGTTTCAGGAGATTCCAGTTAAATGTCTTCTTTTTCTTTGAATATTCTCATTTGTTTGACTGAAATTGCTTAATAATAACAAAAAATAATATAATAAGCTTCCGACATCTAGGTTTCAGGAGATTCCATTAAAAAGCTTCCGATATTGGCTTCAGGAGATTCCAGTTAAACGTCATCTTTTCTTTGAAAATTGTCTTTTATTTGATTAAAATTGCTCAATAATAAAAAAAAATAACATAATAAGCTTCCGAGATCTAGTTTTCAGTAGATTCCTGTTAAACGTCTTCTTTTTCTTTGAAAATTCTCTTTTATTTGATTAAAATTGCTCAATAATAAAAAAAATAATAAGCTTCCGAGATCTAGGTTCTAGGAGATTCCAGTTAAATGTCTTCTTTTTCTTTGAATATCTCATTTATTTGACTGAAATTGCTTAATAATAATAAAATATAATATAAAAGGCTTCCGAGATCTAGGTTTCAGGAGATTCCAGTTAAATGTCTTCTTTTTCTTTGAATATTCTCATTTATTTGACTGAAATTGCTTAATAATAATAAAATATAATATAAAAGGCTTCCGAGATCTAGGTTTCAGGAGAAGTTAAATGTCTTCTGCTTTGAATATTCTCATTTATTTGACTTTGCTTAATAATAATAAAATATAATAAAAAGGCTTCTGAGATCTAGGTTTCAGGAGATTCCAGTTAAATGTCTTGTATTTCTTTGAAAATTATCTTTAATTTATTTAAATTGCTTAATAACAAAAAAAAAAAACATAATAAGATTCCGACATTTAGGTTTCAGGAGATTCCATTAAAAAGCTTCCAATATCTAGGCTTTAGGAGATTCCAGTTAAAAGTCTTCTTTTTCTTTGAAAATTCTCTTTTATTTGATTAAAATTGCTCAATAATAAAAAAAATAACATAATAAGCTTCCGATATCAAGGTTTCAGTAGATTCCAGTTAAACGTATTCTTTTTCTTTGAAAATTCTCTTTTATTTGATTAAAATTCCTCAATATTAAAAAAATAACATAATAAGCTTCCGAGATCTAGGTTCCAGGAGATTCCAGTTAAATGTCTTCTTTTTCTTTGAATATTCTCATTAATTTGACTGAAATTGCTTAATAATAAAAAATATAATATAAAAGGCTTCCGAGATCTAGGTTTCAGGAGATTCCAGTTAAATGTCTTCTTTTTCTTTGAAAATTCTCTTTTATTTGATTGAAATTGCTTAATAATAAAAAAAATAACATAATAAGCTTCTGAGATCTAGGTTTCAGGAGATTCCAGTTAAATGTCTTCTTTTTCTTTGAATATTCTCATTTGTTTGACTGAAATTGCTTAATAATAACAAAAAATAACATAATAAGATTCCGAGATATAGGTTTCAGTAGATTCCAGTTAAACGTCTTCTTTTTCTTTGAAATTTCTCTTTTATTTGATTAAAATTGCTCAATAATAAAAAAATAACATAATAAGCTTCCGAGATCTAGGTTCCAGGAGATTCCAGTTAAATATCTTCTTTTTCTTTGAATATTCTCATTTATTTGACTGAAATTGCGTAATGATAATAAAATATAATATAAAAGGTTTCCGAGATCTAGGTTTCAGGAGATTCCAGTTAATGTCTTCTTTTTCTTTGAATATTCTCATTTATTTGACTGAAATTGCTTAATAATAATAAAATATAATATAAAAGGCTTCTGAGATCTAGGTTTCAGGATATTCCAGTTAAATATCTTCTTTTTCTTTAAAAACTCTCTTTTTTGATTTGATTGAAATTGCTTAATAATAAAAAAATAACATAATAAGCTTCTGAGATCTAAGTTTCAGGAGATTCCAGTTAAATGTCTTCTTTTTCTTTGAATATTCTTATTTGTTTGACTGAAATTGCTTAATAATAATAAAAAATAACATAATAAGCTTCCGACATCTAGGTTTCAGGAGATTCCATTAAAAAAGCTTCCGATATCTAGGCTTCAGGAGATTCCAGTTAAACATCTTCTTTTTCTTTGAAAATTCTCTTTTATTTGATTAAAATTGCTCAATAATAAAAAAAATAACATAATAAGCTTCTGAGATCTAGGTTTCAGTAGATTCCTGTTAAAACGTCTTCTTTTTCTTTGAAAATTCTCTTTTATTTGATTAAAATTGCTCAATAATAAAAAAACTAGCATAATAAGCTTCCGAGATCTAGGTTCTAGGAGATCCCAGTTAAATGTCTTCTTTTTCTTTGAATATTCTCATTTATTTGACTGAAATTGTTTAATAATAATAAAACATAATATAAAACGCTTCCGAGATCTAGGTTTCAGGAGATTCCAGTTAAATGTCTTCTTTTTCTTTGAATATTCTCATTTATCTGACTGAAGTTGCTTAATAATAATGAAATATACTATAAAAGGCTTCCGAGATCTAGGTTTCAGGAGATTCCAGTTAAATGTCTCCTTTTTCTTTGAATATTCTCATTTATTTGACTGAAATTGCTTAATAATAATAAAGTATAATATAAAAGGCTTCTGAGATCTAGGTTTCAGGAGATTCCAGTTAAATGTCTTGTTTTTCTTTGAAAATTATCATTAATTTATTTAAATTGCTTAATAATAAAAAAAACATAATAAGATTGTGACATCTAGGTTTCAGTAGATTCCATTAAAAAGCTTCCAATATCTAGGCTTCAGGAGATTCCAGTTAAACGTCTTCTTTTTCTTTGAATATTCTCATTTATTTGACTGAAATTGCTTAATAATAATAAAATATAATATAAAAGGCTTCCGAGATCTAGGTTTCAGGAGATTTCAGTTAAATGTCTTCTTTTTCTTTGAATATTCTCATTTATTTGACTGAAATTGCTTAATAATAATAAAATATAATATAAAAGGCTTCCGAGATCTAGGTTTCAGGAGATTTCAGTTAAATGTCTTCTTTTTCTTTGAATATTCTCATTTATTTGACTGAAATTGCTTAATAATAATAAAATATAATATAAAAGGCTTCCGAGATCTAGGTTTCAGGAGATTTCAGTTAAATGTCTTCTTTTTCTTTGAATATTCTCATTTATTTGACTGAAATTGCTTAATAATAATAAAATATACTATAAAAGGCTTCCGAGATCTAGTTTTCAGGAGATTCCAGTTAAATGTCTTCTTTTTCTTTGAATATTCTCATTTATTTGACTGATTTTGCTTAATAATAATAAAATATAATATAAAAGGCTTCTGAGATCTAGGTTTCAGGATATTCCAGTTAAATATCTTCTTTTTCTTTGAAAATTCTCTTTTATTTGATTGAAATTCCTTTATAATAAAAAAAATAACATAATCAGTTTCTGAAATCTAGGTTTCAGGAGATTCCAGTTAAACGTCTTCTTTTTCTTTGAAAATTCTCTTTTATTTGATTAAAAATTGCTCAATAATAAAAAAATAACATAATAAGCTTCCGAGATCTAGGTTCCAGGAGATTCCAGTTAAATATCTTGTTTTTTCTTTGAATATTCTCATTTATTTGACTGAAATTGCGTAATGATAATAAAATATAATATTAAAGGCTTCCAAGATCTAGGTTTCAGGAGATTCCAGTTAAATGTCTTCTTTTTCTTTGAATTTCGACTCTTGTTGATAGAAGAGCATCGCCAAGCGCTGAAAACCATGTTGTGACCAAGATGGGCCCAGGATTGCACAAAGCCTCCATTCTTGGAGGTCCCAGGGACTTCTTGCTGTCCGGCTCTAAGCCGGCTTAAGCACTTCGGTGTAGACTTGAGAAGATATGTGATCCCCGTCCTGCACTGGTATCCGGGATCATTGCTTTTCCTGAGGCGAAAAAAATTTCAATGATTTAAAGAACATGAAAATTTGAAATTGGAATGTTACGACATTAAAAAATGACTATCGTATCGACATTTTGACTGACGAATTCAGACGATTTGAACTGGATTTATTAGGAGTTTCAGAAACTCATATCCCAGGGGTAGGAAGCATGAAATTAGGTGATATAGAATTTGTTTACTCAGGCAGGAAGGATGGGTTACATAGACAGGGAGTAGGGCTCATGATGAATAAGGAAGCTGCTAAGTCTTGTTTAGGCTGGGAAGGTATTAATAATAGAATACTAATTGCTCATTTTATGACTAGAAAGTTCAAGGTATCAGTTATAGTAGTATACGCCCCTGTAGAACCGACTGATGGAGATACTAGTGACTCAGATGAATTTTACTTACAGTTACAGGAGCAAATAGACAAGGTCCCAGGTAGAAATATGATGTTATTGCTGGGAGATTTTAACGCCCAGGTTGGTAGAAATAAGGATAGATGGTATCCCAGCTTAGGTTTTTACTAGGAAATTTTAACGCCCAGGTCAGTAGAAATAGGGATAGATGATATCATAGCCTAAATAAATTTGGTGTAAGAAAAAAAAAAACAGTAATGGATACAGACTTTTGCAATTTTGTAGGTATAACAATCTAGTTATAACCAATACGGTGTTTGGTCATAAAATGGCTCATAAGCTAACATGGTATTCACGTGATGGTAAGACAGCAAACCTTATTGATTATGTTATAGTAAACCGAAGACTGGCAGGATCAATACAAGATACTAGGGTATATAGGAGTGCTGTTATTGATGTTAAAAGTAAAGATCACCATCTAGTAGTGTCAAGGGTTAATTTAAAGCTGAAATATCGGAAGGGTAATTACCTCCCGGGAAGTTATGATGTTAGTAGACTCCAGGATGAGAATTTGAGAGAAACTTTCCAGGAACAGTTGAATACTAAACTTGAGAGTTTAAAATTTGATAATGTGGAAGATGGTTGGAATAATTTTAGAAAAATAATTTGTGAAGTTGCTGAAGGTGTATTAGGGAAGAAAGCTAGAACTGCAGCTAAGAATATTAGTGAAAAAGCTTTAAGTTTAATAGAAAGGAGAAAGGACTTGTACAAGAATTATCTGAGTGATAGATCACATGAAAACAAAAGAAATGTAAAGAAAGTGGAGAAAGCATTGAAATATGAAACTAAGGAGGTGTGAAGTGGAGGCCATGGATAAAATTGCCGAGGATTTAGAAGATGCAGCTAGACGGCATAATAGTAAAATATTGTACTGGCACGTTAACAAATTGAGAGGTAGTAGTCAATCCGGACTTGTCCCAGTTAAAGATAGGAATGGGGTGGCAATTAGCGATAAGGCAAAAGCTAAAGCGAGATGGGCCGAACATTTTGAGAATTTGCTTAACCGAGATAGAGTTGCAGGAAAAAATATAGAGGAAAATGAAAAAGTTTGTGATACCTTGGATGTGAAGGAAGATTTGTTTTGTGAGGAGGAATTAGAAACAGTACTAAAAGGATTAAAGAATAATAAGGCTCCAGGTGCTGATAGGGTAGTAAATGAGTTTCTTAAATATGGTGGCTCTGAGGTTAGAAATAAGTAATTGAAGATTATGAATATGATTTTTGAAAAAGGGGAAGTACCTAACGATTTTAGGAAAACCTTAATTAAGCCACTTCATAAGAAAGGTGATAAAAGTGAGTGTGGTAATTATCGAGGCATTAGTCTGGTCTCTGTAGGTAGCAAATTGCTTAGTAATATGATACTTTTTAGACTGAGAGATGCCGTAGACAAAGTTTTAAGAGAAGAGCAGTGCGGTTTTAGAAAAGTAGAGGATGTGTTGACCAAATTTTCACTCTTAGGTTAATAATTGAGAAGTGCCTAAGTTTTCAAACACCTTTGATCCTCAGTTTTATAGATTATGAGCAAGCGTTCGATTCTGTTGATAGAGGAGCTTTAGTAAAGGTTTTATCCTTGTATGGTATACCAGACAAATACATTAAAGTGATTAGTGCTATGTACGAGAATAACACTGCTGCGGTTAAGGTAGGAAATGAGGTTAGCAGCTGGTTTTGTATTAAATCAGGAGTTAAGCAGGGTTGTGTTCTATCCCCCTTTATATGGATTATTTTGATGGACTTTGTTTTAAGGACCACAGGAAAGGCAATGGGAGACCACGGAATCAAATGGGGAGGAAAACGTCTCCTGGACTTGGATTATGCTGATGATTTAAGCATCCTAGATGAAAGTGTGAGCAAAATGAATGAAGTTTTAGAGGTTTTGCGAGTTCAGGGTGCTAGTATTGGTTTGAAAATTAATGTTAGGAAGACTAAGTCACTAAGGCTAGGAATAAGTGACGATGAAAAGGTGATGTTGGGTAATGAAAAGATTGATCAGGTGGGCAGTTTCACTTATCTTGGTAGTATTATTAGTAAAGATGGTGGGAGCAGTGAAGATGTTAAAAATAGAATAGCCAAGGCTCAGGGTGTTTTTTCACAGTTAAAAAAAGTCTGGAAGAATAGGAAGATAAGTCTGCAAACCAAGATTAGAATCTTAGAAGCTACAGTGATGACAGTGGTCAAATATGGCTCTGAAGCATGGACGCTCCGAAAAGCGGATGAAGATTTGCTAGATGTTTTCCAGAGAAATTGCTTAAGGATTGTTCTGGGTACCCGGCTGACTGACCGTATTTCAAACAATAGGCTATACGAAAAATGTGGTTCAATACCGCTTTCTAGGTCTAAAATGAAAGAAAGGTTGAGGTGGTTGGGGCATGTTGTGCGGATGAAGGATGACAGATTGCCGAAGATTGTTCTTTTCGGCCAACCATCTTGGGCTAAACGGAAAGCAGGTCGTCCCCGTCTGGGGTGGGAGGACGTCATAAAGAAAGATTTAAAGGAAATGGGAACTTCGTGGGGCGGGTGTAAAAAGGGAGGCTTTGAATAGATTGGGGTGGAGGAGGAGCGTGCGTAGCTCTGTTGGCCTCAGGCGGCTTGGTGCTGCGGTGAGTTGTTAGTAGTAGTAGTAGTAGTTTTCTTTGAATATTCTCATTTATTTGACTGAAATTGCTTAATAATAATAAAATATAATATAAAAAGGCTTCTGAGATTTAGGTTTCAGGATATTCCAGTTAAATGTCTTCTTTTTCTTTGAATATTCTCATTTGTTTGACTGAAATTGCTTAATAATAACAAAAAATAACATAATATGCTTCCGATATATAGGTTTCAGGAGATTCCAGTTAACTGTCTTCTTTTTCTTTGAAAATTTTCTTTTATTTGATTGAAATCGCTTAATAATAAAAAATAACATAAAAAAGCTTCCGATATCTAGGCTTCAGGAGATTCCAGTTAAATGTCTTCTTTTTCTTTGAATATTCTCATTTGTTTGACTGTTCTCAATTCTCATTGCTTAATAATAACAAAAAATAACATAATATGCTTCCGATATATAGGTTTCAGGAGATTCCAGTTAACTGTCTTCTTTTTCTTTGAAAATTTTCTTTTATTTGATTGAAATCGCTTAATAATAAAAAAAATAACATAAAAAAGCTTCCGATATCTAGGCTTCAGGATATTCCAGTTAAATGTCTTCTTTTTCTTTGAAAATTCTCTTTTATTTGATTTAAATTGCTTAATAATAAAAAAATATAATATAAAAGCTTCTGAGATTTACGTTTCAGAAGATTCCATTAAAAAGCTTCCGATATCTAGTCTTCAGGAGATTCCAGTTAACTGTCTTCTTTTTCTTTGAAAATTCTCGTTTATTTGATTGAAATTGCTTAATAATAATAAAAAATAACACAAAAAAGCTTCCGATATCTAGGCTTCAGGAGATTCCATTTAACTGTCTTCTTTTTCCTTTGAATATTCTCGTTTATTTGATTGAAATTGCTTAATAATAATAATAAAAAATAACATAAAAAAGCTTCCGATATCTAGGCTTGAGGAGATTCCAGTTAACTGTCTTCTTTTTCTTTGAATATTCTCGTTTATTTGATTGAAATTGCATAATAATAATAGAAAATAACCTAATAAGCTTCCGAGATCTAGGTTTCAGTAGATTCCATTTAAACGTCTTCTTTTGCTTTGAAAATTCTCTTTTATTTGATTAAAATTGCTCAATAATAAAAAAAATAGAATAATAAGGTTCCGAGATCTAGGTTCCAGGAGATTCCAGTTAAATGTCTTCTTTTTCTTTGAATACTCTCATTTATTCGACTGAAATTGCTTAATAATAATAAAATATAACATAAAAGGCTTCTGAGATCTCGGTTTCAGGAGACTCCAGTTTAAATGTCTTCTTTTTCTTTGAATATTCTCACTTATGTGACTGAAATTGCTTAATAATAATAAAATATAATATAAAAGGCTTCTGAGATCTAGGTTTCAGGAGATTCCAGTTAAATATCTTCTTTTTTTTTGAAAATTCTCTTTTATTTGATTTAAATTGCTTAATAATAAAAAAAATATAATAAGCTTCTGAGATCTAGGTTTCAGGAGATTCCAGTTAAATGTCTTCTTTTTCTTTGAATATTCTCATTTTGTTTGACTGAAATTGCTTAATAATAATGAAAAATAACATAATAAGCTTCTGAGATATAGGTTTCAGGAGATTTCAGTTAAATGTCTTCTTTTTCATTGAATATTCTCATTTATTTGACTGAAATTGCTTAATAATAAAAAAAAAAAATAACATAAAAAAGCTTCCGATATCTAGGCTTCAGGAGATTCCAGTTAACTGTCTTCTTTTTCTTTGAAAATTCTCGTTTATTTGATTGAAATTGCTTAATAATAATAAAAAATAACATAAAAAAAGCTTCTGATATTTAGGCTTCAGGAGGTTTCAGTTACATGTCTTGTTTTTCTTTGAAAATTATCTTTTATTTGATTGAAATTGCTTAATAATAAGAAAAAAAAAACAAAAACAACATAAAAAAGCTTCCGATATCTAGGCTTCAGGAGATTCCAGTTAACTGTCTTCTTTTTTCTTTGAATATTCTCGTTTATTTGATTGAAATTGCTTAATAATAATAAAAAATAACATAAAAAAAGCTTCCGATATCTAGGCTTCAGGAGATTCCAGTTAACTGTCTTCTTTTTCTTTGAATATTCTCGTTTATTTGATTGAAATTGCATAATAATAATAGAAAATAACGTAATAAGCTTCCGAGATCTAGGTTTCAGTAGATTCCAGTTAAACGTCTTCTTTTTCTTTGAAAATTCTCTTTTATTTGATTAAAATTGCTCAATAATAAAAAAAAAACATAATAAACTTCCGAGATCTAGGTTCCAGGAGATTCCAGTTAAATGTCTTCTTTTTCTTTGGATATTCTCATTTATTTGACTGAAATTGCTTAATAATAATAAAATATACTATAAAAGGCTTCCGAGATCTAGGTTTCAGGAGATTCCAGTTAAATGTCTTCTTTTTCTTTGAATATTCTCATTTATTTGACTGAAATTGCTTAATAATAATAAAATATAATATAAAAGGCTTCTGAGATCTAGGTTTCAGGAGATTCCAGTTAAATGTCTTCTTTTTCTTTGAAAATTATCTTTAATTTATTTAAATTGCTTTAATAATAAAAAAAAAAACACAATAAGCTTCCGACATCTAGGTTTCAGGAGATTCCATTAAAAAGCTTCCGATATCTGGGCTTCAGGAGATTCCAGTTAAACGTCTTTTTTTCTTTGAAAATTCTCTTTTATTTGATTAAAATTGCTCAATAATAAAAAAAACAACATAATAAGCTTCTGAGATCTAGGCTTCAGGAGATTCCAGTTAACTGTCTTCTTTTTCTTTGAAAATTCTCTTTTATTTGATTGAAATTGCTTAATAATAAAAAAAATAACATAAAAAAGCTTCCGATATCTAGGCTTCAGGAGATTCCAGTTAAATGTCTTCTTTTTCTTTAAAAATTCTCTTTTATTTGATTGAAATTGCTTAATAATAAAAAAAAAGTAACATAAAAAAGCTTCCGATATCTAGGCTTCAGGAGATTCCAATTAACTGTCTTTTTTTTTTTTGAAAATTCTCGTTTATTTGATTGAAATTGCTTAATAACAATAAGAAATAACATAAAAAAAGCTTCCGATATATAGGCTTCAGGAGATTCAAGTTAACTTTCTTATTTTTTCTTCGAACATTCTCGTTTATTTGATTGAAATTGCTTAATAATAATAAAAGGTAACATAAAAAAGCCTCCGATATCTAGGCTTCAGGAGATTCCAGTTAACTGTCTTCTTTTTCTTTGAATATTCTCATTTATTTGACTGAAATTGCTTAATAATAATAAAATATAATATAAAAGACTTCCGAGATCTAGGTTTCAGGAGATTCTAGTTAAATGTCTTTTTTTCTCTGAATATTCTCATTTATTTGACTGAAATTGCTTAATAATAATAAAATATATTATAAATGGCTTCTGAGATCTAGGTTTCAGGAGATTCCAGTTAAATGTCTTCTTTTTCTTTGAAAATTCTCTTTTATTTGATTGAATTGCTTAATAATGAAAAAAATAACATAAAAAAGCTTCTGATATCTAGGCTTTGACCTGTAAAATGAAACGAAACTCAGCATAATATGGAACGGAAAGGATTCCCGGTAAAGGGATCTTTCCGTTTAATAACAAGGTGATTGGAAGTGATAGAGTTAATGTCTTCACTTTGTTTACAAATATTTAAATCTGGTCAATGGAGTACGTCATTTCCCATTTCTAGAGCAATTCGAAACACATAAATTTTTTGTTTTTTTTTTTTCGAAGCAGCTATGTAAATAGCGACGAAGACCACGCTGCCATTTAATATTCATTGAAAGTTGCATTCCACTGTCTTATTAAAAAATTTTAGTACCCCCTAAAATGGTATTTTTCAAAATCTAAAGGGAGAATAGGCGGGAGATTCCCTCTGTTCTATATCTTTTGCATATTTTTATTCAGGTCAGGATCGTATTTCCTTTGCAATGCCTAGTTAATAAATCGACCTTGAATTTTTTTTGTTTTTCTTTTCGGTCACAACTTATTCAACTAAAACTCAGGAAGAAATTAAAATTGCGTAAAGGTATAAAAAAGTTAAATATTATTGTTCAAACATTGATAAACATTGTTAGAAGCTATTTTTCAAATATGAGATTACAAGATAGGTAATGCATTGTTATTTAGGTTACAAAATGTTTGTGTCCTCTTGCCTACAAACAGCATACTAATAAAGTTGTTGCTGCATTAAATTCAGAAAATTAGTTTCTCGACTTTTTTCTTTTAATAGATTTTCCGAATCCTTACCAGTTTAACTCCCCCCCCGCACCTACCATAATGCTTGGATAAGTTTTTGGACCTTCTCCTTCGATAAATAACATAATAGTATAACAAATAAAAACTTCTTTTACGTGATTCTCATAGGCTTTGACCGGGATAGCTGTCCCCTTTACCCTCCTAGCTACGCCACTGGCCGTTTGTGAGAAATAGTCTAATTAAAGGAAATACAGTCGTACTGTTTTTCCAACCAGTACTGTTTCCACTATGTGTGGAACCCGTACTGTTTCCACTACGTTTCAAGGTTATCAAATGGTTTTACCTGCAATATCTGGGGAGCGGCAAAGGGTAATATCTTAATGTTTTCAGGACTACTAACTGTGTCTACTTGGGACCACGACGATCTTCAGCTGCAACTATAACAACTTGGGACCAACTCGATGTGCAACTGCTTATGACTGTGGCTGAGTTAATTTGTATCTGCTAGTCTGACTACTTGCACCTTCGACTGTTTGTAGCTCTAACTACTTTTGACTGTAAATACTAGCGAACAAGATTACTTTTGACTATGACTTAAGCCATTTAATGGTTGTTTCTTTACTAAGACTGAGACTATTTGCAACTTTCATAAGAAGTGGCCGTGATTACTTCTTACTATTACTGCTTGTGACTGTGTGTACTTAAGTCCACAACTACTTACACCTGACACTATTTGCGAGTCTGACAACAAAAGACTACAATTGCGGTGACTTTCAGCTGTGAATGTAATTAGACTGTTTCTCCGGCTGCGATTGGGACTCTGACTTTTGAACCTATTGCAACTTTTGATATTACAACTAAAATTATTGAGCTAAAAAATAAAAAAAAATAATAATATCCTTTATATCAAAATGATACAGTGCATCCAGGTTGCCAAAAAAATCTTATCTGCAATATCTCAAGAATACCAAAGGTTATTAATTTCTATATATCATTGAATTTAAGTGGATGTTGAACTAAATCAGAAGATTCTAATGTTGACCTCAATCAGAAGATCTGTATGTGTGTATCTTTTGTCAGAAGGGTGCATCTTCAATTTTTAACAGAAAAAATTGATTCAACATTCAAGTCGAACTTAAAATAAAGCAAAAATCGTTACAAACAGGAGTTTGGCGACTGCCCCCTCCCCTAACCATAAATATCTAATTATGTCATTTGCACCTTACTAAAGATGAATTATATTTAATATGTTCTTTTATATTTTCAATATTGAAAAATTCCTTTGTTAATGTTATTATATATCAAATATTCGTTTTATATGTTCCTAGTCTTATTGATTATTATAGTCATTTAGTTTTCATTTGCCGTCAGTATTCCAAAAACAAAAGCATACGGTTCTAGACACATAGTTTAAATAAAATACACATCAAACAGTTCGTGGTAACAAACTGTAAGTAAGGAGCAACTCGGCTCAATAGTAACCAAAACTCCAAAAAATGGAGTTTTGATATCAATAGATACATCAGAAGAGCCAGCTTATTATGTTGATTCCAAAGATATAAGATTCATCAAGTTTAGTGTTACCCATCAGAAGCTACAAGCCTGAGAAAATTTGCCTGATTTTTGAAATAGGGCAAAAACAACCCTTAAAATTGAAGGAATCTTAATCAAAACCACACCATCGAATTAAGCGTAAAGAAAAAATTGATTCAACATTCAAGTCGAACTTAAAACAAAGCATTGCGCTGAATTTGATGGTGTGATTTACGTAAAGATTCTTTTACTTTTACAGAATGTTCTCCCCTTTCGAAAATCTGACCAATTTTCCCAGGTTCGTTGCCTCTTATGGGTGACATTAAGCTAATGAGTCGGATATATTCTGAATCAGCATATTAAGCCAAATCTTCTGATATATTTATTGATAACAAAATTCCGGTCTTTAGAGTCTTAGTTACTATTGAGCTGAGTCACTCCTTACTTACACTTCATTACCGCGAACTGTTTGAAAAGGTTTAGCAGGCTGTTTGCCACGCTTTCGTTTGTTATATTATAATTTCTGCTTGTTTTAAAATTTACTTTAGTATTCTTTTTAATTTCTATGTGTGACAAGTTTCATTTATTCAGTCATGGAGATATCTAATTTTCTTAAGTTTGACTTAAGAAAGGAACAATTCTCTTAGTCATTTTTTAGCCTTTAAATATAACAAAAATACCCATCTAAATTTTGGTCTCTGCTACTTGGTACTTTCTTTCATCGTCCTGCACGACTTCAAAATCTTTGTGAAACAAAAACTTTATTTTTATTTCTTCATATATTAAACCTTAATCAACTTAGGGATTTGCAATAATCGCTCTGGCATTATGATATTCAGTCTCCGGCGAGTTATTTTTATGAATCACAAATTCTTGTTATCCCCCCCCCCCCCTATTCGCTCACTCGCTTCTTCGTCGGCTCCTTTTGGAGCCTATAGAATCCCTTTGGCTAATTGTGAAAGAGATAAATTTTCAATAAGATACCAAATTCCTTCTATAGCATATAGGCTAAAATTAAATACTAAATAAAATAAAAATATTAATAGCCGATCACTTTTAAAGACTAAATTAGTATAATATATCATTAACCTTTGATGACGGGGTGATTCTTCTTGATAATTTGTTTCTTAGTATTATTTTTAGATTTTGCCGTGCTGGGTAGCCTCCTTTGTCCTTCTCTTTCTATATGTTATGATGTTTTTTGGTTTATCTTCTTTATCTTTATTTTTGGTGTACTTGAACTCATTGTAATAATAATTGTTAGCCTTCCTTTCGAGCTTAGCTCCCTGTTGGCTCTATTTAATTATTTGTGTTTGATTATATTTGTACGAAATAAAATCTATCGATCTATCTTTATGTGTTTTTTTTTTACATTTTTACAAGCCGGGCAAACATTACATAGGGGGGGGGGGTAAACCCCTTAATCTCCCTGGATACGGTCTCGAAACATACCCTCTATGGATGCCGTTTTTTTTCGTTATTTTAATTTTTTGAACGTTTGATTTTGTTATTTTTTGAAACGTTTTATTTTTGAAACAAAATAAAAGTTTGTTTGCATTTAAATGTATCAAAATGATCGCATTCAAATGAAAGTTAACCCTTATGAAGCATAAATGATCTAGGATATCAAAATAAGCAGCCTATATAAAACGTAAACATTTTTTTAAAGAAAATAATTAAAAGTATAATGATTAATTAACTTTACTAGGTTTTTTCTTGTAACTTTAACATTAACTTTCTGATAAACTGGATGTACATAGTATCTTTTGATTTAGTTTAACATGTCCCTCAACATTCTCCGAAGTTTCCCCTTAATGTCATTACTCTTTTGAACACACCTAAATTCAAAAATGGCCAGATAGATCCTGCATATAAGAAATGGTAAATTTATTAATTTATAATCTTGCCCTGGGCATTCTGGGGGGTATTTCATCCCCGGAGAAATAATTACTAGAACTTTTGACCATTGTGAACAAACTTCATTCTTTTTAAAACGTTGATGGTCGTTGAAGGGAAGTGGCATTAAAAAGGGCAAGGGGGCTAATTGCCCTCTGATAGCTCTTCAAGATCTCCTGACATTTTCAGCTCTCGGAGGGCCTTCAATTTCCATATCAGGAGCCTCTGGTAAAGAGGAAAAATATTAATGATACAATGCTTTTAACGTTCTTTTTTATTTTTCTGGAATCTCCTGTCACCTAAATACTTTTGAGGACTCGGAAAGTAAATTACACATATTTGAAGTGGCTTTTCCTTAGGAAAATTCCAACCCAATGGACAAAAAGCTATTTTCACTTGTCCTTGATCGCCTGAAAAGACCATATTGAAGACGGGGCTTAACCTAATGCCTACGGCAATCTCTTGTAAAAAACAAATTATCAAAGCACCTCTTCGGGGTATTTTCATTTTACTTTCTCTGTAAAAGTTTTTCTTCTTGTTTCAGGGTAAAAAATCTTCCAGTTCGCATTATTATTGTTATTTTGAACATGCTAGAACCAACATTTTGCCTGTGATATAGAGATGCTACCTATATTAATAACTGAATATTTAGCCATAAAGATATAAATAATAAAGATTAATAATAATAAAATTATTATAATTATATAAAATATATAGACGAACAAGATATTATATATTTAATATAAAATTTATATATATACAAAAATTTAAGTTGTTATTATTATTGCGTTATAAAAATTATACACTTAAACTTTGAACACTAGAAAAAAGATGGAATTTCAGTTTTTTGAATGAACAGTTTTCCTAAAAGATACATTTTGATGGTAAAATTCCCAAATTCTGCTTAAAAAACGTTTTTATAGTGATTAGGCAATGTCGGGAAGGATGAAAAAAAATTTCAATCTGAATAAAAAAATACTATTTGAATGTATTATTTGATATTGTACTATTGGATTATAGAAAGCGAATCAAACTTGCCCGAAGGCAGAAATAGCTTAATGCGTCTTGAATTGACCGAAACCCTGAGAGACATAAATCACTTCTCCATCAGTCAGAAGTGCCTTACTTGGGAAGAAGTACCAATACAACCAAAGAGCAGTAGTCCCACACGGGGTCTGAGGCTATTCCATTGATGGCAGTCTCACTGTGAGAGATGACAATTCAAATCACTAATCGGGGCCCTTCATGCTTATCCAATGACTGCAAAAATATAAACCATTACGTATCAAACAAAGAAGAAAAAAAAAAATAATAAATGAAATATAAAATCAAATGGCGGAGAAAAACGAAAGTAGTGTCAGCCAGTGGAACGATATGAAGCGAAAATAAGCAGATATTTTGTTAAGGACCTCCGCCAAGTCGAAACATCTACTTATTTTCGCTTCAAGACGTTCCACTGGCTGACACTACCCTCCTTTTTCTCGGCTAATTGGTTTCATTTTTTTTACTATTTTTCTTCTCTGTTTCATACGTCATATATAGCCAGTGTGGTCTTAGAATGTATTTATATGCCGTTACCGATACTCCGAGCAATAAGTGTAAGGAAGGAAAGACCTTGACCTCGAAACTTCCAAAATAGGGTTCTCGGATACGCTGAATTTAATCATGCGATTTTAAATAAGATCCATTGACTTTCAGGGGGAGTTTCTTTGATGAAAATCAGGTCAATTTTTCAGGAGCGTAGCTTTTGATGGGTAACATTAAACTTAATGAATTATATATATTTGGAATTAGCATAACAAGCAAAGTCTTTTGATATATTTTTTTTTTTAAATCAAAATTCCGTTTTTAGAGTTTCGAAGCCGTGTCACTCCTTACTTATAGTTCGTTACCACGAACTGCTGGATGAATTTTCGGGAATTTTAGCTTTGATCGAAACCCTTCAAAAAGGTCAGGTTATAGGGCCACTTTTTGGGAGATTTAGCCCTAATCTGCCTCCATATTTCCAGGCGCTAATATAGATGTAACAGCAATAAAACCGAGGGAAAAAGGCAGGTAAAGGGTAGATAAAACTGCAAAATCTTACACTAATCATTAGCAACACCGGCATTAATTAGAGGCAATTAACTGCCATTGATTAGAGGCCCTTTAATTATGGAAATAACAACACCTATCTATGAATGCAATGGGAAAGCTGATCCCGCAGTAGCGTGAACCGGAATTTGATCTTTTATAGATTGATGCAAAATCAACATTAATGTCAGTATCATGTAGGATTCCGATTCGCCTCTGTATAAACAATTACACAGGGAAAAGACTACTTTATAAAATCTAAATTTTTTTATTAATTAAAATGTTCTTCCAATTATTTAATTAATTTTTAATAAGTTCACTTTAAAATAACTATTAAGGTTTCAAACTCCATTTTAATAATAAGCTATAATTATTTAAATTACTTTCTGTCACATCCAAAAGTTTGATCTTTAAACAAAAGCAATTTTCTTTTGAAAAAGTTAAGTATATAAAATATTATAAGTTTGCAAGTCACGGGTGGTGATACCGCCAATTGGAAAAGGGGTAAATGTCTTTTAAATAAATATCAATATACAAAAGCATAGCAGGTTCTCTGACACTTAATATAAGGAGCGCAGCTCCAGCAGTCTTATTCGGGGGAAGGGGGACAAGAGGGGCTCCACATCCGGGAAGACAAGGGGCATGGGATATCCGTCAGGGGAAAGGGTTTTAGGAAACTTGATTTGGGTTTTTGGGAAACTGTTCTATAATTGATACCGAACACCCATTGAAAAAAAGTATAGGGGCATGTGTCTGCCCTAAGTCTCCAATAACACATGTTTCTACAAGCGGTAGTGAAGAAGCTATTTAATAAAGACATTACTTAGTTCACCAAAACTTATCAAAAATTATCAGCAATGATTAGTTGCAGACCACAGTAGTATAGTGTAAACAAGCTTTCGGGTGGCCGAAAGTGAATGTAGTATGCACTCGGATTTTTTCAGCCAGCTTCAACACTGATGTTGCAGTATCTACCCCCCTCCACGCTCCCCGACATCAGGTCCAGCACAGAATACTCAATATTGTAGTTGAACCAAGCGCCATTCCGCTCTCCTCTATATCGCGCTATTCAGTTGCATGTCATTTGGAATGCCGTCTTTCAGCCAGTACAGGCGTCTTTAAATCCCCATTAAGACGTTATACGGGAAATTGTAAGCCCTCTCCTTGACCAACAAGAAAAAATAACCCTTTTGTATGGGCAGCAGTGAAATATCTTCTTTTTTTCGTCCTCGATATCGAGGCACTAGAACATCATAAAGAGATGATTATCATTTCCTGGTTAGAACGAGAACATCATAGACCAGGTGATAAAATGATTATGACAAAATGGCCGCCTTCCCTTCTGTTTACAAACAATACTTTCATTATGAAAGTAAAGAGCAGCATTAAACCAGTAAACGAGCAAAATTTATTCCATACAGGAAGAGAGGAACCTTTCCTCTTCATTTTTGTCGTAGAAGCTTTGGATGATGCTCATTCGATTGAAAATTGAAAGTTCAAGTTTATTTTTTAAAATCCTTAATAATTTGGTGAAATGAAACTTTCAAGGATAATTTTCTTGGTCAGGAGATAATTAACATTTTGCTTAGGGAATGATGGGCTAGGGGCCAAGAAATGAGCCACAATTTTTTTTGTGGCCTCCGTAAGACCAATAAATAGGTGATATTTAAGGTAAATGTTTAGGACACACAGGTCCCCTCTAAGCAGGAACAACATCTTCTTCAGGTTCACTCTCTTCGAATCATCAGTTTCATCATCGTTGCTGCTTGTTTTTACTACTACTACTACTACTAACAACTCACCGCAGTACCAAGCAACCTGAGGCCATCACAGCTACACACACGCTCCTCCTCCATCCCAATCAATTCAAAGCTTTCCTCTTTACACCCTCCCAGGTACTACCCATTTCCCTGATCTTTCTTTATTAAATCCTTCTACACCAACCACAGACAACCTGCTTTTCGTTTAGCCCTTGACGGCTGGCCGAAAAGGACAATCCTTGGCAATGTGTCATTATTCATCCGTAGAAAGTGCCCTAACCATCTTAATCTTTCTCTTATTAAAGCATTAATAAGCAGGATTGAACCACACTTTTTGTACAGCCAACTGTTTGAAATACGGTCAGTCAGCAGTGTACCCAGAACAATCCGTGGGCAATTTTTTTTGGAAAACATCTAGCGAATCTTTAGCCGCTTTTCGGAGCACCAATGCTTCAGAATCATATTTTATCAATATCATCACTGTAGCTTCCAACATTCTAATCTTGATTTGCCGACTTATTTTCCTATTCTTTCAAATTTTACAACTCTGAAAAAAAACACCAAGAGCCTTGGCCATGCTACTTTTAACAGCTTCACTACTCCCCACCGTCTTTACTAATAGTACTACCAAGGTAAGTGAAGCTGTCCATCTGATCAATCTGTTTGTTACCCAACGTCACCCTTTCATCTTCACTTATTCCTAGCATTAGCGATTTAGTCTTCTTAACATTAATTTTCAAACCTATCCTAGCACCCTGAGTTCATTCATTTTGCTCACACTTTCATCAAGGGTGCTTAAAATCATCAGCATAATCTATATCCACGAAAATCTTTCCTCCCCATTTGATTACATGTTTTTCCATTGCCCCTCCTTTGCTCTTTAAGAAAAAGTCGATCAAAATGATCCACATAAAGGGGGATAGAACACATTCCTGCTTAACTCCTGATTTAGTACGAACCCAGCTGCTAGTCTCATTTCCTACATTAACCGCAGCATATACTGCTTATTTCCATAGGCTAAAATAAATAAGTTCAATTCTATTTTATATTTTCTTAATTCAATTATAACTTGAGATCTCTCAATTCAAATATAACCTGAGATCTACCTAAAATATAAAGATTTCCCACAGTACAATCAGGATTTTGTATTACAATTCCTAAAGGTCATACATAGAACAGTCTATCAAATGCTATTTTTATTTTCCTGTCTATAAACAAAATTAGTTGGTTAAGCTATTAATGTAAATTAATAGAGAGAAATAAAGAGATATATAGACATATACTGCTGCAAGGGTCTTAACTTCATCCAAAATACTGGTAAAAGGGTTTATTTTAATATACATGTGGCATAGTTCTGAATCTTCAACTCACCCACATATTTCCATCTTTGAGGGAACTCCTTACTGATTTCATTAACCATTACTAGGAACAAAAGAAAACAAAAAAATTAATATTTAATATTAGTTCTGTCCCAGCCTCTCCTTCCCTTTAGCCATTACGCAGTAAGCCCCACTCCCTCCCTCTCTCTTTTTTCTTTGTCGTGTATTGGTTTTATCTAAATATGTACACTAGACAGATAGAGAAAGAAGTTGATTCCCTCGTGACTGGCTTTCAGTAGCCCACAGATAACAAAAAAAGTTTTTCGCCTCCTTCCAGCTCATCAGACTAGTAAACCTCCTTTGACTTAAAAAAATGTGACGTAAATGCATACTGTATACTCCCCCCCCTGAAGGCCCTATAATTGGCTTAGACCTATGTACATATATGTTTGCTAGTATTTCAATACATGGAATTACTATCTTGAGAAAATTTATATAAAAACCTGTTTTTAAAAAAAACGCTGATGTTTAAAATATGGCATAAGTAATTTTAAACATTGCCCAATAAAAAGCTCAAAACATAGGCAACGCGCTAGCGCTACCTAAGTAAAGAACGATGTGGGTACAATGTGTTTTTTTTTTTTTTTTCCATTTCCGAGCACTTCGTATCGAAGGAGTTGTCGTAGAAACTTCGAAAACGGCTCATTTGATTGGAAATTGGAGTGGCTAGTGCCCTTTTTAATAGTCGAAAGTGATTGGAGGACATATAGCCCCCCCCCCCCCGCCCCAAGCCCATCATTTCCCCAAATACATCCAATCAAAATTTTAAGATAGCCATTTTGTTTCAGGGTAGTTGATTTCCAGATAGAAAATATGTTTTTGAGGAGGACACTCCCCCCCATCCTCATGGCAATGGTTTTAAGTTATGTCCTGGGGGCATATAAGGTTTTTATATAAGGCGTTGTCGAAGAAACTTCAAAACAGGCTCATTCGATTGGAAATTCGAAGGACTAGTTCCCTTTTTAATAGTCGAAAGGGATTGGAGGGCAAATAGCCCCCCCCCCATGCCCATCATTCCCCAAACACATCCAATCAAAATTTTGATATAGCCATTTTGTTCAGCTTAGTTGATTCCCAGATAGAAAATATGTTTTGAGGAGGAGACTCCCCCACAGCCCCCAGGACAAGGGTTTTAGGTTGGCGTTTTTAAAGAAGGCGTTGTCGTAGAAACTTCAAAAAAACTCCCCCACAACCCTCAGGGCAAGGGTTTTAAGTTATGCTCTGGGGGCATATAAGGTTTTTAAAGAAGGTGTTGTCGTAGAAACTTCAAAAAAAATGATTCGATTGGAAATTCAAAGGGCTAGTGCCCTTTTTAATAGTCGAAAATGATTGATGGGGAACTAGCCCGCCCCACGCCCATCATTCCCCCAAACACATCCAATAAAAATATTGAGATAGCCATTTTGTTCAGCATAGTTTAATTCCACATAGAAAATATATTTTTGAGGAGGACACTCCCCCACAACCCTCAGGGCAAGGATTATAAGTTATGCCCTGGGGGCATATGAGGTTTTAATTGAAATCTTTGTCGTAGAAACATAAAAAAGGCTCATTCGATTTTAAATTCAAAGGGATAGTACCCTTTTTAATAGTCAAAAGTGATTTGAGGGCAACTAATCCCCCTCTCACGCCCACCTTTTCCCCAAACACATTTAATCAAAATTTTTAGATACCCATTTTATTCAGCGTAGTTGATTTCCAGATAGAAAATATTCTTTTGAGGAGGACACTCCCTCAGAACCCTTGGGACAAGGGTTTTAAGTTATGCCCTAAGGGCATATAAGAAAGATGTTGGCACAATGTACTATTTAATTTTTTATTAGAGCAGGGCACTTTATATGGAAGGGGTCGTCGTAGAAACTTCAATAGGGTCTCATTCGATTGGAAATTGAGAGTTCTAGTGCCCTTTTTAATAGTCAAAAGTGATTGGAGGGCAACTGAAACTAGCCCCCCCCCACGCTCAACATTCCCCCAAACACATCCAATCAAAATTTTGAGATAGCTATTTTGTTCATCGTAGATGATTTCCAGATAGAAAATATGTTTTTGAGGAGGACACTCCCCCACCATCCTCTGGCAAGGATTTTAAGTTATGCCCTGGGGGCATATAAGGTTTTCATAGAAGGCGTTGTCGAAGAAACTTCAAAACAGGCTCATTCGATTGGAAATTTGAAGGGCTAGTTCCCTTTTTAATAGTCGAAAGTGATTGGAGGGCAAATAGCCCCCCCCCATGCCCATCATTCCCCCAAACACATCCAATCAAAATTTTTGTATAGCCATTTTGTTCAGCGTAGTTGATTTCCAGATAGAAAATATGTTTTGAGGAGGAGACTCCCCCACAGCCCCCAGGGCAAGGGTTTTAAGATGGCGTTTTTAAAGAAGGCGTTGTCGTAGAAACTTAAAAAAAACTATCCCACAACCCTCAGGGCAAGGGTTTTAAGTTATGCCCGGGGGCATATAAGGTTTTTTAAAGGAGGTGTTGTCGTAGAAACTTAAAAAAAAATGATTCGATTGGAAATTCAAAGGGCTAGTGCCCTTTTTAATAGTCGAAAATGATTGGTGGGCAACTAGCCCGCCCCACGCCCATCATTCCCCCAAACAAATCCAATAAAAATATTGAGAAAGCCATTTTGTTCAGCATAGTTTATTTCCAGATAGAAAATATTTTTTTGAGGAGGACACTCCCCCACAACCCTCAGGGCAAGGATTATAAGTTATGCCCTGGGGGCATATAAGATTTTTATTGAAATTTTTGTCGTAGAAACATCAAAAGGGCTCATTCGATTTGAAATTCAAAGGGATAGTACCCTTTTTAATAGTCAAAAGTGATTTGAGGGCAACTAACCCCCCTCTCACGCCCACCTTTTCCCCAAACACATTTAATCAAAATTTTTAGAAAGCCATTTTATTCAGCGTATTTGAAAGTTTTGGAAATTAGGTCGTTAAGGATGACAACCCCACGACAACCCCTCACCCCTCAGCCCTCAGGGCAAGGGTTTTAAGTTATGCCCTGGGGCATATAAAGTTTTTGTTGAAAGTGTTGTCGTAGAAACTTCAAAAGGGCTCATTCAATTGCAAATTGAAAGGGCTAGTGCCTTTTTTAATAGTTGAAAGGGATTGGATAGCGACTAACGCCCACCATTTTCCAAAACACACCCAATCAAAATTTTTAGATATCCATTTTGTTTCAACGTAGTTGAAAGTTCCGGAAATTAGGTCTTTATGGATGATAACCCCCATCAGAGCCCTCATTGCAAGGGTTGTAGGTTATGCCCTGGGGGCATATAAGGTTTATATAGAAAGTTGTTGTATAAATGATAGGCAGTACGATCGCGCTGCCTAAGTAAAGAATGGGGACACCCGAGAACGGGACAAGAAAAGGGGACTAAGTAAAGAGGAGGACACTGCCCCACAACCCTCAGGGCAAGGATTTTAGTTATGCCCCGGGGGCATATAAGAACGATGTTGGCACAATGTATTATTTATTAATTTTTTCCTTTAGAGCAGGGCACTCCGCATCGAAGAAGTTGTCGTAGAAACCTCGAAAAGTGCTCATTCAATTGGAAATTGGAGTGGCTTGTGCCCTTTTTAATAGTCGAAAGTGATTAGAAGGCGACTAATACCCCTTCTATGTCCACCATTTCCCGGAACACATCGGGATTTGAGATAGCCATTTTGTTCAGCTTAGTTGATTTCCAGATAGAAATTATGTTTTTGAGAACAGTCCCCCACAGCCCTTAGGGCGAGGGTTGTAAGTTATATCCTGGGGGCATATAAGGTTTTTTATAGAAGGCGTTGTCATAGAAACTTTAAAAAAGGCTCATTCGATTGGAAATTCAAAAGGCTAGTGCCCTTTTTAATAGTCGAAAGTGATTAGAGGGCAACTATCCCGCCTCTCACGGCCACCTTTTCCCCAAACACATCTAATCAAAACTTTGAGATAGCCATTTTATTCAACGTAGTTTTAAGTTCTGGAAATTAAGTCTTTGAGGATGACAACCTCTCCACAGCCCTCAGGGCAAGGGTTGTAAATTATTCCCAGGGGCATATAAGGTTCTTATATAGCGCGTTGTCATAGAAACTTCAAAAAGGGCTCATTCGATTGGAAATTGAAATGGCTAGTGCCCTTTTAAATAGTCGAAAGTGATTGGAAAGCAACTAATACCCTTTCCACGCCCACCATTTACCCAAACACATCCAATAAAGATTTTGAGATAGCCATTTTGTTCCACGCAATTCAAAGTTCAGGAAATTATACTTTTGAACAGGGCACTCCCCCCACAGTCTTCAGGGCAAGGGATATAAGTTATGCCCTGGGGGCATATAAGGTTTTTATTGAAATCTTTGTCGTAGAAACCTGAAAAAGCCTCATTCGATTGGAAATTCAAAAGGCTAGTGTCCTTTTTAATAGTCAAAAATGATTCGAAGGCAACTAACCCCCCTCTCACGCCCATCTTTTCTCCAAACACATCCAATCAATATTTTAGATAGTCATTTTATTCAACGTAGTTGAAAGTTTTGGAAATTAGGTCTTTAAGGATGACAACCCCTCCCCCCACAGCCCTCAGGGCAAGGGTTGTAAGTTATGCCCTGGGGGCGAATAAGGTTTTTATTGAAAGCGTAGAAACTTCAAAAGGGCTCATTCAACTAGAAATTGAAAGGACTAGTGCCTTTTTTAATAGTTGAAAGTGATTAGAGAGCGACTAACGCCCCTCACACGCCCACCCTTTTTCCAAACACATCCTATCAAAATTTTGAGATATCCATTTGGTTCAACGTAGTGGAAAGTTCTTGAAATTAGGTCTTTTAGGATGATAACCCCCTCAGAGCCCTCAGTACAAGGGTTGCAAGTTATGCCCTGGGGGCATATAAAGTTTATATAGACAGTTGTTATAGAAATTTCAAAAATAAAAAAGCTCATTTGATTGGAAATTGAAATTGCCCTTTTTAATAGTCGAAAGTGAGTGGAGAGTAATTAACCCCCCTATTACGCCCACCATTTCCCCAAAAAACATTCAATCAAAGTTTAGAGATAGCCATTTTGTTCAACGTAGTTGTAAGTTCTGGAAATTATGTATTTAAGAATGACAAACCCCCCAGAGCCCCAAGGGCAAAGGTTGTAAGTTCTGCCCTGGGGACATATAAGGTTTTTATAGATAGAGTTGTTGTAAAACTTCAAAGGGGCTCATTCAATTCGAAATTGAGAGGGCTAGTGTCCTTTGTAATAGTCGAAAGTGAATGGAGGGTAACTAAGCCCCCTCTAACGCCCACGATTCCTGCAAACATATCCAATCAATATTTTCAGATTGCCATTTTGTTCAACGTAGTGGAAAGTTCTTAAAATTAGGTCTTTGAGAATGACACCCCCCCTCCAAGCACTCAGGGCAAAGGTTGTAAGTTATCCCCTCGGGGTATATAAGATTTTTATTGAAAGTTTTGTCGTAGGAACTTCAAAAGTGCTCATTTGATTGGAAATTGAAAGGGCTAGGGCTATTTTTGAAGTTTTGAAGTTAGTCGCTATCCAATCACTTTCAACTATTAAAAAAGGCACTAGCCCTTTCAATTTCCAATTGAATGGTCCCTTTTGAAGTTTCTACGACAACGCTTTCCATAAAAACTTTATATGCCCCAGGGCATAACTTAGAACCCTAGCCCTGAGGGTTGTGGGGGGAGGGTTGTCATCCTTAAAGACCTAATTTCCAAAGCTTTCAACTACGCTGAATGAAATGGCAATCTAAAAATTTTGATTGGATGTGTTTGTCGAAAAGGTGGGCGTGAGAGGGGGGTTAGTTGCCCTCAAATAACTTTCGATTATTAAAAATGGTACTATCCCTTTGAATTTCAAATCGAATGAGCCCTTTTTTCAAGTTTCTACGACAAAGATTTCAATAAAAACCTTATATGCCCCCAGGGCATAACATATCCTTGCCCTGAGGGTTGTGGGGGAGTATCCCCCTCAAAAATATATTTTCTATCTGGAAATCTACTACACTGAACAAAATGGCCATCTCAATATTTTTATTGGCTGTGTTTGGGGGAATGATGGGCTTGGGGGGGGGGTAGTTGCCCTCCAATCACTTTCGACTATTAAAAAGGGCACTATCCGTTTGATTTTCCAATCAAATGAGCTTTTTCTGAAGTTTCTACAAACAACGCCTTCTTTAAAAACCTAATATGCCCCCAGGGCATAACTTAAAGCCCTTGCCCTGAGGGCTGTGGGGGAGTGTCCTCCTCAAAAACATATTTTCTATCAGGAAATCAACTACGCTGAACAAAATGGCTATATCACAATTTTGATTGGATGTGTTTGGGGAATGATGGGCATGGGGGGAGGGCTAGTTGCCCTCCAATCACTTTCGACTATTGAAAAGGGAACTAGCCCTTTGAATTTCCAATCGAATGAACCTGTTTTGAAGTTTCTACCACAATGGCTTCTATAAAAACCTTATATGCCCCCAGGGCTTAACTTAAAACCCTTGCCTTAAGGGTTTTGGGGGAGTGTCCTCCTCAAAAACATATTTTCAATCTGGAAATCAACTACGATAAACAAAATGGGTATCTCGAAATTTTGATCAGATGTGTTTGGGGGAATGATGGCGTGGAGGGGAGGGATAGATGCCCTCCAATCACTTTCGACTATTAAAAAGGGCACTAGCCACTCCAATTTCCAATCGAATGAGCCCTTTTCGATGTTTCTACGACAACTCCTTCTTTCATGTTGCTCCTTACTTTCAGTTGAAAAACTATTTTATTTAATTTCTGATCGTTTTTTTAATAATGCTGGGAAATTCGGTGCCCCCTTCATAGCAATGTCACTTCTCCAATGAAAACTTCCTCCATGGAAAGATTCGCCCTCATAACCCCCCACCCATCCCCGACTACCAGAAAAAATCCCCCCCTTAAAACGTCTGTATACTTTCCAATAACCAATACTGTATGTAAACATTGGGTAAAGTTCATAACTTTCAGCCCTCCCCCTGGGAACTTTGGGGTTTTAAGTTATCCTAAAAGACATAGTTATTATATTTTTGACGATGCTGAACAAAATGGATATCTCAAAATTTTGATCGCTCCTTACTTACAGTTCGCTACCACGAACTGTTTGAAACATGAAGAAATTTTAAAAAATGTATCAAAAGATGAAAAAGAAAAAAAAATCTCATTGAAATTCAGGCAAATGCGGAACGCTGGTAAAATTTAGGTCCCTTTTGTCTTTCTTGGAAAGTAGTTGAGGAAGCTGAGTGAAACTCTCAGGAATGAATCTAAGGCCTCGATGGTCACCTGAGAGGGTAATCACATCCCCCTTCTCCCTCCTATAAGAGCGCAGACCTTTGATGACATTTTACAATCTTTCTGTTGTAAAAGCGACACCGAAAGAATTAAATGTACTGCTCGAATTAGGCACAAGAAAAGTTTGGGCCTCATACCTTTGCTCAGTCCTGAATTAAAAGTTTTTAAATATTTCAAATTTATTTATTAAATTTAGGAAAAAATCTTAATATAGCTTAAAACCCTGCCGAAACAGTAGGAAATGTATTTTCTACAACTAGAGCCAATGAGATAGAGACTAAAAAACCCCCAATTAAGGAACTTTCTTTTGCAAAATTTAGATAGAAATAGAGCAAGGACGTATCCACAATTTTTACTTAAGGGGGAAAAGGGTTAAGGTGAAGTTTTCAAAGAATATTTAGGCGGATGTTTAACTAAAACAAAACGAACTATGAGCATGTAGATTTTCAAAAAGGTGACAAAGCAATATCTCAAGAGCGGCTTACATGATTAAGTTTGACCTTAGATGGTAAGCTGTGCGGATTCTGAACCAGCCAGAAGGCAGTATGTGTATACTATTAATACTAAAACTACTGTTGCTGTTACTAATGATGCTGAAGGTATTAAGGTGAAATTTTTAGGAAACGCTTAGGAGGGGGTGGGGGGGTTCAATTAAACAAAAAAACATATGCAGGCAGGTTTTTGAAAGGGCATTTAAGCAATATCATAGACAGCGCCGCTCCATAATAGCTAGAAAAAATCCTTGAAAATTTTGAAGCAGATAATTTGACTGTAACACATCCATTTTCCTTTTCCAAACACATCCAGGCAAAATTTTGAGACAGCCATTTTGTTCAGCATAGAAGAAGGGTTCAGTCATTATTTCTCTAGGGATATTGGGCAGGTCCACCCCCCACAATTATGCAGTTGGCCCATTATACTTTAAAACTAAACGTTGCTTTAAAACTAAGTCAAATGGCTCTGTGTTTATGGTTGCCAATAAGAAACTTCATTAATATATCGAGAAAAACTGTGGGTATTAAGCTGAAACTTTCGGGACTACTACTATTACTACTTTTTGATCTTACAATATACATAAATTAAAAGAGTCTAAGTGTATCCAGGCTGTCCAGGTTGTTAAGTTATATTTTTCTGGTAACCTTGAGGAGGTATGAAATTGACTTAAACAATACTATTTGTGTTAGGATTAAAAATTCTTGAAACAATTTCTCCAACATACAAACAGCAAGCCAAACTATTGATTCTTATACAAAAGATATAAAATATTTTTTCCACGAAAAAGACTGCCAATGAAAAACGAACAGAAATTAGTTCAAAAAAGTTTTCCCACAAATAAGTTTTTCAAAAAAAATTAAAGAGCTCCATTAAACCAAAAATGAGCAAAAATAAAGTAAAATTATCGTCCAAGTGCAAACGAACAAAAATTGTCATGAGTAAGACTAACAACCCCCGTATGGTACCTTCTCAAGACTAGAACATAATTTGGACTTTACTGATAAAAAAAAAAGATCTTGGATTTTCACTGATATTTATTCCTTAAAGTTTTAATATTTTTTTTTTTATTTAAGTAGAAAAAGTGAAAACATTTAAAATTGACTTCTTGTCAGTAAAGTGCAAATTATGTTGTGGTCTTGAGAAGGCATGGGGGTTGTTACTTCTACTCATGATAATATTTGTTCGTTTTGAGTTTGACTCGGTTTTTATTGTAATTTTTGTTCGTTTTGGTTTCATTTATTTATTCACAACGATTTGCGGTAGTTTTACACTTTGAAAATTATTTGACTTTATTTCTGCTCATTTTTGGTTAAGGGAGCTCTTTACTTTTCTTTGAAAAACTTGTTTTGTGGAAAAAGTTAAGTTATGTCAGGTTAGGTATTTAATATAATGTGTTCTGGGCGGCCTGCTTTCCATAATTCTTTGTCGTAGTTTTCATAATTTTGTTTCTAAAGTATTATACTTTCATCCTATTTTGGTATGTTTCATTATGATTGACCTGACATCACTTCTCGAGTTACGGAAGCAAACTTATAAGCAAACTTCACGAGTGTGTACTAGCTAATTCGGAAGTACCATTTTTTTATTAATTATATAATAAAAGGAGGAGATAGTTGAGTTTAAGAAAATTCCTTAAGGCGAGAGATGAACCAAAAACTGAATGTAACTCTAAAGATGAAAAACTTAGAAAGAAAGTGACAAATTTAAATATTTGGGAGCAATGTTTTCAGCTAAAGCGATTTGAAGGAGTATGTAAAAGAGATGATTTAATTTAGAAACAACGCTGCCAGGATTTTTTTTTATACAGAATAATTTTTGTTCATTTTAAGGTTTAATTTTAAAATTTAATTAAGTTTAAAAGACCATCTTACGTATGGAGAGAATATTACAGTGGAATTGTCAAGTAAATAATTTGAATAGGTAAGTATAATAATAAATGATCCTTTTTTTAATTTACAAAGAGACTACCTCTCTCAGACCTTATTTTTTCCCCAGACCCCAGTTTGCCCCCCCCCCCCCTGCTGAAATTTATTTTCTAAAAATGTCAGTTTTTTTAGTACATCTTTATCTTTTTTATTACTATATGGCTCGTTTTTCAGTTTTCTCTGTCATTTTCACTTGATTTGAGAAAGTTCTGGTAGGCCACTAGCCTCAGCTTTTCCACTTAAAACATGGCACCAAAAGTGCCGTTTTAAGTGAAACAAAAAAAAATTTCTTGTGTAGGTAGGATAAATGGTATTATAAAACAAGTTTGTTTTAATTAAAAAAATGATAGAGATATTTAATTCTTTGTTTAAATATTGAAAAAGATTTCCTTCCCGGGACATGCTTTAAAAAATAAGCCTAGGAAATACTGAAAAAACAACACAGGATACCGATACCGATATACTGAAATGCCCGATACGATGTAAATGATACCAATACGCCCGATACCGATACTGCGATACTGATACGCCTGATACCACGTACAACCCTTTCCCAGGGACTACGGAGGGTCATATTATCATCAAAACCATATTTATTGGACCTTTGAACTATGTTAAACAAAATGGCTATTTCGAAATTTTTATAGGACAACTTTGGGGGGGAGGGGGCCTTTAAAAAAAAAGGGAGGGAGGCTAGTTGCCATCCAATCTTTTCTGTCACATTTTAAAAGGCATTCCCTGATGTCGATTCACATTGACACACATAAACAGGTTAGACATGCTTTGTTATGAAAATATCTGCGCGTCAGATTCTGGAGTCTTTCCAACTTGAATTCTGTAATAGCATTCATTGATTCACGATTGTGGATGAAGAAAGTCTATATGGAATGATTTGAAATTTTTAGATGTGAGTTTCTGTTTTGTTTTATATTTCAAAGTATTAAAATGGGAAAAACGCAGTTTTGATTCATAATGAAAGGACTGATATTGGTAACACTTTAGATTTGTTACTGTAAACTCTCCAGAAGAAAAACTAAAGGAGTAGCATTTTTAAATTTTCTTTTTTTACCTTTAAATTTGCATTTGTGACAATTTATTCCCCTCTAAATAATATCGAAGAATTATACTATCTAAAAATTGTGGTAAATATTTCGCAGTTCATATTATTGACTTACGAATAAAGTGAACATACTACTTGATACTACTTTTTACTAGGCATACTTTGATACTACTCTTTTCCAAATATAACAATCATTTTTGTCAAATGAATTTTACCCCCACCCCTATATATACCAATTCAGGGTATATATTTGCACATTAAGGGGGTGGGAGTAAATTTTATTTCTGATGTAAATAGCAGGTAAGTTTAAACTCCTCCCACCCCCCCCCCCCCTAATGTGCAAATATATACCCTTAATCGGTATATATAGGGGTGGGGGTACAATTTATTTCCTACTAAAATGATAATTATATCTGGAAAGAGCATAAAAAAAGGCATCGAGTGGTATGTTTACTCTATTCATAAGTCAATAATATGAGATAAGTTTAAACTTTACCCTCATCCCTAATGTGCAAATAGACCTGTTTTTTCACTCATCAATGTGCTAAGATCTTACATCTTTTGTCAGAAAACGCTTAAAAGTGAAATCTTTGAACAAAGATCTTATATCTTTGGTCGTTTTTGTGCAAACGTATTTCATCATTCTGCTCTGATCAGCGGTCTGAGAACAATGATGAGTAGATCATCAAAGTTCTCTCATCATTGTTCTGTATGGCAAATCAGTGGCGGTCTTCACACTTTGCTAACATCAGTGAGCTCTAAGATCTTAGAACAAAGATGAGTTAAAAAACCATAATCTTTGCAGAAAGATGTAAGATCTTAGTGCTAAAGCCATTGTTGTGTCAGACCAATAAGTCACGGACTAGTGAATTTGTGGTTTCTAGCACTAAAAAACTGGCCTAATTTATACTCTGAATTGGTATATATATATAGGGGTGGGGGTAAAATTCTCCCAGGCCAGGGTTGCCACCCTGGCCTGGGAGAATTTACTACATCTCAGAGGAAAAAATTTACTAAATCGTATCTGTTTTTACTAAATGCTCAAATTTTTTTTTGCGTGTGCGACTACCGCCGCACGCGCACCATCAAGCATCGATTTTTACTATAGGAGGATAATCAATAGGATTTACGCAATCTTTTTTCCTTTTTTCTTGTTCTTTTTCTCTTTTCCTTTTTTCTTTCGTTGTCATAGTATGATTGAAAATTCCGGAACCTATAAGTTCAAAAATCCTTTTTTATTATTATTATTTGGATGTACTACTGGATAGGCGTCATATTCCAGATGTGGTGTATCCAAGACGTCAAAAATAGTCTGGAATCTCGGATTCTGGAAATCCAGCTGATGAAGCCCGGTTTAATTTATCAATGGTCTTCAGGTCATAAAATTCAGGTATATTGAAAAATTGAAAAACAATCAACGAAGAAAAACAGCTACAACTCATATTCACAAAGCAATTCAGACGATGGAGTGCTTAGAATCTGTGGTGTGTTTGAAAGTGACGGCTTTTGAAATTAGTCCTCCAGTTTCTGTTTTTAGGTTTGAAATGTAAACCCTTCAGTTTTGCCTTTATAAGAGGAAATTTGCCAGTTTTAAAACACTAATTGGGCTGGTCTTTAAATAAGGGATAAGCTGCTTACAAAGAATTCTGACCAATTTTAAAGCATTAATTTAGGATTTTTTCTGAACTGATTTTTTCTGGATTCTCTCTCGTTCGTATTCAAGGGAATCAAAAACCAATGCAATCTATGTCACTTCAAAACGGAAATGACGAAATAGGCTACCGGTTTAGTTGTAGAATTATTTAAATTAAAAAGTACACCTCAAATTGGACTAGGGTTGCCAAATAAAAGAAAACTTATATAACATAAAATAATTAGTTTAAAAAAATATCATTGTGTCAATAGTCTTCATGTCAGGCAAATCATACAAATTGAAAAGTAAGAAGAAAAATATGTAGTCACAATTTAAAAAAAGTCGCACATAAAAGGCTTTAATCGGACTCGGCCTCATCCGAATTTAAAGTATCCACTAGTGTCGAGTTCTGACTGAAGGGATCTACTTGTTTCCATTTCTTGATAGCCCGAGTCAAATCGCTGGGGATCACCCAGTCATGTACTCCACTTGACGACCTGAGAACAAGTTGTTTCATTTTCATCAGAAACGAAACACTCGAGACATTTAACCTATTCAGGTTTTTAGTTTTGATGACCGATAAAATCAAGAACTGTCTCTCGGCTCCAACATTTGAATGGGGCAAGCTGCAGAGAGTCAGAAAGAACTTGGGCAAGTATGGAAAAAGTTCGTTTCCAACAGCGTCTTTAAATGGAAAAAAAGCTAACTAACAAACGTAACAGCTATTATGAGAGTCAGGGAAATTTGTCTGAAAACAAATTAAGCAGGCATACCAGTCCTGATTTTAAATAGTTTGCCTTTCAAAGCAAGTGTCAAGAAGAAGCCTAGAGAAAAGTAGAGATTTTTAGGCGCTAGGGTTGACGCGAAATCGAAAAATGAGAGCAATTGTAGCCATAATATCTAACATAATCGAAATCAGATTTTGTAATGAATGTACCCTAATTTTTTACTGAATTCATGGAAAATAACAAAAGTTTTGTTTCCTACAAATCATGACTTTTTACTAGATTTCGGGAAATTTACTAGATCTTTTAAATTTACTAGATTTTTTATTTTATTTTACTAGATCTAGTAAAATCGTACTGATGATGGCAACCCTGCTTCTAAATGTTCAGAAAACGGCAAGATAGAGGAGTTGTTAAACGATTTTAACCACTTGAACAACCAGTTGGCTGAGTGGTTAAGGTGATCGACGTCTTTTATTTAACTTTAAAACCATGTAGGTCAAAATAGAAATTTCGTTGCTACAGCCGTTCGTACCTTCTCGCGCACAAAGATCCTTAATAGCTACCGAAGATCAAACGACTCGTATCTTTTTCGCATAACTTATGAAAATGCCGAAGTGAAAATAAATCTCTATGGTTGGTTCTTTCCTTTTCAACTAAGATAGGTAGCGGTATCGATAATCGATATAACATTTCACTCTGTTGACATTCTCATGACGAATTTTTTTCTGCCATCTCTTCAAATTGAACTAGCACTAAACTTAATTTATAGGTAGTGTTAATGTCAAAGCTGGATGTACCTGCAGATCTCATGCAGGTAACAGACCGCTAGGTGGCAGAACTAAGAAGGACAAATTTCACAGGTTTTTTTCGGCACTTTTTTCACAGGTTTTTGAAAATTTATAGTGGCAACCCTGTATTTTGGCTAATTATCTAGAGGGACACTAAAAGTGTCCTTTTTTGGCTGATTTGGACACTTGTCCCTAAAAATTTTGGCAACCCTGCAGCTACGCGAGATAAAATTATTGAAATGCAAACTGAATCAGCTTTTGATGTAATGTTTCATAAAGCAAAATAATTTCCTCGTGAGTGTGGCCTCACTGAAGACCTTTTGCAAAATTTCAGAATTCTGGTTCCTCATAAAAAAGACAAAAGTGTGCACAGTAAGTAGCTTCCAGCTTACTTGATTTTGTAACTGTGTCGGCTTTGGGACAAAGTGACCATGCTGAAGTGAAAGAATCAACTCAAGATGCTTCCAGAAGGGATTATTTTCTTGTGATAGACAGATTGTGCTGTGAGTTTGAAAGCCACTGCACGAATGGTCTTTCACTGTTAGAGTCAATCACTGTATTAGATCTTGATCTGCCGCACTTTCTCAATACGAGGTGTGGCAGCGCATTAGAAAGAAGTTTGCATTGACGCAACCCTGTTTGCCTCGCAAACAGATCTTTTGAGAAGATATATCGACTCTTTAGGCAATAGCCAAAAGATCTCTTACAACTTTGCAATTTTGTGAAGGCAATGTTGATAGCATATTCTGAAGTTTTGAAAAATATACAAATCTTCATTACTCTGCCTGTCACAACGGCTTGTAATGAGATTCTTTTCTAAATTAAGCCTGATTAAAACATATTTAAGATCAACATGACGAAATGACGAAATGGCTCAGTGATCTGATGTTGATGTTTAGTGAAAAAAAAAAACTGTGTGAAATTATTGGATTTTGAGGCTATGGTTCGTATTTTTGGAAAAATAAAACCTCGTTGGTTCCCAGTTTTGCAATAAAACTGTGAATTAGTTTCCAACTTAAGTTCTCTGTATTTATTAAAAACTTTTAAATTGCTTCTTACTATTATTAGTTTATTTTGGGAAAGGCCTGTGCTAACCACTGTGAAGGAACGTTGCTCTTAAACAACTACGAGCCGGCCCCTTTGGGGGGCCCACAGAGGTTGCTTAGCCCCTCCCCCCTTAGTTCAGAATGAAATAACGCCGCTGGACAAGTACCTCATAATCCCACACAAAAACAGTCAGTTTTGCTTACAACCTGATATTATGTCCAATCATTTGGATGGAGGATTGTATTGCTACCCCAAGAAAACACATTTATCATCTTATTATCACATATTAAAAATAAATTATAAGGAAAATAGCTTTTTTAGTATCTGCCTATGTTTTTATTATTAATTTTTCTTGCTCATGTCAGTATAATTAAACTGGGAACAGCGGAATTTTTTCACGGGAAAACATAGGTTAGTCACAAATGTGAAACTTATTCATTGTTAAAAAGTCTAACATAAATTCTAAAGCGTAACAAAAATGTAACGCTTTTAGGACCGTAACGTTTTACTTAAAACGAACCAAAAATGTACAAACGTAACCTCGGTGACAATTCTGAGTGGAAGGGAATATCTTCACAAGTTTGAAATAATAAATCCCTATGTAAGGCTGGAAGGTTTGTATAAATTTAAGTGAACTCGTAGACGTTCACTCGTAGACGACGCAGCAAAACCAAAACATCATTTAAAGTTTAGAAGCGCACATTTTTCATTTTTGGAAGCACGCTTTCAATTTTTCATTGATACAAATGAACAGGTTAGACAGGCTTTGTATATGAATTAAATAAAAAAAACAAGTTTTTTAAACTGAAAGTAAGGAGCGACATTAAAACTTAAAACGAACAGAAATTATTCCGTATATGAAAGGGGCTGTCCCCTCCTCAACGCCTCGCTCTTTACGCTAAAGTTTGAGACTCTGTCTCACAACTTTTATTTTTTAAAACAATAAAAAACTTTAGCGTAAAGAGCGAGGCGTTGAGGAGGGGACAGACCCTTTCATATACGGAATAATTTCTGTTCGTTTTAAGTTTTAATGTCGCTCCTTACTTTCAGTTTAAAAACTTGTTTTTTTTATTTAATTTCTGATCGTTTTTTAGTTAATGCAGCTTTTATTTTCCCCCCTCTTTAAAAGCTTTTTTGCAGCTTTTTTGTTTCCCCCCTCTTTAAAAAATCGAGTAAATTTTCTCAGGCTCGTAGCCTTTGATGAGTAATACTAAACTTAATACAATTTATATATTTAGAATCAGCATTATAAACACATTCTTTTGATACATTTATTGACATCAAAATTCCGTTTTTAAAAGTTTCGATTACTATTGAGCCGTATCGCTTGTTTTTTTATTGTTTTTTTTTTTATTACGTATATGTTATTACGTATATGAGGGGGTTCTCCCCTTAGTCAATACCACGCTCTTTACGTTAAAAGTTAAAAAAATTTTGATTCACAAACCCCTGAATCACAAAGGCCGTTTAATTAGAATAGATAGCTCTTTTGAAAGCACTAAAAAAAACTGTAGCGTAAAGAGCGAGGTATTGACTTGGGGGAGAACCCCCTCACATACGTTATAATTTCTGTTCGTTTTAAGTTCTAATATTCCTTCTTACATTTCAGTTGAAAAAACTTGTTTTTTTTTTATTTAATTTCTGATCGTTTTTTAAATAATGCTTGGAAATCCGGCGCCCCTTCATAGAAATGTCCCTTACCCCAAAGAAACATCCTCTACGGAAATATTCTCCAGATTAACCCCCTCGTCTAGCCTCCCCCCCCCTCCAGAAAAAATCCTTCCTGAAAATGGTTGTATACTTCCCAATAACCAATAAATAATGCTGGCAAGTCCGGCGCCCCCTTCATGGCAATTTCCCTTCCCCCATGAAAACTTCCTTCATGAACAGATCCTCCAACATAACCACCGACCCACCCTTCCCTCCCACTACCAGAAAAAAAAACCTCCTGAAAACTTCTGTATACTTCCCAATAACCAATACTATATGTTAACATTGGGTAAAGTTCATAACTTTTAGCCCTCCCTCTGGGAACTTCGGGGATTAAGTCATCCTAAAAGACATATTTATCATATTTTCGACCATGCTGAACAAAATGGCTATCTCAAAATTTTGATCGGGTGACTTTGGGAAAAAAATAAGCGTGGGAGGGGGCCTAGTTGCCCTCCATTTTTTTTGGTCACTTAAAAAGGGCACTAGAACTTTCAATTTCCGTTCCAATGAGCCCTCCCACGATATTCTAGGACCACTGGGTCGATACGATCACCCCTGGGGAAAAAAAAAAACAAACAAACAAACAAACAAATAAACACGCATCCGTGATCTTTCTTCTGGCAAAAAATGTAAAATTCCACATTTTTGTAGATAGGAGCTTGAAACCTCTACAGTAGGGTTCTCTGATACGCTGAATATGATGGTGTGATTTTCATTAAGGTTCTATAACCTTTAGGGGGTCTTTCCCCCTTTTTTGAAAATCAGCCAAATTTTCTCAGGCGCGTAACTTTTGATGGGTAGCACTAAACTTGATGAAAGTTATATATTTGAAATCAGCATTGAAATCTGATTCTTTTGATATATCTATTGGTATCAAAAACCCGTTTTTCTAGAGTTTCGGTTACCATTGAGCCGGGTCGCTCCTTACTTACAGTTCGTTACCACGAACTGTTTGAAACATCTTTGCGTCAGACTCTGGCCTCTTTCCAAATCCAACATGAATTCAATACTTGGCAATATCTTGCTCTAGTTGTGAGCATGTTGATTAACACATTTTGGATGAAAGTCAATGTAGAATGATTTTTATTTTTCAAAAGGTGAGTTTTTCAAAAGGTGTAATTTGTACTGTTGAAATAGGAAAAAAAAAAAACAAAAAACAGGGTACTCCTGTATTAAACGTACTCTTTATGTGCTGCTAGTTTGGTTAATGCTAATGAAATAAATAGGATGAATATACAATAGTTTAGAAACAAATCTGGGCTATATATTTGGACATTGGGGGGTGGGGGGGGGGGGGGTGAGGCGTGGTATATATTATTGCGTAACCTAACCGGTAAATATTTACCAAATCATTATTGAGTTAGGCCTACAACTAAAGTGAATATACCATTCGATGCCTTTTTTTTATGCTGATTACGAATATAATAATCATTTCTATCGGAAATGAATTTCAGCCCCCCCCCCCTATATATGCCAATTCAGGGTATATATTTCTACATTAGGGGGAAAGGTAAAGTTTAAACTTACCTCCCATTTACACCAGAAACAAAATTTAGTAAAATTCTACATTAGCTACTTTTGGCTATCTTGGAAAAGGTTTAGGTTAGGAAAATGAAACTTTTGGGGATGGGTCTATAGGCTAAAGTATGTCCCGGGAAGGTATTTTACGTCAATATCTACGAAATCATATTATTGAGTTAGGACAAAAGTGAATACACCATTCGATGCCTTTTTTATGCTGATTACGAATATAATAGGCATTTCTATCGGAAATGAGTTTCAGCCCCCCCCCCCCCCCCCTATATAGGCCAATTCAGGGTTAGGTTAGGTTAGGTATAGCCTATATAGGGGGGGGGGGCTGAAATTCATTTCCAATAGAAATGCTTATTATATTCGTAATCAGCATAAAAAAAGGCATCGAATGGTGTATTCACTTCATTCTTAACTCAATAATATGATTTCGTAGATATTGACCGGTATTTTGAAGTACCTACCTCCACTCCTTCTCCCTCTAGAGTGTCCTGACCTTTGATGACCTTTAAAAATCTGTGTTATAAAAGTGAAACCATGCAAAATAGATCATCTGCTTAAATGGAGTAAAACAAAATTGTTTTCAGCTTCACAACTTTGCTCAAACCTAATTTAGGCTATAAGGTTTTAAAGATATGTAAATACATTTCCTAAATTTGAAAAAAAAAAACATTGATAGGGCTTAAAATTCTACTCAAATAACAAGAATTACATTTTCAGAACTAAACCCAGAGAAAAAGCAACTGGTAACTGAAAATTAAGGTAAAATGTTGTTTAGTCAAAATTTCAATAGGTATTGACCTGTCATGTAGACACATTTCAGGACCCACTAGAGGGAGAAGGAGAGGAGGTAGTTACTTCAAAATACATTCTTGGGACATACTTTAGCCTGTAGACCCATTACTGAAAGTTTCATTTTCCTAACATAACCCCTTTCCAAGATAACCAAAAGTAGCTAAAGTAGAATTTTACCCAAAATTTGCCCCCCCCCCAATGTAGAAATATATACCCTGAATTGGCATATATAGGGGGGGGGGGCTGAAATTCATTTCCGATAGAAATGATTATTATATTCGTAATCAGCATAAAAAAAGGCATCAAATGGTGTATTCACTTTATTCCTAACTTTATAATATGATTTGGTATATATTTACCAGGGGGAGGGGGGGCTGAAATTCATTTCCGATAGAAATGATTATTATATTCGTAATCAGCATGAAAAAAGGCATCAAATTGTGTATTCACTGTATTCCTAACTCAATAATATGATTTGGTATATATTTACCAGGGGCGGGGGCGCTAAAATGCATTTCCGATAGAAATGATTATTATGTTCGTAATCAGCATAAAAAAAAGGCATCGAATGGTATACTCACTTTAGTTGTTACTCAATAATATGATTTGGTAAATATTTACCACCTAACCTTGGTGGTAAATTTTTCGTTATTCATATTATTGACTTACGAATAAAGTTAGGCAAATTTTTCGCAAATCATATTATTGACTTACGAATAAAGTAAACATATCAGTTGAGGCCTTTTTTTATGCTCTTTCCAAATATAATAATCATTTTTGTCGGAAATGAATTTTACCCCCACCCTACTAATTCAGGGTATATATTTGCATATTAGGGGGGCGGGGGTAAATTTTAAAATTACCTGCCATTTACATCAGAAATAAAATTTAACCCCCCCCCCCCCCCTATTGTGCAAATATATAGCCTAAATTTGTTTCTAAACTATTATATATTCATCCTATTTTATTTTATTTCATTAGCGTTAACCAAACTTGACTTTTTAGAGAAACCCTAGTAATGGGAAAGTACCAATTAAACTTGCTCCTAACGCAAGTTTATCAGATCAAGCTATTTTGCGCCCCCTCCCATAAAAAATCCTGGATCCGCCCCTTGGAAAAACTAAAGGAGCAGCATTTTTAAATTATCTTTTTTTATATTTAATTATGTTCAAATTTGCTTTTCTGACAATTTATTCCCCTCTAAATGACATGGAAGAAGGGTATGTGTATGATATACGCCCTACCTAATGTTCTTCTAATAGGCCATGTTTCTCTGACGCTCAATCCCAATGAAATAGATACAACAGTAAACTAAAAATGGTAATTTTTTCGCAGTTCACAATATTCACTTACGAATAAAGTACACACCCTTCGATGCCATTTTTTACGCTCTTTCCAAATATAATAATCATTTTTGCAATTAAGAAACTAAGAAAGTTTCGGTTACCATTGAGCCGGGTCGCTCCTTACTTACAGTTCGTTACCATGAACTGTTTGATAATAATCATTTTTGCCGCAAATGAATTTTATAAAAAAAAAAAAACATAAAAAAAACAAGTAAGGAGCGACCCGGCTCAATGGTAACCGAAACTGTAGAAAACGGAATTTTGATACCAATAGATACATCAAAAGAATCAGATTTTAACGCTGATTTCAAATATATAAATTTCATCAAGTTTAGTCTTGCCCATCAAAAGTTACATGCCTGAGAAAATTTGGCTGATTTTTGAAAAAAGGGAGAAAGACCCCCTAAAAGATATAGAACCTTAATGAAAATCACACCATCATATTCAGCGTATAAGAGAACCCTACTGTAGAGGTTTCAAGCACCTATCTACAAAAATGTGGAATTTTGCATTTTTTTGCCAGAAGAAAGATCACGGATGCGTGTTTATTTGTTTTTTTTTTGTTTTTCCCCAGGGTGTGATCGTATCGACCTGTGGTCCTAGAATAACGTGGGAGGGCTCATTGGAACGGAAATTAAAAGTTCTAGTGCCCCTTTTTAAGTGACAAAAAATGGAGGGCAACTAGGCCCCCCCCCACGCTCATTTTTTTCCCAAAGTCACCCGATCAAAAAATTTTGAGATAGCCATTTTCTTCAGCATGGTCGAAAATATGAAAACTATGTCTTTTAGGACGACTTAACCCCCTGAAGTCCCCGGGGGGAGGGCTGAAAGTTATGAACTTTACCCAATGTTAACATATAGTATTGGTTATTGGGAAGTATACAAACGTTTTCAGGGGGATTTTTTTGGTAGCTGGGGGGGGGGGGGGGGTCAGGGTTTATATGGGAGGATCTTTCCATGAAGGAACTTTTCATTGGGGAAGGGACATTGCTATGAAGGGGGCGCCGGATTATATATATATATATTATATATATATATATATATATATATATATATATATATATATATATATATAGATATATATATATATATATATATATATATATATATATATATATATATATATATATATATATATATATATATATATATATATATATATATATATATATATATATATATATATATATATATATATATATATATATATATATATATATATATATATATATATATATATATATATATATATATATATATATATATATATATATATATATATATATCCACGTAGGGAAAAGATGCTAATATAGAGTTACTTCAGTGAGGACACCAGAGTAACTGAGGAAAAATAAAAAAACTGTAAATTACTTTAATTATTCAGTTGCGAAATAATCCTTTTGTTAAGCTATTACTGAAGCAAATCGTTTTGGTCTAGCAGGTAAAATAGTCCCCTGGTGATTATTTAAAATCTTTACTCCCTTATTGACTGTTGGTTCACTCTTTAGAAGGTTATCATAAATTGGGTCAATATTTAAATTACCCGTGTCCCTATTTATGGAAAGGTTAGCAAACATATGTTTTTTTTAATTTCTATGGCTTCCCTGACCCATTGGGTGTACCCCTTATCATTAGAAATAGCCAAGGCTTCATCAAATTTTACAAAATGATCTGGTTGAAGCCAAATATGCTCTGCTAAAGCTGAAACGAAAGTTTCTGGAGGCTTGCTTAATTGTAGGGTTTGTTCTATTGAGTTTCGGTGTTCAATAAACCTTTCAACAAATTGTTGGTGAGTCCTACCAATATAGAACTTCCCACAAGAACACGGAATTTTATACACCCCACTTACTAAATTTCCCCGAGTTAAATCCTTACCAGAACTAAAAAAACTACCCATTGGCCTCAGCGATTGGAAACATGTATCAATACCAAATTTACGTAAAACCCGTGAAAGTTTCTCACCCAAACCAGGTACATATGGTAATGAAATGAAGCTTTTTGATACAACTAAATCTAAAGACTGAGAAACCTCAATAACCCTACTATTATGTTTAACCCGTCTATTTTCAATTATTTTATCAATGAACTTAATTGGATAACTATTACAAAACAAAATATCCCTCAAGTATAACAATTCCGAATCCAGAAATTCCTGGGAACAAATTCTAAAGGCTCTATCCACTAGTGAAATTACAACCCCCCTTTTCACCGACATAGGGTGGCAAGAATGAAAATTTAAATACCTATCATTGTGCGTTGGTTTTCTGTAAATCGAGAAAAGTAAATGGAGATCCCTTTTAATTAATAGAATATCCAGAAAAGGTAATTTATTATTATCCTCAAACTCAACTGTAATTTAATATTATTATCAAAACTATTTAAATGCTTACAAAAATAGGTCTAAGGAGTCCAATCCATGTTTCCAAACGCACACCACATCATCCATGAACCTACCCCAGAAGCAAGGGGAGATTCTAAAACTGTTTATAGCGGAGGTTTTAATGGCATCTATGAATAGATTTGCCAATAAAGGAGAAAGAGAAGCCCCCATAGGTATCCCGATTATTTCGCAACTGAATAATTAAAGTAATTTACAGTTTTTTTTTTTTTTCCTCAGTTACTCTGGTGTCCTCACTGAAGTATCTTTTCCCTACGTGGATTAGTTTGCGCCGATTGTACATTTTTGTTTTTTTGTTGTTTTTTTTTTTGGTGGTGGTTTTATTGGTTTTTAGTTTTATCTTGTTTTTTTTTTTATCTTGTTCTTCTTGTGTATCTTTCGTGCTGAAGACGCCTTGTTTGTATACAGGCGAAATATCCGCGTTGTTTTGTTTCTGTTGTTTTCTTTTCTCTCCACTGGCCACAGTCTCGTTTGTTTTTTTTTTTTTAGAGATTTTTCTCTTTGTTGGTTTTTTGTAATATTGTAAACGCAGTTAGAAACCCCTGTTTGCTATGCTTGGCTCAGGAATTTTCCGCTGAAAGACCCCCCCCCCCCTCCCCAATAAAATTTGTCCCTTCCCGCCCACCCTAAAAATGTCTGCATTTCTGAATTTCGAATTTATGCATAAGTTTAAATTTTGTCCCAATTGTTTAAGAACGACTCCTGAAACACAAGGGTCGTTTAATTAAAACAATAGGAAGCTTTTTTAAAAGAACTAAAAAACTTTAGCGTAAAGAGCAAGTTGTTGAGTAGGGGGCAATCCACTTTATACACGTAATAATTGCTGTTCGTTTTAACTTTTAATGTTGCTCCTTACTTTCAGTTGTAAAAAAAAAAAAAACTTTTTAAAAATTTAATTGCTCATAGTAGCTTGAAACCTCGACTGTAGGGTTCTCTGATGCGCTGAATCTGTTGGTGTGAATGTCATTAGGATTCTCTTTTTTTCGAAAATCAGGTAAATTTTCTCAGGCTCGTAGCCTTTGATGAGTAAAACTAAACTTAAAGAAACTGGTATATTTGGATCACTGTATAAAGATAATTAATGTATAATCCAATATTTATATACTGTGATTTGGAATCAGCATAATAAGCCGATTCTTTTGATATATCTATTTGATATCAAATTTCGTTTTTTTTAGAGTTTGGGTTACTATTGAGCCGGGTCGCTCCTTACTTACAGTTCGTTACTACGAACTATTTGAATATTTGTTGCCTTTTCCTCTTATTATAGATACGGTTTATATACCTCAGCTTGTGTCACCCTTGTTAAAACCGGTTTACCTGTAAAATGAATTGAAGGTGACAATTGAGAATCAATAAATGCGTGGGATATATATAGCCTAATTTGAGCTATATATTTGCGCAAGGTTAGAAAAGTTAAGTCAAGTTTGGTAGGGAATTTACTGTTATTATCGGGAAAATGGAACGTCAGAAGTGGGAACGCTATATATGCTGAATTAGGCCTGTCAGTGCTTTCAGTGATAGGCCTAATTTGAGTGTAGTGCTTCCAAGGCTTCGTTACTCCCAGTGAATTTTTATATGAACAGTTCTCGAGATACGGTAGGATAAATTAAAGACCATGAAAACCAGAATAATCAAGAATTCACAATTTTTCTTTTTGTCAGCCTACTAGGCTACTATCGAAATAAAAAACACTGAAAATTTCTACAAAACAAATCAAAACCACCCAGCAGTGGTTCTGGCCTCTCTTTCGCCCAGGGCTAAATTTTGATTAGCGCCTCTCCCACAAAATTTCATGACCAAATCGAAAAAAAAATTCATATAGCCTATTAACGGAAGTGTTTTCAATTTATTAATAATTAATAATTTATTTTTTGACTATCATTAATTTATCATTAAAATTATTGGTACTTTCCCATTAGCCCTATATGGGCACTGGGCAATTATTAATAATTTATTAATAATTTATTTTTTGACTATAATTAATTTATCATTAAAATTATTGATACTTTCTCATTATATGGGCACTTCTAAAAAGTCAAGTTTAGTTAATTCTAATGAAATAAAATACAATAGGATGAATATATAATAGTTTACAAACAAATTTGGGTCTATATATTTGCGCATTAGGGGTGGGGGTGGGGTAAAGCATTGCATATATTAAATACGTAACCTAACCTAACTTAGGTACCTTTTTCTCCCCCTAAACCCCAAAAACAATAGTTTAAATATAGTTCCTGGGGTGAGAAACCCTTTGTTAATAAGCGTAGACCTGTTTTTCATCACGCGTCTCGGTCTATCTCGTGACTGCTTTCCTTGTAGGTGCCCATATAATGGGAGAGTACCAAATTATTTAATTATTTTTATATATTTTGATTAAATTATTTCAATTACATTTATTTACGTTACTTACGTATTAAAGTGACCACACTCAAGTTCTTGATGTGAGTAAAACCAGTTTCTCTGTCTGCATTGGAGGTAATTAGTTTAGTCACAGTGAGATATATGGTGTGGGTGTAACTGTACAAACGAGTAACCAAACCCCAAGCAACTGAACCCCTATAACTGAACCACCGTGTAACTGAACCCCGTGCAACTGAACCCCGTTTAACTGAACCCTGCGTAACTGAACCCCGTGCAACTGAACCCCCGTGCAACTGAACCACCGTGCAACTGAACTCTCGTTCAACTGAGCCCCCGTGCAACTCAAAACCAGTTAACTGAATCCCCTTGTAACTGAACCCCTGTGTAGCTGAACCCCATTTAACTGAACCCTCGTGCAAATCAATTCCTGTGCAACTTAACCCTATGTAACTGAACCCCCGTGCAACTGAACCCCCTTTTAACTGAACCCCATTGTACTGAACCCCTTTGTAACTACTACCGTTCAACTGAACCCTCGTGTAACTGAAGTCTCGTGCAGCTGAACAACCAAACTCAGTTTTTCAGTATTCTAAAAATATGAGGCAATCTAATTGGGTAAACACAAGTTGGAATCTTTACATGTTCAAACTTTTGGAATTAAATCGGACGTCACAAACCATTAAAGTCAGATTGGTTTTTTCCTTTTTTTATGTTTGTTTATGCTTTATGTCTTTGCCCTGTCACTGTCAGAAGATACCCCCCCTCCCCTTCCCGAAAAATACCCCCCCGTGGAGCATACTCACCACCACTCCTCCTGCGGTTAGTTGGTTTCCATTCACTTTTGACTTAAATAAGGATTAAAACTCTCAATTTCTGATCGAATAAGCATCCTCCGAAGTTTCTAAAATCATGAAATGGACATGGGGATGAGAAAGAGGCAGTCCCCCTCCTATACAGAATGAGTTCTGCTCATTTTGGGGTTTAATGTTACTCTTTACTTTTATAATAACAGCGTAGACCAGAGATATTCACAGAAATCAATAGAGATTAAATATCAATTTCACATTTTTGATGTTTTTCAAAGTTTTTTGCCCCCCCCCCCCACCAAAAAATAACCCAAGCAAAAGTCTTGGATACGGCTCTGGGGATTTTATATCAATTTGTACCTTCACCCTCCCATCATCTCTCCCTTAGAACTAATTCTGTATATTTCTGAAGGCTCATTCAGAGTTGGGATGTTTATAGTATTAAAATGCACCCTTTGAGGCATCTCCCTCCCTACCTAACTTTAAAACAATAATAGAACGTCATTGTAGAGTTTCAAAGCCCTTGTATGGAAATGTGTGGATGTTAAATGTTAATGCAAATGTCTCATTGAGCCTTCAGATAAATACAGAGTTAGTTCCAAGAAAGAAACAAGAGGAGGGTGGAGGTAGAAATTGATGTGTCAGGGCCGTCAGGGCCTGATGCCCTGGGTCGTATTCTGGACTTCTGCTTTGACTGTTATTCTATCAGGGGGATGGGGGAATTTTTTAAAAAAAAAACATCAAAAATGTGAAATTTATATTTAATCCCTCTTGATTTCTGAGAATATTTCTGGTCTAAGCTTTTATTGTGAAAGTAAAGAGCAACATTAAACCTCAAAATGAGCTGAATTTATTCTGTATAAGACGGGAACTGCCCCTTTCTCATCCCCACCTTTGCTTCATGGTCCTAGAAACTTCGGAGGATGCTCGCTGGACCAGAAATTGCGAGTTTTAGTCCTTTTTTAAGTCAAAAATGATATGAAACCAACCAACCGCTGGGGGGTATTTTCGGGGAAGGTATTTTTCACAAGAGGGTATTTTCAGCAGGAGAGTATTTACCGGGATAGGGGCGGGGGTTATTTTCCACGGAGAATATTTTTGGGACGGATAAAGGCCAAGAACCGTAGACAGTGAAAGGGCGTTGGGAACCCCATTAAAAGCCATAAAAAGGAGAAATAAATCTGGCTTTAAATGGTTTTTGACGTCCAAATTTCTTTGTTTTTGTGACAACAAAACTGTTTTTTTATGAATCATCTTCTCAGGCATTTATATCATGACTTTAAAAAACAAACATTTCCAATAAGGTTGAAAATGTAAAGATTGTAACTTCTGTTTTACCCAATAATATTGCCTTGCAGTTGTAGAATAGTGAAAAACTGAGTACGGTTGTTCAGTTGCACGAAAGTTCAGTTACACAAGGGTTCAGTTGCACGGTGGTAGATTTACACAGGGGTTCATTTGCAAGGGGGTTCAGTTGCACGGGGGTTCAGTTAAACAGTGTTAAGTTGTACGGGAGTTCAGTTGCATGAGGGTTTAATTAAATGAGTTTCAGTTGCACGAGGGTTCAGTTGCACGAGGGTTCAGTTACACGAGGGTTCAGTTACACGATGGTTTAGATGCATTGTGGTTCAGTTGCAAGGTTGTGGTTCCAACTGAACCACAGTGAATATTGTAATTACTCGGGGACTAACTTGGTTTCTGTAGGAAGCAACTTACTTATTATAATGATCCATTTGGGACTAAAAGACCCCGTAGATACAGTTTTAAGAGAAGATTAGTGTGCTTTTAGGTTAGGGAGAGGTTGTGTCAATTAAGTTTGTATTCTTAGATTATTGATTGAGAAGCTCTTGAGTCACAAAACCGATGATATCTGATGTCCTAATTTCAAAACCCAGAAGTCCTGAGTTTTGTCAATTAGTACAAGTGTTTTATTCCGCCGTTAAGAGCTAAAGCTCTCTCTAAAGAAGTGATTGTTTAAAGGGAAGGTCCTAACCTTCTATGGGTACTAGATAAATATATTTGAAGTGGTTTGTTCAAAATGACTGATTTCTTGGTAACTGGTTTAATCTTAGGAAGACTAAGTCACTTAGACTGGGAAAAAGTAAAGTTGAAGAGGTGATGTTGGGTAAGATTAAGATAGCTTCACTCATATTGGCAGCATTATTAGTATAGATAGCGAATGCTGCTAAACGAAACAAACGAATTATGATTTGTTGAACACTTCCCCCCCCCTGAAATAATTATCTACAATATTCACTCTGATTACCTTTCTTATAAATTGGTCTAGTTGAAGTTTTACTAAAATTGCTAAGAACTTCCTCTTTTCCATAAATCCTACTCGTAATCGTCAAACTTCAGAAGCATCATATTTAAAAAACTCAATTACGACACTAACAGCACCTGGGGCTTTATTATTGTTATTTTACGTTTTGCAAACTTTAATTCTTCCGCGCAAAATAAATGTTCCTTCACTTCGAAAGAGTCAAAGTTTTTCGACTCATTTCTTTAGCATTTACAGTAGTTTTACAAGAGTTTAGCACATTTGCAAAACTTTCAGCCCTTTTCTCTTCAACTCTTTATTTATCACTAACTGTAACCACGTTTTTGTTTTCAATTTATTTCCATTTTAGATATATAAAAAAAACAAAAAAAAAAAACAACATAATCAGTTTATCCTAAAACTTGTTTACCACATTAACAGCACCTGGGGCTTTATTATTGTTAATACATGTTTTTCAAACTCTAATTCTTCCTCGCAAAATAATGTTCCTTCACATCGAAAGTGTCACAAACGTTTTTGATTCATTTCTTCAGCATTTACAGTAGCTTTACAACAGTTTAGCACATTCTCAAAATGTTCTCCCCTTTTCTCTTTAACTTTTTATTTATTACTAATAATAAACGCATTTTTGATTTTGATTCATTTCAATTTATTAAGAAACCATAATCAGTTAACTAGCTTTGTCTCTGAAGCATATGTGAGCAGAAAAACAAAACAAAAAACAAAAAAAAATAAAAAAGCAAACAAATAAAAAGACAGAGCAAGTAAATAGAAAAGAAAAGGTGAAAATAAAGACGGTTATATGAAAACGAAATGGAACAAACACTATATAAAACAAATGATCGAAACAGAATCAACAGAGGAGCAAAACTCACAGAGGAGCAGGGAGTGAAAAAAAGCGTGAGAGCTTATCGGGTAAAAGTCTTTGACAGGCAGTGTGTGCAAGTTTTAGGGTAGCAAGCAAAACTAGATTGGCTATTTCAGTTAATCCAGTTGTTGTGTATAGATCGGAGGTACGATATCGTAGCTTTAACATCTTTATTCTGTGCTATTTTTAATGATTTTAGATTAGACCTTCTCTTTTCCTGTCTTTAATTGGGGATTATTCCCTCTCAGTTTTTATTATACCAATATATCCTGTAGTGGCGTGGTGGATTTGACCTTCGATTGTAATACGGACCCAGGGATAAAACCTAGGTGTAGCAACACACTGCAAGGCCCTAAATTTGCCCCGGTGCTGTTACTATGGTAAATGAGTTTTTTAAATGTGAAGGTTCTGAAGTTTGACGATTATGAATATGATCCATGGAAAACAGGAAGTTCCTAGCAATTTTAGTAGAACTTCAACTAGACCAATCTATAAGGAAGGTAATCGGAATGAGTATTGTAATTACACGGGGACTAACTTGGTTTCTGCAGGAATCAAACGATGCGTTTGGGACTTAGAGAGGCCGTACATACAGTTTTAAGAGAGGAACAGTGTTGCTTTGGGTCGGGGAGAGGTTGTTTCAGTCAAATTTTTATTCTTAGATTATTAATTGAGAAGCTCTTGAGTCACAAGACCGATGATATCTAATGTCCTATTTTCAAAACCCAGAACCCAAGAAGTCTTTGAGCTTTATAAATTAGTAGAATTATAGTAAATTAGTACATTTATTCTGCTGTCGAGAGGTAAAGCTCTCACTAAATAAATAATTCGCTAAAGCGAATTTCCTATCCTTGTATGTGATACTAGATAAATACATTGAAGTGGTTTGTGCTAGGTAAGTTGATAAAATTGTCTTGGTTAAAGGTATGTAATGAGGCTAGTTGGGGGTTTTGTTGTAAAGTAAACAAGGTTGTGTTTTATCCCGTTATTTATGGGCCATTTTGATATTCTTTGTCCTAAAAAACGTGGCGAAGGTTATGGGAGATTATTGGACTAAATGGGAAATAGAAACTATCCTAGACTTATTTTTTACTGATAATTTTAGTATCCTAGAAAAATTAAAGTAAAATGACTGATTCCTTGGTAGTGGGTTCAATCTTTAGAAGACTAAGTCACTTAAATTGGGAAGAAGTAAAGTTGAAGAGGTGATGTTGGGTAAGAAAAAGATAGCATCACTAACATTGGTAGGATTATAGATAGCAGATGCTGCGTAAACGAAACCAAGGAATTATGATTTTATTGAACACTTCCCCCTTGAAATAATTAACTATATTAAATACTTTGCTAAGCAAAATTAATCTAGCAGAACAGGGAGTAATCAACAAAACTGCAAATGATTATTCAACTGCTTGGTTTTAGGCTGTGCATCCCAACACGCTGAAATATAAATTGTGTGGGGCATTGTCAGGGTGCAACTCGGTTTAGTTGGTAGACCCACATTTAGTTAGTACTTGTTAGTACGACAACCACTTTTTAGCGGAGCCCTCGCCGCCCTGCCAATGTTTATATTTGTATTTTCTTGAGCTAATTGTGACAGTTTAATTAACATAAATTATGTACTTTTTCAGTTGTGGAAAGTCTCACCGTATTATGAAAGAAGTGCAACTTGAAAAGAAGAAGAACAGCGTCTATAGAAGTAAGTTGGAAATGGCAGTTGGATGTTCTTTAGAAGAAAAGAAGAGATTCAGGGACACCCAATGTAACACCAAGCCTTTATGGCAAAGTAAGATAAAAGGTAGTAGACATAGATCAAGACAACATATTTTTATCAATCCTTGGATAATGGTTGAAGGATATTGGTTTTCTTATATATAAATTCTCGATATATGATAAAAATAACTAAGATATAAAGTAAAATATCAAATATTTAATTTTGGATTTATATTAGTGACTAGGGAGATGCTACTAATTTTGGTGTGAAAAATATTCACACTTGTGACTGCGAATCAGCCTGTAATCTAGAAATTGTTTTTTTTTCATAGAAACATTAGTAGCGTTTAGATTTGCCTGTATTTGTAAGAAATATTTAATATGAATCTCATTGAAAAACTGAAAATTATTCAAATAATTTAATATATCTAATTCTAACAATAGGAAAAATAATTGTATTAGGCGAGAATTATGTGCTAGTAATTAAAGGATGCTGATTGCATGGCTAATAAAATTACCTGGGTTCCTTTTTCTAAATTTTTACAGTAAAAGCATCTGGTATACGTTAGTGCCACATGGCCTTCAAAAAAAAGAAAAGTTATTACCATTCTTTATGCATTTATAGCTAGGATTAAATGTAGATTGTGGACCAGGAGAAAATAGTGAGGAAGTCTGATTTGATCTTGGGGTGTTTATCCCTGAATTATTAACTCTATTTAATTCTAATGCCCCTCTCTCTAACGGATTGAAATCACAAAAAGTCGCCCATTAAAATAAAATATAAATTACTAGTATAATGGTTCGTATGAATTTGCCCTTTGTCTCTCAGTCAGGAAAATAATATATTTGCTGAAAGAAATTTGGTTTTGCTGAAAGAAATCTAAAGGGACTTAAGCTAAGTTTGTTACTTTAATGAAGATTTAATAACGTGCTTGCGTATTCATAAATAGTCCATCAGTTAGAACAGACTAATGTAATTTAGTATACACTTTTTGTTTAAATCTCAGTTTCTCACTGAACTATATATTTTTTTTTTTAAATGACGTGACATTCATTATAATGTCATAAGCATGTTGAATTAGACCATCACTTTTCAACCTTATTTTCAGATGAGGTCCCCCCCCCCCTTAAAATTAGGGCAACAGATAACAGATCACTTCCCCTTCTTCGCTAAAATTAAAATAAAATTTGTGCTTATTTATTTGTATTATCAATAGAGCCTAAAAACCAAACCAGCGCTTGATTGCTACTGCTGGATGAATGTAAATTTCTTGTTACCATTTTGGTTGTGATAGTAATCGAAAAAAGCAATTGAAATAGTATTAACAGGACTGGGGAGTACTTACGGGCCTTAGACTCAGCCAAAGGATTTCGACATACTCAGATAAACAAGGGCCTACGGTAATTTAGAGATAAAGGTTACGATTAGTAAAACGCCACCACTTTCTTTCCAAAAGTATGATCTGATTGACAGAGTTGAAATAATTGAGAATAATTTATCAATGGGCGGGATCGTTGGTCATGGGACTACTTTTGTAACAGCCGCCCATTAAAATAAAATATAAATTACTAGTATAATGGTGCGTACGAATTTTTCCCTTTGTCCTCTCAGTCAGGAAAATAATATATTTGGTGAAAGAAATTTGGTTTTGGTAAAAGAAATTTCATTTTGCTGAAAGAAATTTTGTTTTCTGAAAAAAATCTAAAGAGAAATTTTAAGAAGGGGAATTTAAAGGAGACTTAAGCTAAGTTTGTTACATTAATGAAGTTGTAAAATTTAACAATTTGCTTGGGTATTCATAAAAGTCGATCAGTTAGAAACTGACTAATGTAACTTAGCGTACAGTTCAAATGTTGAACTATTCGAAATTTTTTTATTGTTTTTTATTTTTTCTAATTATTTTTTTTATCATGCCACTGATTTTATTTTGAGATTGATAAAATAACGTATTCTCACACATACAGAAAGTAAGGATTCTCAAAAACCATTTAGTTCTTAACCAATAATTGTTGAATGACCGAATAAAAATAAATTGCCTAAAATTCAATAGTTTTATTTTCAACAAAATTACAACTGTTTCTTTCAATCTAAAGTAGACAATGAGTATTTAGGGAATAAAAGAGGCTAAGATATAAAACAACATCATAGTCCCAATAGTGATTCCCAACGTGGAGCACATTCCCCACTGGTGGGGCTTGACAAATTTTGGTGGGTCGTGGACAGGACGTGCACCCTTCGGCTGATATTATTTTAGAGCCTTTATCTAAAAAAAAAGAAAAAAAAAATATTTCATGTGAATGGTTTCACATTCAAAGACCACAAATAAAAGGGATAAGGGTGTGTAGCTGAACCAATTTAACTGAGCTTCCATGCAACTCAACCCCATTAACTTAATCCTCGTATAACTGAACCCCCGTTTAGCTGGTTCAACTTGCAACTCGCCCTGTTTAACTGAGTCTTTGTGCAACTAGACCCTTGTGCAGCTCAACCCTATTTGACTGGACCAGCCTGTAACTGAACCTCCAATTAACTGGGTCCTGCAAAACTCGGCCCACATGCAACTCAATCCCACTTAACCGAACCCTAGTTTGACTGAGCCCTCGCACAATTTAAAAAAACGAACAGAAAAAAAAAACAAGAAAAAAAAAACAAACAAGTTTTTACAACTGAAAGTAAGGAGCCACGTTGGAGCTTAAAACGAAAAGAAATTATTTCGTATATGAGGGGGGGGGGTTCGTAAACAGCGAGGTATTGACGAAAAGGCGAACCCCCTTCATATACGTAATAATTTCTGTTCGTTTTAAGTTTTAATGTTGCTTCTTACTTTCAGTTGAAAAAACTAGTTTTTTTTTTTATTTAATTGCAACAACAGCTGGAACGTAGTAATGAATAGTCGACGATCCATAGTAACCAATTGTTGAAAAATGCATTAAAAAAAAAACGCTCGAATAAAAAAAATAACACAATTTTTAGCTGGACCATTGGAAAGGACCATTGGAATAGCCCTTGTGGAAAACCTTTCACAAGGAAATTAAAACCCTCTCAGCCTCCACCTTGAACAGGAAAATCACTGAACATGAGAAGCCCTATAGTGTCCTCTTCTGTTCTTCTTTTAATTAGAGAGTAACTCAATACAGAGAACCAATTAATGATCCTCATTTGCTTTCCCTCAATTAGGTAACTAAGTACTTAGAATTTTAAAATGTAATATGAAGCTATCTTCTACTGTTCTGATTGATATTCGTAAAGCACACACAACTAAGAAACTTTAAATGAGAAAATGACAGAGGTCAGTTTTCAACAGAGGGAAGTAGTTGTTATTCGAAGTCAATCTCATAAATATGGATCTGTGTTTTATTGTGATATTAACTATTTTATGTTTTTTAGGTAATCGGAACCAACAATGGAGACTGGTTCTAAAGACAGGCAAATTTCAATTCACTTTCAAAGCCGGATTTCCAGAAAATTTGATGCCAATTTTGAATGTTTTGTAGCTAACATTAAGGTAATTGGTGTAGGTAATTCTCACATTTGTTTTTGAAATTTTTATTAAAGAGAACTGAAAGGGGTTCGAGTTTTTGGCCCTTGCACATTTGTTATTCATCGGACTTCCATTTGCTGAATTTTTCTATTTTGTTTATTATGATGATTGAAAAACTAGATAATTGAAGGTCTTTGATGCATATTCTTGAGATTAACTAACGCGTATTTACTTTACTTTTGAAGTGTACTTCGGGAGGGAGGGAATTGAAAGTATTGGAGAAAGGGTTTTATTACCCATAGCCCATAATAATTAGGCTTTTCGGTAGGAGAAAAAAAGTGACGATTGTTTTAGGGTGAAAATGTTGATTTTTAGCCAAGAGTATTGGTTGCATATGGCAGTGGAAACTTGCGCTAATGTCAGCAAAAAAAACTGATGACTCCACTTTAGCATTTGGCGACACTTCACATTTATTGAATGTGATAATAAGAACTTAATTTTATAAATGGAATTCGTAAAAATTAGAGTAATAATTAATTTCTGATCTCAGTTCCTGACCTGAAAAAAAAAAACAAAAAAAAAAACAAAAAAAAAAACAATTACGATTCTTAAGAAAATTGTCAGGTTTTAGCACAAGAATTTCTCTGACCAAACAAAATGTCAGGTGCAAATTTTAGAAATTAAGTGAGGAATCAATAATCAGTTTACAGAAAAACCCACCAGGTGTTGAATGCAAAATAATTAAAAATAACAACGGATCTGCTTCGCAACTGTGCTTCGCTTTTTTTTTATTTACGACTTGATAAGAGAATACGACTTTTACGTGGAAAAAGTAAGATTATGATGTCGACAGTGACATCTATGCTTGATATACTATGAGGAAAACATCAAGCACAAAAACAATCCACAGCTCATAGAAATCAGATTTATTAGAAGGACTTGGTTTATCTTGAACTCAGTTATAAACAATAGTTTTGTAGGACCTACATTCTTTATACATTTAACGAATCATGATAATGTTTTCAACGGAACAACTCCATGAAAACAATCAAAAAGGTTTAAAAAAATATTAGGAATGGATGATTCTTATTTGAAAATTGACAGGTTTTGAAGGGTGTCAGGCCTTTGTAGCTTGAGCCTCGACTGAGTTTTTGATTAAGGGCTAAATATTCTGGGCTTGGTCTGTTTTGGCAAGCGTGTTTTTGGGCCGAACAACCCTTTCCTATGTTTATCTACTATGGTTTGCCTCCCGTAGTAACATAATATTTGTAGACATGAATATATAATGAGTCGGAGGTAGTAGGCTTGAGATTGTCTGTGCAGGAATATGACTGTTGATAAACAAGAATATCCAAGTTCTGAAAACCATGTAGTGATCAGGATATGCCCAGGATTGCGAAAAGCCTATATTCAACTCGAGGTCCAGGGACTTCTTGGTGTTAAGCCGGCTTAAGCGCATTGGTGTAGATCTGAGATGTGTTAATCCCCGTCCTGCACTGGGTTCCGGGATCAAAGCTTTTCCTGAGACCTAGTAGGGTCTAGTATCTAGTAGTGTCTAGTAGTGTCTAGGGTTAATTTAAAACTGAAATTTCAGATGGGTAACCACCTTCCTGGAGATTATGACGTTGGTAGACTCGAGGAAGAAAAATTTCAAGGAACTGTTGAATACTATACTGGAGAAAATTTGACAATGTAGAAAATTGATGGAATAATTTTAGAAAAACCATTTGTAAAGCTGCTGATGGTGTGTTTTTGGGAAGAAGGTTAGGAGTGCAGCTCGGAATACTCGTGAAAAGCTTTATTTTTAATAGAGAGGAGAAGGGGCTTGCACAAGCATTATCTGAGTGATAGATCATATAAAAACAAAGGGAATGTAAGGAAAGTGGAGAAAGCAGTAAGGTATGAACTAAGGTGGTGTGAAGTGGAGGCCATGGATAAAATTGCCGAGGATGTGGAAGATGCAGCTAGGCGGCATAATAATAAAATATTTTCTGGGAATCAAAATTAATTAGGAAATGTTTTTTTTTTTTTAGAGAAACATTAGTAGCGGTTAGATTTGTATGTATTTGTAAGAAATATTTGATAAAAATCTCATGGAAAATCCGAAAATTATTCGAATAATTTGATATAGCTAATTCTAAGAATAGGAAAAAAGAATTTTATTTGGCGAGAATTATGTGCTGGTAAATGAAGGATGCTGATTGCATGGTGAATAGAATTATCAGGGTTCCTTTTTCTAAAATTTTACAGAAAAAGCGTATGCTATGTTAGTGCCACCCAGCCTTAAAAAGACAAAACAAAAAACTCATTCTTTATGCATTTAAAGCTAGGGTTGAATGTAGAGTGTGAACCAGGAGAAAATAGTGAGGAAGTCTGAGAAGGTATTTTGGCTTTTATCCCTGAATTAATTGACGCTATTTAATTAGCGTCAATTTCCCATATGAACTCAAATAGCGTCAATTAACTCAATTACGGACTATATAACTTAGTATACAGTTCAAATTTTCAAATATTCGAAATTTTTTTATTGGTTTGTCATTTTTTTAAATTATTTTTTTTTATCTGGCCAATGATTGTTATTTTAAGATTGATAAAATAACGTATTCTCACAAAAATTCAGAAAATTGTGATTCTCAAAATCATTCAGTTCTTAACCAATAATTGTTGAATGACCGAATAAAAATAAATTGCCTAAAATTCAATAGTGTTTTTTTTTTTTCAACAAACTTACAACTGCTTTTTTCAATCTAAAGTAGACAATGAGCATTTAGGTAATAAAAGAGGCTAAAATATGAAAACACATCATAGTCCCGTGATTCCTAACGTGGGGCACAAGCCCTACCGGTGGTGCTTGAAAATATTTTGTTGGGTCATGGGCAGGACGTGCACCCTTTGCATGACTTTATTTTAGAGCCTTTATTAAAAAAAACGAAATTTTTTTATGTGAACGGCGTCACATTCAAATGCATGTAAAAACCACAAATATAAGAGGTGTGGGTCTGGCTGAACCAATTTAACTGAGCTTTTGTGCAACTCAACCCCATTTAACTGAATCTTCGTAAAAACCGAACTCCCGTTTAAACTGGTCCCTCTTGCAACTCAGCCCTGTTTAATTGAGCTTTTGTGCAACTAGACCCCTTTACAGCTCAACCCTATTTGACTCGACCCGCGTGAAACTGAACCTCCAATTTACTGGGTCCTGTAAAAATTAGCCCTCGTGCAATTCAACCCCACTTAACCGAACCCTCGTTTGACTGAGCCCCGCACATTGCAACCCCATTTGACTAAACCCTCGTTCAACTGGACCCCCCGTTCAAATCAACCCTCTTTTGAAATAACGCTTATAAAACTCACCCATATATAAATTACGCCTTGTTTCACTGAACTCAATTCAAGGCCTAAGAATAAATTTGAACTAGTACTGATTAGAAGGTCAAAATATGCTTCTCGCTTCATTCGGAGTTTCTGACTTATATTACCCATTTGGGCAAGCTAAGCTATTTTGCACCAAAGACAAAGAACCGGCAGAGCCGCAATTGCAGTTAGTTTCTGTCACTGGAAGCCAGTGAAAAGCTAAAGCCAATGAAGCTGACTGAAAAAAAGATTTAAGCAAATGCAAACACCATAAACTGCAAACGGAATGTACTTCAGAGTAAAAACTACAACTTCATTAAAAAAAGCTTATAGACGCCTGAACATAAAAATAACAGGCAAAATAATGCACCTTCTTTCTATCAAAACAATTTATAAAAATATACAAATAATGGAAACCCAAGTGGTTGGATCACCGTGACACCACGCATTCGATGATCGTGAATATTATTTGGTGATTGTTGATATTGAGAAGAGAGTGGGTGGATGAATACACTAGAATTTTGATTAGGTTGTTTATTATACAGGTTTGCAATAATGTAACTAAGTAGGGATTCTTTGACATAACTTTGAAACTTTTGGAGCTTGCTAGCAAAATAACCTAAGGTACTTGGACAGTTATCTGCCCCACCCGCAGTGCCCTCATTCGTTAGATGCTGATTATGAATCGGTGAGAATATCGAGCATGATGTTGATTCTACCATTTTATACAATAAACAACAACTGAATCCTTTTTTTTTTTTGGTGTCAGGAAGGTTCCCAAAGCTCCTTTTTTTGCAATAAACTCCTCATCTTTGACTCCCTGAACCTGTGGCAGCTCTGTAATGCCGCAAGGCTTTGTACAATAGAAGCGGGGTATATGTAAAGGTTTATTGGTGGTAACTTCAGGGGGTTCAGGTAGATTGAAATCTTCTCTCCAATCGAATAATTTTGTATCCTCAAAATATACATTTTTTTATTTGCTATCAAACAATTCTTCAACTTTATTTTCGCAATAAGATCGAACAGTTCCTGAAAAATTGTTCTGTCTTCCCATTGAATTGATTGATGGCTTTATCTCTGGAGCCCTTTTTTTTTCTGGAAAATAAGCATTTTATGGAAAGCAGTAATTCTTGTTTTAAGATTTTGTAAATTGAAAAATATCGGGCTGATCTTTGGTATTCAGCCAAGTAATAAAAAGCAAGAAAGAGATAATTTTAAAGAGGGTTGTAAAAAGCCATTTTCTATTGAAAAATAATACTTAAAAGTTTTAAGAGAGAGACAAAAGGAGGGAGATAATGCTAAAAAAAATTCTGATTAAGATTAACATCAAGATGGTGTTTCTCCTTGTGGTTGGTATTTTTTTTTAAATAGTTGGTATTTCAATAGAAAAAAAAACAACAATTGAACAATATTAACAGGACTGGGGTGTACTACTTACGGCCAGATACTCAACCAAAGGATTTCATCATACTCAGATAAACAAGGGCTTACGGTTATTTTGGGAGAAAGGTTACTCTTAGTAAAAAAGTATACCGCCACCACCCCTTGTCCAAGAGCGTGATCTGAGAGACAGAGTTTAAATAACTGAGAATAATTTATCAAAGGGTGGAATCGCAGGTCATGAGACTACTTTGTTACAGGTATAACATCTATTTGTTTTTATTCCGATAACATCTCAGGCTCTAACACTACTACTACTACTAACAACTTACCGTAGCCTCAAGCCGCCCGACGCCAGCACAACCTCGCAAGCTCCTCCTCCATTCCAATCAATTCAAAGTTCCCCTTTACACCCTCCCACGAAATTCCCATTTTCATTAAGTTTTTCTTTACGATATCCTCTCATTCCAACTCCGGACGACCTGCTTTCCGATTAACCCAAGACGATTAGCCAAAAAGGACAATCTTTGGCAATATGTCATCCTTCATCCATAGGATTGCTCTAGCCGTCTCAACCTATCTGTCGTTGTAGCCCTACAAAGTGGGATTGAACTACACTTTTCATTGAGCCTACTATTTGAAATACGGTTAGTCAGTCAGGGACTCAAAATGATCCGTAGGCAATTTTTCTGGAAAATATCTGAACATTTTGTCTTCCAGTGTTAGTAGCATGGATTATAGAAAATTTCAAACAATTTGGGAAATGACCCTAAATGGCTTTTGATTGATGAGACAAAATGGTGCAGTGGAGGAATCAACTCCATAGAAGCACATCTCTCAAACCTGATCTATATTGATAGTATGGGCGCTGGCAGAAAATGTTCCGCTGAAGGGGGGGGGGGGGGGGGGGGGGGGACGGGGGGGGGGGGGGGGGTGAAGACAAAATAATATCATATCAGTTGTGGATCAGGGGGGGTCATGGGAAAACATTTTAGGATACATTTTCTCTGGAAATTTTTTTTTTACACATTTAGACAAAAATTCCAAATAGAAAGACTAAATGCTTTAGAGGTTTTGTTTAAATGAAAATGAATTTAGAAAGTTTCAAACGGTGGGGAAAGGTGGGGGGGGGAGGAGCTTCAGAACTGATATGATCTCTCTTGATTCCCAGGAATATTTTAAATCTACGCTTTTGCCAGTGGTGTGTGGTGGTGGTGGGGAAGTAATAATGCCCCTTCCAAGATGTGGCTATGTAAGTAAGTAATACAGCATTGAACTTTTACAGTCCTTATTGGGGGTGCCGTTCTCAGTTTCGTGGTCCTTCAGCCAGGAATTGTAATTGGGGTGGGGGGAGAATTTGGGTACAGCCATCCTATTCTGTTGCACACCCTTCGTGCTTACTTTCCCCAGATATCTCAAGGTTCCCATCGAGAGCTTGGTCGACTCTGGCTGAGTTTTTATAGAGACACGCTACTGTACCCCGTCCAAAAACCAAATAACCGGTGACACCAGGAACCGAACCCCCTTCCCTTCGGATAAAAGATTCCAACTCTATGGCTATGGCTACTTCAGTTTTCTACGTTCTCTCCTCACGTCCTCCCCCCCCAACAATACCCCCTGTGTATTTTCTAAAACTCTGTATTAACAGTTTTAGCAGAGTTTGTGCCAGAAGTCATTTCCCATCTATTTCCCATTTAGTTTATTTCCCATATTTTTCCCTTTTGATTCATTCATAAACTCTCAATTGTGCTGATGCAATACCCCCTTTCAAAAAATACCCCCCCCCCCCCCTGGAAATATTTCCCCAGGGAATGTCCCCTTGTGGAAATTGCTCCTAAAAAATGTAACTTTTGCTATTTTTACATCTGACATTTCAAACAAAAAGTTTCTAGTGCTGTTACAGTTCTAGAAAACCTTACGTTAAACAAAAAGAACAACAGAAAACAAAACACAATAACTCGTTTGCAATGTATGTTTCTATTATTATGAGAAAACTAACTGTTTGTGGTTTTGATTCATTTGGGCATTTCATTAACCTAGCATTTGGGTAACAGGCTCATATATTTACAGCATCTTCAATTATGAGAAAAACTTTTTCTTTAAACTTTAAAGACCTGCCCCCCCTCCTTCCAAAAAAGACAGCTATTTTTTCAAAATGTAAGAGCGTAATTTATCTGGGGGGACAGTCTTCTCTAATTATGTCATTGATGCCTAAATATGGACTTTTTCAAAACGAAAATTGATCCATTTTATAGTTTCCACTATATTTTCTTTTATTAGCCTATTTACTCACTAACAGCCAGTAGCGTAGCTAGGGGGGGGGGGGGATAAAAGGGTAAAGTGGCGTAGCTAGGGGGGGGGGGGGGGGGTAAGTTATCCTGTGCAAAGTCGGCGGCCTGCTTCATTCACGAATATTTATGGGATAAGGCAAAATATATTTTTGAATATCTAGGGGAGGGAAAAATATTCGTTTTTTTTTTTTAGTTTTTTCTTCAGTGGAAATAAAATAAGACTTATGAAATTACCCCCTCTAAAGGTATTTTTTAAAATCTACGGGGGGATATAGGGGGGATTCCTTAGTAAAATATCTTTTGCACCACTTTATTCAGGTGACGTCAGCATTTTCTTTGGGAGGCATAGTTAATAAATAGATCTTGAAGTATTTTTATTTTTGTTTGGTCATAATTTATGCAACTAAAACTCAGAAAGAAATAAAAATTGCATAAAAATGTAATAAAGGGAAATTATTATTGTACAAACATTGACAAGCATTGTTCGAAGGCATTTTTCATGTATGAGATTACAAGATAGGTAATGTTAGAAGCTATTTTTCATTGTTATTTAGGTTAAAAAATGTTTGTCCTCTCGACTACCAACATCATACTAATTAAATTGCTGCATAAAATTAGAAAAATAAGTTTCCCAACTTCTTTCTTTTAAAAGATTTTCTGAATCCTTGCCAGTCTACACCCCCCCCCCCCCTCCTGCACCTACCATAATGTTTGGATCCGTTTTTACCATAATGCTTCCCTCAATACAAGTAACATCATAGTGTAGCGAAAAAAAAAACTTCTGTTACCTGCTTCTTATAGGCTTTGCCCGGATAGCTATCCCCTTTACCGTCCTAGCTACGCCACTGGCTGTTTGTGAGAAATAGTCTAATAAAAGAAAATACAGTGGTAACTGTGAAAATGGATCAATTTTCGTTTCGAAAAAGTCCATATTTAGGCATCAATGACAATTAGGGGAGGAAAATGTCCCCCCAGATACTTTGCCCTCTTACATTTTGAAAAAACTTGTGCATTTTTTAAGAGGAGGGATGTTTTTATAGAAGAAAAGTAATTTGTATTTTGATTGAGAATGAAAATACCGGAAACCAGATAGTGACCTTAAACCCTAAACCGGAAGTGACTCTGAAGCAGCAACGAATAGAAATTTGTGAATGTTAGGTAATTGGAATTTTGTTAAAACAGTATTTAGTTCCCAATGAGACATAAGTTAGACTAGTAGTCATTTTGTCTATTCAAGACAAACAAGCTTGGATTTATTTTGGGCCAAATGTACGAGGGAGAGCTTTGGTAATTACCTCGATCATTTGCCACCCTAAAACTCCAAACTTTTTTAATTTTTGGGCGTCACATAATCAAATTATCAAGAATTTCTGTTTTACACTCCCCCCTCAACTGTGACCATTAAATTAATAAGTTAGTCAAAACAATAGCGTCAAAGCCGGGGTATTGAGGAGGGGGAAGCCCCCCCTGATACGTAATAATTGTGTTCATTTTAAACTTTGATATCGCTTTTTACTTTTAGTTGAAAGAACTACGTATGACTGTGGTTGAGTCAATTTGTATCTGCTAGTGTGACTACTTGCACCTTCGACGATTTGTAACTCTTAACTACTTTTGACTGTGAATATACTTGCGAACGCGATTATTTGTGACTATGATTAAGACCATTTAATGGTTGTTATTTTTACTAAGACTGAGACCATTTGCAACTTTCATCAGTGATGGCCATGATTACTTCTTACCATAATACTTTTGACTAAGAGTACTTAAGCCCACGAATACTTACAACTGACACTATTTGCGAGTCTGACAACAAAAAGACTGCAATTGCGGTGACTTTCAGCTGCGAATTTAATTAGACTGTTACTGCGTCTGCGATAGGGACTCTGACTATTGAAACTATTGCAACTTACTATTACAACTAAAATTATTGAGCTAAATAAAAAAAATTTACAATATCCTTCCTATCAAACTGATACAATGCATCCAGTTTGCTGATCCAGTCTTATTAACCTGATCCAGTTTGCCCAAAAAATCTTATCTACATTATCTCAAGAATGTCTAAGGTTATTAATTTTGGTATATCATTGAATATTAAGTGGATGTTGAGCTAAATCAAAATATTCTGATATTGACCTCAATTAGAAGATACTATGTGTGTATCTTCTGTCAGAAGGGTGCATCTTTTAATATTTGATAGAAAAATTTTAATTGAATATTGAAGTCAAACTTAAAACGAGCAAAAGTCGTTACAAACTGGAGTTGGGCTACTGCTCCCTCCCCTAATCATAAATATCTAATAACGTCATTTGCACCTTACTAAAGAATGATTTATATTGAATATATGTTCTTTTATATTTACAATATTGAAAAATAAAATTAAAAATATACAGTGAAGAAAAAATCTCTAACTACTGAGTTTCCTAGGTTGATGTCATTATATATCAAATTTTTGTTTTATATATACATTAGTACTTATAGTCTTATTGAATGTTATAGTCATTTAGTTTTCATTTGCCTTCGAAATTTCAAAAACAAAAGCATATTATTCTAGACACATAGTTTTCAAAAAATTACAAATCCAACAGGTCGTGGTAACAAACTGTAAGTTAGGAGCGACTCAGCTCAACAGTAACGGAAACTCTAAAAAAATGAAGTTTTGAATATCAATTGATACATCAAAACAATCAGCTTATTATGTTGATTCCAAAGATATATAGTTTTATCAAGTTTAGTGATTCCCATCAAAACTTACGAGCATGAGGAAATTCGCCTGATTTTTAAATCGGGGGGGGGGGGGGCAACCCCTAAGATTCAAGAAATCTTAATAAAAACCACACCATCAGGTTCAGCGTACCAGAGAACACTACTGTAGAAGTTTCCAGCTACTATCTGAAAAAATGTGAAATTTTGCTATTTTTGCCAGAAGACAGATCACGGATGCGTGTCTAGAAGGAATTTGACAGGGGTGGGGGGGGGGGGGGGTTGTGTTGCACTTTACGTTGAATGAAATTTCCACGGAGGAGTCTTCTGTGAGGGGGAGGGGTATATTTCATAGAGGGTGAGCCAGATTTATCGGCATTATTTGAAAAACTAATAGAAATTTTGCCACATATGAAGGGTTGCCCCCTCCTCCATACCTTGCTCATTACGCTAAAGTTAGACAGTTTGTCCAAATTTTTTAAGAGTGTCTACTGAAATACGGGGGAAGTTTAAATTAGAATAGGAAGCTTTTTTTAAAAGTGCTAACAGCTTCAGCGTAAAGAGCAAGGTATTGAGGAAGATGCAACCCTTCATATGCGGAATAAAGTTTTTTTTCAACTGCAAGTAAAGAGCGACATTAAAACTTAAAACGAACAGGAATTATTTCGTATATGAAAGGGGCTGTACTCTCCTCAACGCCTCACTTTTTACGCTAAAGTTTTATTGTTTTAAGATTAGAGTTGTGACAAAGTCAAACTTTAGCGTAAAAAGTGAGGTGTTGAGGAGGGGACAGCCTCTTTCATATACGGAATAATTTCTGTTAGTTTTAAGTTTTAATGTCGCTCCCTACTTTCAGTAAAAAAAAAATAAAGCGCTTTTTTTTAACGACGTAATAAACCCAGAGTAGAAGAAGCAGTAGCCGAAATACTGAAGTTTTGTTTTTTTAATTTGACTTGAATATCCAATTTAGTTTTTACTGGTTTTAAAATGTATTTTCTTATTTATATTATTGCCTATATCTCTATGTTTGCTATGATTGTTTGTTATTTAATTTCTGTTTGTTGTAGGTTTCATTTTATTCTTTAATAGTAATTTTAGGTCGTTTTGAGTTTGAATTATTGCATTAATTGTTTTTTTAATGTGCTTAACTTTCTATGGCTTTTTACTTTTCCTTGAAAAACCTGTTTTTCGAAATTTGTTTTAATTTCTGAAACAATCAAAAGGATTTTGGTAATTGTAGCTTTCTGTAGCTTTCATTAGTTTTTCTGTAGAAAGCAACCCTACTATGTATGATGACATTTTTTTTACTTCGAGATTTTGCAGATAAGGTATTAAGAGAAGAACACTTCGATTCTAGGTTGGGGAGAAGACTTGTCATCAAAGTTTGACTTGTCAAACTTTGACTTTGTCAAACTTTGAAGACTTTGTCATTAAAGACAAATCAAAATTTGACTTTGCGATAAATAATTAAAAGGCAAATGAGTCAGCAGACACTTCATCACTTTTTCATAAAATTAAGAATGAGCATTTGATTCAGCCGAAATTTTTAGAGAAGGTCCTGTATCCTGTATGGGGTACCCGACAAATGCATCGAAGTGATAAGGCTATGCACGAGAACAAAATTGTTGTGGTTAAGGTAGGAAATGAGGCTAGTAGTTTGTTTTGTAATAAATCAGGAGTTATACACGGTTGTATTCTATTACCTTTTTTATTGGCCATCTTGATGGGCTGGTTTCTAAAGAACGCGGTAAAGGCTTGAGGAAAGCCTTGGTTTGAGTGGCGTTGAGGAAAATTTATTATAATCACTTATTTTTCGGAGTTTTTCAGATTTCAGAATTGCAAAGATTGGACGCTTCGACTGGGAGTTTTACTTACTAGGTAGTATTATTAGTGAAGACGGCAGATGATGTGAAAGCGTTAAAAGTAGAATAGCCAAGGCCCAGAACGATTTTTTACTACTAGATTAGTTTTGGAGAATAGGAGGATGATTCATACGAACTAAGATCTGAATAATAAAAGCTACATGTGGGATGACTGCATTCAAGTGTGGTTCTGAAGCTTGTGTGCTCCGAAAGACGAAGGATTTGTTAGATATTTTCCAGAAGAATTGTTCAGGGGGCTCTGGTATACTTGTCTTAATAACAGTATTTCAAGCAGTAAGGCTTATGAAAACGTGGTTTTATCCTGCTTTCTAGGGCTATATTAAGAGAAAGGCTGAGAATGCCAAGAAACGTTCTGTGGACGAAGAATGAAAGGTTTTCAATCATTGTCCGTTGGGTGGGCATACCGCTACTACTAAAAAACTCACTACATCACCAAACCGCTTGAAGCCAAAGTAGCTACGCCCAACCCTCCTCCATCCCATTTTATCGAGGCCTCCATATCTGTCATCGTTCATCCAAAAAATCGTGTCCTAGGTATCTCATCTTTTCTCTTATTATAGCCCTAGTAAGAGGGATAGGATCATTTTTTTTTCGAACATCCTTGCTATTTGACCTAAAGTCATTTGGGGGTCCAAAATAATCCGTATGCAGTTTCTCTGGAACACATCTTCCGCAACTCCTTTTTCGTTTTTCAGAGTGGCTGCGCTTCAGAACCATACTTGACCACTTCCATTACCGTAGCTTCCAACGTTCTAAACTTAGTATGCAGGCTTTTTTTTTCTTATTATTCCAATCTATTTTCAAATTCGGAAAAACACAATGGGCCTTTACAACTCTAATTTTAGAGTTCTCACTGCACCCACTGACTTTTGTAATGGATCAATTCTCAAAAAAATATATATCAAAACTCCCCAATTAAAGTTACCCCAGTAAAATAACATCACCCAAGAATGTGAATTCAAAAATTCAAGTAACCTACAAATCAAACAAATATCAAGTGTTCAATTTAAAATACCGAAATAAACGTAGTTAATTAAACAAAAAATCTTTCCCACAGAAAATGTAACAAGTAAATCCAACCCCCCGTCTCCAAAGTATCCAATAAATATTAGCTTGATCAAATCTTATACGACAGGCGACTAACACCTGTGTTCAAATAATAAGCGCTCGAAAATACCAAACTGTCAAGAGAGTAAGATTTACAATACAAAAAAAGTAGTCACTCGAGATGCAAAATATGTTTGCTTGAGCTAATTGCATTGTTCTGGAGACTAAATTTCAAACTGGGTATCTTAGTGCAATTAAATTGTATTATCCTTTACCAACTTTCAAAGAAATAAAATATAAGTCTTCTGAAAATTAAGCGACACCCTGCTGGGGAAAATGTTACAATATAAAACTTTGATCGTTCGAAAAATCCCAAAGTGATAGCTTAAAAGTCATAAATTAAGCGACACCTGTTAGCAAAATATTGCAGTGTAGAATTTTTAGTTGCTAGAAAAATTCCAGAGTGACATCTTAAAACTCATAAACTGTAATTAAACCCAAGTAGCTCATTGGTGCAAGCCAGTCCAATAGTAATGTAGGACAATAGCGCAGCCAATAAGGACTGAGAAAATATACTTTTAGCAACGCCTAAACGTACCTCGGGCATAGTTGCAGAGGATAGATAGTGAGAACTTAACAATTTTGCGCCAGTCTATTTTCAGTTTTAGTTGAGTCTTTGGAGAGTCTTTTACAGTCTTCTACAGTCTTAGTTTGAGTTCAGTTTGAGTCTTACACCATGATTGCGTTGTAATAAACTTTTGAAGTATACAAACTTTGAATCATTTCCTGTGTTGTTAATTTGTTGATATAACCAAGAACTCTGCGACTATTATGTAAGTACAATAAATGCATCATTATTTTATTTTACTCTCTTGTGTTAATATTTCTCAAGCTCGATAGTCCTTGTGGCTCCACTCGCTCCTAAGGGAAACTGAAACCCATCAATCTGATTTCGAGTCAGTATGGCCACCAATATAAGCTCCCTACATGTACTCCTAGATTAAGCTCCCCACTCTAGATGTTCAGCCTCCACTCAGGTAAGCCACTCGCGGACCGCTAACCAAGAGCTTAACTAAATTTCCCATTGGATAAATTAATCGGAAGTTCTCAAAAAAGAATAAGAACTAGTCGTTTTGAAAACCCTCCCATTAGAATTAGCCTTAACTAACCAAACTCTGCTAAGAACACTTTCCAAAGGAAAAACCCCCCCATTAGAATTGGCGCGGCCTGTTTAAAGGAGCAAAAACACAAGGACAACATTGAAAACAAAAAAGGGAAAATCGTTGAGAAATATTACCCACAAGAAATTTTTTTTTTCTCTCGCTTTGCATGCCTTGAAGTGTCATATTGTTGCATATTATTTTTAAAAGTGCAAAATTTCTTTTTAGACCTAAATCCTTTTTGCTAGTTTTTGATACTATTTCCAGAGGGAATAGTTCTACTATTATCAAAAGAGAGTACACGTACTTAAAAAATATCAATTTTAAATAATTAAAAACCAGTACCAAATTTTAACCAAACAAAAAAAAAACAAAAACAATATGTCGTTAGATCAAAAACGCACAATTATTAAAGCAAAAACTTATTGCCAAAACAGTTGAAATATCAAAATCACTACCCCCATATACGGAGACTCAGATGTAGATGAATTTATTATCCAATTAAATCAATTTGTAGAGGTAACTCAAACAGACTTGAAATCATTAGTAAGCATGTTGCTAATGAGACTTCAGGGGCAAGCACTAACATTTCTAAAACAAATTGAAAATACGATAGGGGAAGATAACAACCTTCCTATAGACTCAATAGAAAAATTACTAAAAGCGTTCCGAGAAAGATTCGTTGAAACCAGTTCAACACACAAAACTAAAGCATGGTACGGTTTGTTTCGACGAAACACAAAAATGTTAGAGAATACCTGCACAAAGTAATGGTATCTATTGAAGCCAAGTACGGAAAAGAGTTTGGTCCCTTATACGATAAAATCGTATTAAATGCTTTCATGCAAGGATTAAGCCCCAAACTGTACCGAATGTTGATATCAAAGAATATCCAAACTTTAGAGCTAGCAGTCCAGGAAGTAGAGAGAATGATAGAAATTGACTCAATTGTGGCAAACCACAATAAGTCAAGAATAAATAACGTAGAAAATTCAACTCCGGGACGATCACGAGCAATTTCCCCAAATTTCTTTCCAAGAGACAACTCACCCAAACCAAACCAAAATAGATCCCCAACCCCTACGAGACAAAGAATGGTACGTTTTGTACCCACGAATACAACAAACTACGTACAGAACCCCCCAATTATATGCTATGCATGTAATAAACAAGGACATATTGCCAGGGAATGCCGTACTAGAAATAACCTTACACCAGCAACCCCCAATTTTAATAACCGTTTGTTCGGGAAAACAAACTCAAATGCCAATGGGGCAGGAAACTATAGAAATAACCCCCCACGTCTCCCCTCGTACCGCAACTCGTACCAACAAGGATTTGTACACACGAATCCTTCCCAATATACGAATCCCCAAACCTATATAAATCCTTCCCCCAACCGACAAAGTAATTATCGGTTCCCCAACCCAAATACGCGACAAAACATGTACCAATATAATTCACGAACAGTGTATCCAACCAAATTTGACAGGAATACAGGTAATAACAGAAGAAATTTTTTCCCGACGGGTAACGAAAGAAATTTTTCGTCAATACAAAGTGAACAAATGCCACGAGCCGTCGGCACGAGAAACCTTAACCCACGCAATAATACGTGGCAAACAAGACAATCAAATGTAAATCAAATTGGAAATTCACTAGCATGCGAAATTCCCACCGAACCCCAATGTCAAACCCCAACTTATCAAATAAGCGCACAGGGAAACGAATTAGGCCCCCAAGAAAATTAACCGGGACCCTGGAGGCCAGTATTTTTTATAGGTCCCATCCAGTAATTGTACCTTCTTTTAGTGATAATAATGATATGCTACCTATATTGAATAATTTTAGTGTCGCGAGTATTAAATTCAAAGCGTTAATAGATTCGGGTGCATCGGTTAACATAATAAGTTCAAATGTATATTTCATAGACTACCAGTATATATTAAACGACAAAAAAATTTCAATATTCCCAATTTAACAAGTGTCACGGGGCATAGGCTGGAAGCTATAGGCTCCATATGCCTAGACGTGATAAAAGATAATAGGATCTTTCCTACAAACTTCATAATCTGCAAAAATTTTCCATATGAAGCTATAATTGGTGCTAATTTTTTAAAATCTAATAAGGTGTTATTAGATATAGCAAATAACCGACTCGTGTATCCACACGACCCTATTCTCCAACGCGTGGAGAGAGGGGAAGCAACAGTGAATAGAATCAAATCTTTTGTACCCCACGTCACGTCATTTCCTCCCATTTCTCGTCCCGTGGGAAATCAAACGAGCAAACGGATCGAAAATCAAAAACAATGGAGCAGACGAGAAAGAAAATCAAACAGCAAATGGATCGAGTCAGTAAAAGTAAAAATAGGAGAAATGCAGGAGTATAGACAAAAAGAGATAAAGAAAATAGCTGAATTGTGGAATGAAATAATAAATCCAAACACTGCTGTAAGGGGAAAGGACTTGGAATCACACCCCTACAATCAACCTCGAAAGAGGAAGACCTGACGCAAGCAAGCGCCAATCTTAATTTAATAGAAAATAACACGGAAGAAAAATATTATGGGTTCGCAGTACGTAAAACAAAAATCCCCCCACATACTATGCAAAGAGTACAAATCTCTCAAATGGTCACCCCCGTAAATGACAATTCTGAAATCTGGTTCGCATCCCCGTGCAAAGAAATCCCAGAAAATCTGTTCTGTGAAGAACAGATCATTTCATATGAAAAAGGCGAAGGTTTTATTTGGTTAACTAACACACATGAAAACGATATAATTACATTGAAAAAAGGGGACATGTCTCGTGGAAATACAGGTTATTTCTGAGCATGAGCTAAACAAATGGAGAGACTCCAAGGAAAGCTCAGTTAATAACATTGGAAATAACAATCCAAAGAATAGGTACCCCCTAACAAAACCCCAATTTTTTGAAAAATTTAAATTAGATCATATCCAAGATACGCAATTAAAGGAAAAGTTATGTGAATTACTTTGGAACTTTAGAGATATTTTTTCTACATGTGAGGAAGACATCGGGTTGATACCATTTTATCAACACTCTATCCAAACCACAGGGTTACCTGTAGCTAAACAGCCCTATCGCATCCCCCATCCCTACAAGGGCTGGTTAAAAAATAAAATCCGCGAGTTAGAAAGAAATAATATAATACGGCCAAGTATAAGCCCGTATTCAGCCCCCGTTATACTAGTACCAAAAAAGAACAAGGACCTTAGGCTTGTAGTAGATTATAGAGCCTTAAATAAGCAAGTAGTAAGTGACAAATTTCCCCTACCCCGAATTGATGAAATCCTGGATTCCATTTCAACCAAAAATAAAATTTTTACATCTCTTGACCTCACGCAGGGTTATCACCAAGTTAAGATAGCAGATGATGACGTCTATAAAACGGCCTTTTCAACGACGGAATGTGGTTCTTATGAATATTTGAGAGTACCCTTTGGACTCAAAACCAGTTCAAGTGCATTATGTAGACCCCTATTACACTTATTACGAGGTATAGAAAATATTATCCATTTTGTGGATGATGTTATTTGTGTGGGAGAAACACCAGAGGACCATTTAAACACATTAACCAAAGTTTTCGAAAAATTCAGAGAGGGTAATTTGAAATGTAGACCGGAAAAAGTAAATTTGTTTCAATCCGAAATAAAATTCTTAGGAATGATAGTGACCCAAGGTCAAATATCACCGGACCCTGAGAAGATAAAATGTGTAGAGAACCTTAAGCCGCCAAAAACTATGAAACAATTAAGAGGCATTATTGGTTTAAACCAGTTATTTTAGAAAATTTATACGTAACTACGCCCAAATCGCGAAAACCCCTAACAGATCTAACTAAAGGGAATTCCCAAAATGTTACCTGGTCTCAGGAAGCTCAAACTTCCTTAGACACTCTCAAGAAAGCTTTACTTCTGAACCAATATTAGCGTTACCAGACTTTGAAAAAGGTACATTCGTGGTTACCACCGATGCTTCAGCTCTAGGTGTCGGTGCAATCCTTTCCCAAATAATACCGTGGAAAACAACCCCGATCCCCAACAGGACCCCCCTCAATATATAGAGAAAGTCATATGCTATTCAAGCAGAACTCTAACCAAAGGCGAAGGTAGTTATTCAGCAACGCAATTGGAGTTACTATCTATAATTTACCATTTAGATAAATTCAGACATTATTTAGTAGGTCGAAAATTTAAGTTGCGCTCGGACCATAAAAGCTTACAGTACCTAAGCACATTCAAGAATCCAACCGGAATTTTAGCGCGATGGATAATGAAAATCCAGGATCTGGATTACGAATTTGAACACGTGACCGGTAAACAGAATGCCCCTTGCGATTAGCTAAGTAGATACCCTGAGAATAACTCTTCAGATAATGAAACTAAACAAATAAATGCCATTAATCCCAGTAAACAAAAACAAAAGAAGAATATACCAAAAATCCTTACAGAAGAAAAAGGACCACGAGTAATTCCCTTATCCCTAGCCAATATTAAAAGAAACCAAGTTAAGGATGAGATGTGTTTGACTCTCATTAATTACTTTGTGAATTCAGATAATCTCCCTGATAAGTTCAGAGCCCTAAGACGGGAAATAGACAATTTTTATTATGACTTTGACGAAGAAATCCTTTGCAGGATAGTAACAGGCGAAACGAATAGAAATCAAACCTTAATAATTCCAGTGCTCCCCCAAATCTTAATAATACCTGCCTTTGAGTACTTCCATTCGGAAATAGGCGGACACTTAGGAATAACCAAAACATTTCACAAGTTAAAACAATACTTTTATGTTCCGTCGGCATTAACAAAACTCAAAGATTTTATAAGTACATGTGAAGCTTGCAACTTAAGAAAAAATCCGCAAACGTACCCAAATCCCCCCTTGGGAAGAGTGCCAATAGCAAGGTTCCCTTTCGACATCGTTTCATTTGACCTTTTTGGTACAAGTGGAGGATTACCTGTTTCTAATAGAGGTCATACTTGCATCCTCTCAGTAATAGACCATTTTACCGGCTTCACTTTTGCCAAAGCATTGAAAAATCAAGGCGCATATGCCACAAGTAAAGCCCTAGCAAAAATATTTTTGGAGTTTGGCGTTCCTCAACGGGTCATTAGCGACAATGAATCTAACTTCGTTTCTAAAGTAACAAAGGATTTAATGAGTTTCCTTAAAATAGAAAAACTAGTAACCTCTCCCTATCATCCCCAAGCTAATGGAAAAATCGAAAATAGGCACAAGATATTTTCCAATGTCTTGAGCATTTATACAAAGGAAAATCGGAACGATTGGGATCAATATCTACCTTACTTGACTAATGTAATTAACACGGCATACTCGGAAACGACTAAAGAAAGTCCATTTTTTCTTTTATTCGGACGCGATTATGAAATACCTTATCAAGAAATTATAGATTCGAGACAATATTACAATAGTACAGAGGACTATAAGCAAGATTTTATAAATAAGATGAGAAGAACCTATAAAATAGTTAGACAAGAGTTAGAAAAATGTAAAATGAATCAAGAGTTGAAGAATGAATCCAAAATCAAAGGAAATATAAATGTTAAGGTAGGCGACCGTGTCTATTTGAAAAATGAAGCTAAACTGGAAGGCAAAAAACTTTCCAATAAATATTCAGGACCCTACAGAATAATCAAAAAATATGACAACGATTTTACTTTTAAAATGATAAATCCAGAAAACGGAAGAACATACAAAGCACATGTAAGCCGTATAAAAGGTGCCAAATACCCCGTTAAGTGGGCACCCGAACCCCCATCTTCAGATTCATCAAACGCGGAAAATCAATTCCCTAGGTCCAGGCTATCCGAACTAAAACCCTTTAATTTCAAACAAAACTATTTTGAAAATAATAGCGAGGAGGAAGATTTTGAAGAATTTTTGGCCATGAAAAATCTAGTCATCCCTAAAAGAAAACCCCTAATACCCATGCCTGCAAGAACCCAAAAAGCCCAGAGAGCTCATCCACAGAAAGCTCGGAGCAAGAATTGGATTATACGCTGTCACCAAAAACCCAGTTTTTCCCCGATAGAATTTCAACTCCATGTCCCCCCAAAAGATTTCCTGATGACATGGTATCCCCAGCAACCCCAATAGAAAGACCCCTGTCGTTACAGGAGGAACTAAACAGAGCCGTGGAAACCCCAGGTACAAAAAGGAGGAAGACTCCTCCCAGGGATAAAATACAAAAAACCTGAGAGAGGCTATGGACATTATTAATTATCCGATAAAAAACAAGGCAAAGTACTTTGCCGTGGACACAGGAACCCCCTGAAGATGAAAACTTGGGACAGTACCATCACATAACGGTATCCAAAGTAAAACCCAAAGAATCTCACTCCTGGAAACAGACCATGCTACGTAATACACCTCACCCCCCGGAAGATATGGCATTCAAGCAGTGGAGACATTCTCCAAAAGTATTTGACTCCTCCCAAAGTTCCCAGGAATCTTTTAACTCCCCCGAGACAGGACCTCAGCGTGAGGAAATAGAAAATAAGCCCTCAACTTCTAGAGCAGATGAGATATATGAAGCAAGGGCAGGAGATACCCCTCAATCGCAAAGGACCGCCCCCGAAAGCCCAGATAATGAATCTTCGGATACTAGCTCTAATGAGTCCGATGATGAAGCAGATCCTGACTACCCCCAGAACGCACCAAAACAAAAACAGGCTTCTGCCGCGGCCCATGCGAAAGCCGCAAAATTGAAAGGTCAAAAATTCCTTCTAAAACAGTATAAGAAATTTGATCTGATCTCCATGGGAAAGTCAAAAAGAGTAGTAAAAACGCCAGAAACTGAACAGGAAACTACCACGAAATCTGGCAGAATTAGTAGGAAACCAGACAAATGGAAATACGTCTAGAAATTGAATAACCCAAAAACTTATAAGTAAATAATAATAAATCGAAATGAGCAGTTGAAAGAAAAAGAAAACATATAGAGAAGACATACAATAAAAGCAACCCTTAGAATTCAACAAGTTGATAGTTAAATTTCCAGATAAACGGAAATTCCGGCTTGACAAAGAAAAACCTGACGATAAAAGAAAAACAAGAATTTTTCAACCCCTTCTACAGGAAGAGGGATAACTAGTACAACCCTAATACTGACAGGAGCAAGCCTAGTTAATCTTCCAAAAAATTATCCATGTAAAATGGATAATTATCCATGTACAATTATCCCAACACATAAGTCAATACGAACAGAGACCTTGCGAAAGAATTAACTAATTGAAAATAGCTATAAGTAAAATTGTATCTTTTCTGAGTAAAATGGCGAATACCTCATCCGCACACACGAATTGCAGCCCTTATCTGAGCCTTAAAATAAATTCAACCACTTAAACAAACCCTACAAGTCGCTAAGAAAAAAAAAAAAATCCCTTCTCGCCAATTTTACTAAGCAAATACCACATCGGTCAATGTTAAAATAATTATGCGATTTGGATAACCCTTGTAAAACGCTGGTATGATAAGAAATGAACACCCATGATACCAGGTGGAAACCATTAAGATTTATGACAGCATAGTCAAAGTATCTAAGAATAATATTCTCGAGCTAAGAAATTTTCTCTTCTCGTTTAGTAATTAACAAAAAATTGCTGACCCGTATACCATATGTACATTGAACTAATCGTATACCAATAATTGATAGTTCTGTTGCCTAAAAACTAACAATTAGCTTGCCATATCAAGATGTCTCCCAATAAAATGGCTCCCCCCCCCCAAAAAAAAAAAAAACAAAGAAAATTGTAAGGTAGTTGGAAAATAAGAACTGACCTCAGCAATTGATATCGTCAATAAATCCTTAACAATTTGTTTAATAATATGGTGATTATAAATTGGAGTAATAAAAGCAAAAATGGATTCCATTTTTGAAACCTGAATAAACAAAGAAAATTAATTGCTAAATAATTAATGCAAAACACAATAGTAACCCTGTAAGGTAACAATAAGTTAAAATTGTAGAATTTGAAATGCCGATCTGGTGCATAAACTTTGACCTATAGATATGCGATAAATTGCTTAATAAGAGGCATATTATTAGACAAAAGAAAACATTGAAAATAGCGTAATTATTGAGTCGTAAAAATAGCCCCCTAAGCTAATACCTTGACAAAAAGAAACGGACGACGAAAACCAAACAGGGAGACTCGTTAAACTCTCAAACAATTTGTTAGTTGAATTTCTGCAGTGCTGTAGTCGAACGCTAACTAGAATATCTTTAAGCCAGGTGCGATAAAAACCATAAATAAAAATATTTCGACAAATAATCCCTGTAATATAAAAATTAATCACATATCACTCGTGCAGATTAAGCAGCTAAAAAGACAAAATGAACCTTCCGTAGATCAAGTAAATACATAAAGTAGTTAACGAAATCGTGAGATATCGTACCTCCAAATCGCAAATAAGACAAACTAAAGCAAAGGAAAAAGAGACCTTGATTGATTTTTTTTATCATTTCTTATGATGCCTCTCTATCGAGGAAGTGTCTTGCTATCAAAATTGTGGTACCATGAACTAAAATGGTAGCCAATGGCTAAGCTAATTAGACCAGTAATTATATAACCATTAACAATAATGACGTTGTCGCTATAGAGCCGCTAAGTGAGGGATAAAATAGTAAAAAAAAAAAAACGCAAATCGTATTAATAAGTGTAGCTGGAAGATTTCTTAGAAAAAGCGGCAGCAGCGGAATAAAACCGCAAAACTAGAATAGATAAAATATGGCGAGTCTGGCAATAAGACCATTCATCGTCAATCCAGGGATCAGGCATACGCTATACGCTAAACTTGTTCGCAGACCGAATAACTAAACTCGTTCACAGACCAAATAATGCAATGTTTTACATAATTTTCTTCTCTCTCTCAAAATTTGTTTCTAGCATATACCTGTAGAAAAATAATACTTAATAAATTTACTAACCTTATAAATAGTCACAGCCTTTAATCCCCGCAAATCCCTATCCCCCCAATAAGGAATATATATAGTGAATCACCATATTTACAAAAGCTAAGTTTTGTCTGCTAAGGAACAAAGTTAACAAAACTGAAATTAACAGTTTGATAATGAGTATATATACGAATAATTCAAGGGTAGTTGCTAAAACAATCAAGCGAAGGTTAAGCCATTAAGAAGAACAAATGAATAATCTTAACGTCTGCAAAATACTCTTGCCCTTTGACCTAAAACATGTTTCAAAGATCCTTAATCAAAAGATAAAATAAAACTAAATTTTCAAGCAATCAAACTCCTATAAGATGCTGACCTAGTAAAGAATATCAATAAAACCCCAAAGAAAAGGAACTACAGATGAAATGGGTAATATTCAAATCAAAATTACGAATTCCCCCCTTTTTAGTCACGCAGCACACTTATGCGGCACATCCGTGGCCTAACGTATAGTGCCGCGAAGAAACAAAGAAAGAAAGAAAAAGGAGAGACTATTGGGCGAATTCTTTTTAGGACCATCTTAAACACGTAACATATACCTGTGAAATTCTCGATAATACCATACCTGCGCCATGTGGCACAACCCCTATCACAAAAATAAATGCTAAAACGTAACGAATCCGAAAAAAAAAGAAAACAGCTAAATGTAATTATTTGCGCACTTTAAGCGAAAAACGGGCCAATCCGCCGATTCCTAATTATTCGCCCCCGGAATAGGGATAATATGCCCTACGACGACCCAGAAGGGTTATGATTGAAAATAATCTATTTTATTATATAACCAGACCGCCACATAAGATAATTCCTTGCGCGTAATAATCTGGCTTTCATGAAAACTTAAATCAATCAAGCTTTAAACAACGCGTTTTGATTTGATTCCCATGTTTTTCTATAGCATTTCCAACGCCTTTATAAAAAAAAAAATTGTATCTTGTGGTGAATTATTGCACCCAAATCAGACTAAATCGGTTTCTACCCTTCAGCGAATACGCTACAAAACATAAATATATCTCAATTTTCATTTAAAAAAAAAACAAAGGAAGATTAAAACTATTACGTTTTATCAAATCTTTCTTTAGGTAAACCCGTATATAATAAAATAGTTTGATAAAACTATTACGTTTTATCAAATCTTTCTTTAGGTAAACCCGTATTTAATAAAAAATGCTTCCGTGACGTGGTGTAACTCCCGCCACGGGAAAAGAATAAGTTGACACCTGGGGAGTAAATAAGCCTACCTTTAACTCGTTCAAGCGGGAATTTTACTTTAACTAACAAACTTTTGTATCCCACCAATTTAACGTTATTGTAGAGTATGCTAAAATAGGGAATTTATCCTTGCGTAATTTAAAAGGAATTAAGTAAATAGCAATGCGCGACTCTTCACACAGTTCAACTTGAACCAAATAGCAATAGTAAATAGCTACCGAAACAACAAATTAGGAACGAGTCGCATTCAATATAAAATAAATTAGTCCCTTTAATTAAGTATGTAGAAAGCTGCATAAATAAATTAACAAATATTTTAATCACAGTAGACGGAACTAAACAGAGTAATAGTGCTGTATAAAGTAGTAGTAATACTTCATGCGCTTCGCACGGTGATGAAAAAAAAAATTTTTCTGAAAAAAAAAAAACACTTTAGGCAAGAGAAACAGACCCTTAACTAGAAATCAGTAGTAGTACCCTATACGTTCCCAAGGTGGCAATAAATTTTTTTTTTGTATAAAAAGTAACCCGCGAGAATTACCCCAAATCATCCCTACCATAGGAAAATAATGTGACGACAAAGTGACCGTGAAAGAATATGAAGTGAAAAAGGAGACGAAGTCTGATGCGTGGGGAATGCTTTCACTCTGTATGCTTTTCCTGTTGATGGTTTGGGGGAAGTGTGCAGAGTCGAAGTATCTCTTACGAAATACAACTAAAACAGAAAGACGAATGCCATAAAAATAGTAAAATTAACTATGCAATCTGCTAAAATTACCCTACCTAACCCTCACAATTTGAAAATGTGATAACTCAAGTGACCATACGAGAATATGGAATAAAAATGGACAAAAAATTCCGACGCGTGGGGTGTGCGTTGACAGGGTGCAGGAACGCGAGTAATTTAATTTCGTGTTCAGGCACCGTGTCGAGATATTTCCTACGAAGATCAACTCAAACAGGAAAAGGAACATAAGAATACCAGTGAAAGTTAAATATCATGAATTAGAGGAATAAACTAAGAACAGCTAAAAATGATAAACAAATATTGCCAAATTAAAGGCACCTAACCAGTCTATTACTATGCCTTAATCATTATAACCTTTTTCATATTTAGTTAATTTATTTCATAATTACTGATAAATTTTACATAAGAACACATTTCCAGATACGGTGTGTAAGTAACCATCGACCACGGGTTAAGAGAAACGCCGGAACACGCAACCTTACGGTATGTGCTTATATTGAACCTAAAATCTAGTAAAACAATCAAAATAGTAACCATGATAAGATACCCAAGTCATCAACAATTAAATAATCGTAGCCGGGAAAATACAATCTTATGGAATCTTAAGATAAGACATAGCGTGGACAATATTAATGCTCCGTTAAGGGAATGGGGACATATTGAAAATTTGAGGAAAGAAGAGGAACTTATTAAAGCAGTAGAAAATCTTGACTGTCCAAAACTGTATTATCTTCTAAAATCCCAAAAAACTATGGTAGAACCAAGAATAATCCTAAGATTAACGGCAAGCCTAGTGCTATATAATTTTAGTGCACGTGCGCTGACACGAACACTAGAGCACACTAGACGAAGTGCCAATCTGGCCTTCCGAATCTTAGTACAGCATATCCCAGCAACAAAGTATAGCTCGTTGGCTAAATATATTGCCGACAATATTTGGTACGATCAAGATGATAATAATATAACTACAATTTGGCCCATTAAGTTTCTCTCCATATTAATAGACCAAGGACATATGTTAGAAGGTGAAAACTTTCTTAAAATCTTATACGTCAATTGTGTAAATAACACATATCTAAATCCGATAAACCCTTCAATGGGATTCGCAATTTTTCAGGTTACCCCAAGAGATTATAAAGACATAAAGAAAATAACCCTGAATCTCTTCCAAGAAGATGAAAATTTTGGAAGAAAAATAGTCCCTGGGTTAGACGTAATCGTGCGTGAGCAATTATGCTGTTGCCAATCGCACGTAAATTTAAGTTTCTCTGTAGTAAAAATAATAAATGACCCATTGTCATTATCTCAGCTGTGCCGGCAAATCATTCGTCAAAATATGCGAAGGAATGATATAACCGCTACTCTGGAAGGCCTGCACCTCCCAAACCAACTTTTAGTGTATTTAATGTACCTAAATATGCCTGAAAACGGTAAAAATGACATAGTATTTGAAATTCAATTTCTCAGCCCAAATGTTTCTTCATGGGAAGATTATCGACGTCTAGATATGCTCAAATATCCAAATTCAAAAGCGGCACTGCCGGATGATGCACCCATATTGAAATTAAAACCCAACCTCAGTGGGAGAAACTGTGTATATAAATAATCTTGTTAAATTGAATGATGAAAGAACCCTATAATATTACCTGAAGTGTTATAACTATGAATATCGATTAATATCAAAAAATGCATTATAAACTAGTATTGTGTTATAATTTATGGAACTACGAATTAGAGTAAATGTCATGAGGTCTAAATACATTATCAATATATTGATAAAAAGGTAGTTTCTCGAAAATCCCTATACTTTTAAGACTATAAAGCGACCGCAAAGTCGTTAAACTAGAGTATGGAACTTTAGGAATGATATTATGTTCGAAACACACAAATAGCCAGGTGCAAGGTGGCACTGGTGAAAAAGTAGTTCAACTTCATCCTAAAGTTGCCTTGTTCTTCCACACAAAGTAAATATTCATTATTGGTTAACATGGAGCTTTAAGTAAGTTATGGTTGAACGAATTAGTACCCGATGTATTGAGGAAATGCCGGTGAAAAGGTAGTTTGACTTCGACCTAGAGTGTACCATGATCATAACCAATCTTGAAAAAAATTATTAACTAGACAGAGATCAATAGAAACTACCTTCTTTTGGCCATTGTTCTGAAATGTTCTGAAAAGACCAAATAAAGAAATGGCCAAAGCAATTATTGACACAGAGTTCATATGTATAAAGAACGCAAAAGAAGATGTCATATACTTAGCGGCAATTATCATTGTGAATAAATCAAGGGAAGAAGTCTTCGCGAAATAAAAAAAAAAAAAATGGAACGTCAAATACGATTTAAGAAAATATGACAAAAATCGTATAGTTTCGGAATACGATTGGCAAATAAACCCAAATATCGATCCGTAACAGGAAAATTGGGAATAAAATACAATACGAAAAAGGGTTAGTACCTTCAATATATTTAGAAGCCATGTAGCTAACGATGTTAGCTGTACGCGTAATAATGCAATCCATATTCAAAACCCTAAGGAATAAAATCAAAAAAATTAGGAATAGATTACATTGCAAGATAAATTAACATATATTAATTTTAGAATTAGACAGGAAGGTGCGATTAACGAAGGCCATGATAATCTTCATTGTTCACGCAGTGGCCCAAGACATCATAAGGCAGGGAATCATACCTAAGCATGGGAACTACCCCCAAAATAGTCATAATGCATGGGAAATATGAATTCTCCTATTCACAAGGAGACCAAAGATTATCACATACGAGAAACCAATGTGGAGCGTCTTCAGCTCATCTCTAGTGGAATATTTAATCGTTTACGATACTGGAACTCATTGATTCCACTAACCATGAGGATTTTGTTGATTCAAGTTATGGAAAAATTATGAGACCACGGAGACAAAACCCAGAGGAGGATTGTATTGAGCCAAGCGAGATGCAAAGCCTGAACCCAGAACTCCCTGATAACCCTTAAGCAAAAAAGTAAGGGAGGACAAAATCGAGCGAATGAGAGTAGAGGTCCTCATTCGTGCCGTGTCAGGTCCCAAATTTTTCTTTTTTATTTTTGCAGCCGCATAGGTGGACATACTGCAAAAGATATATTTCTTAAGCGGTATGAATACCCATAGACAATAAAGATTTGTAAATTTATAGTAAACAAAGACCTCTCATATAAACCATATTGCCTACCTCGCAAATAGTAGTATAATAGAAAGGTAAATGTTAAAGTAGATGAGCGTTAATAATATTTAAAAAATGTATTGAATATTGAATATGTGCCAAATGCACATATATGCGTGTATACACATAGTCGCTTATCATTTTTCTGATGATTACCTTATTTATATGATAATAATCTAATGATTGCGGCAACATGCATGAAAGCATGAAATCTGCCCTTATTTTCTTGCGTTGTGTTTAAACTGTACCTGTACTAAGTTGATGTTATTAGTACCATTAATAATAACTATTATTTCAAAAATTGTCCACGCTGAATATTATGAAAACCGTATGCTGTTGTTATATATGTTTTAACTTATGTAATTGTAAAGAGCATATGATTCTGCCCAGATATTTATATTCTAGGAAGCAAAGTAATCAGTGCAGATTAATTATGGTGAACCAGCATGCAACACGGATACAACCCAGTAGCATCTACTTTCATCATTCATCAACCACCGACAAGTACTCACCAAGGAAATATCTGAAGACGATATTCTGATCACCAATCCAGATAACCAGAACCCAGTACCAGGTAATTTTACCTCAAGCTGTGCCGGGAACCAAGGACCCTATACACAAATATATACCTGAATTAATGATTACCTAAAGAGCCGCCTCGACCTGTCATGTCGTAAAACTGCATAAATACCCGTCAAATCCTTAGACGGCAACGGCCTCAAGATTTAATGTTTGAAACACCAAGAATAAACCTAGAGTAAATCCCTCAAGGACTATGTATCTTAAGCCCCATATCAGAGACAATATGTTAACCAAGACAAAAAGTTTAAGTTTTGACTATCCAATTATTGTTAGATGTCACAAAACCAAATCATCCTCCATGAGATGAAGAACCAATCATAATCAATTTTTGTGGGAAACATAAACTGTACGTGCTAAAGTTTTTCCCAAAATGAAGTGTTCAGAGAAGAGAACCAAACAGCTATTACTATTTTCATCTCCCTGTTAAGCCATCAATAATTGTGAATCATTGAACTGAAAATCAAAGACAATGCGTCGAGCCAAGGTACTTAAATCAAGTTACAATCGTGCCATAGTTAACGTCAAATGTAGAAACACAGCCCATAGTCCAAATGAAAAAATGAATTGAGCGTGAAAAATTTACGGGAAACACAGACTGTGCGAGTATTTGATTTTCCCGGTCAAACTATGTCAAAGAAGAGATACCCAGCTAGCGACCAAGATACCCATTTCATGTAATCAATTCCCCAAGGGTTATGTACCTAATAGACATTTCAACGAATCTACAACATCAACCCCTCGTATATGATGTAATGAACTACGCACGGACAATTTTGTGCATACTGTCATATTTGCAAACAACATAAACACTTATTCCAAAGAACGAGTGACAGGAAAAAAAACGCCAAGAAGACAAACCATGAACAATTAGCAATCCAGTAATTAATTGAATGGAAGCCCAAAGTAAGAGTGAAAACGTATGTGAGTAATATAGACACGTAGAATGATGAAGTAAGTGTGAAATCTTATGTATCTAGCTAATAACTTTAAAGAACATAAAGAGCTTTTCATAAAACAAATGAAAATCAGTGTAAATTACATAAGCTCAGTGTTGCAATCAGACATTAATATTAAAATCAGTTAATGTGTCAAACTTTTTCTTGCAAATTATTTTAATTTTAGTGTGTTAAAAATTTAGATGTAGTTAGATGTTTTAGACGTAGTTAGATGTTTTTGAAATCAAATACCTATCATACCAACATAGCGTCTGGTGGAAGTATAAACTAGCATTAGAAGTAGCGAATATGCATCACGTTAAATAACGAAATAATTACAAAAGCGGAACTTAACTAGTTGGAGCCATATAGAAGTATTAGAACATCAGGTGAAGGAATTTTAATTTTTAGGTGAAGGAATAATAATATAATCGTGCCTATGTAACGTCAGGTGGAAGTATAAATTAGCATTAGAAGTAGCAAACATGTACCACGTTAAGTAATAAAGCAATTATTAATGCCGAACTTAGATTAGTTAAAACCAAGTAGAAGTATTAGCATATCAGGTGAAGGTATAAAAATTTAATCGTGTCATTATAGTGTCAGGTGAAAGCATAGTCGAGCATTAGAAAAGAAAGAATGTACCATTTTCAGTGATTAGATAATCGTATAAGGTGAAGGTAAAATTAGTGTTAGATGGAGGAAACAATAATTACTATATAATCACATAACCTAATGTAGAAACTCTTTGGCCCCTTCGCCAAATCGAGTGAGTAGGCCATAAGCTTTAAAAGTGATGTTGTTACATGTATAGTCTAGTAGAGCAATTAGGGATATAAAAAAAAAAAAAAAATATAAATATGAATATTACCAAAGCAGAGCTAATTCAAGTAATCATTACAAGATAAATTCTTTTAATTAAAAAATCAAATTCGAAAGTGGGAGAGACATACAACGATGAGGACATCGTTAAAGGTGGGATGGATGATATGTAATGGGATCAATTCTCAAAAAAATATATATCAAAACTCCCCAATTAAAGTTACCCCAGTAAAATAACATCACCAAAGAATGTGAATTCAAAAATTCAAGTAACCTACAAATCAAACAAATATCAAGTGTTCAATTTAAAATACCGAAATAAACGTAGTTAATTAAACAAAAAATCTTTCCCACAGAAAATGTAACAAGTAAATCCGACCCCCCGTCTCCAAAGTATCCAATAAATATTAGCTTGATCAAATCTTATACGACAGGCGACTAACACCTGTGTTCAAATAATAAGCGCTCGAAAATACCAAACTGTCAAGAGAGTAAGATTTACAATACAAAAAAAGTAGTCACTCGAGATGCAAAATATGTTTGCTTGAGCTAATTGCATTGTTCTGGAGACTAAATTTCAAACTGGGTATCTTAGTGCAATTAAATTGTATTATCCTTTACCAACTTTCAAAGAAATAAAATATAAGTCTTCTGAAAATTAAGCGACACCCTGCTGGGGAAAATGTTACAATATAAAACTTTGATCGTTCGAAAAATCCCAAAGTGATAGCTTAAAAGTCATAAATTAAGCGACACCTGTTAGCAAAATATTGCAGTGTAGAATTTTTAGTTGCTAGAAAAATTCCAGAGTGACATCTTAAAACTCATAAACTGTAATTAAACCCAAGTAGCTCATTGGTGCAAGCCAGTCCAATAGTAATGTAGGACAATAGCGCAGCCAATAAGGACTGAGAAAATATACTTTTAGCAACGCCTAAACGTAACCTCGGGCATAGTTGCAGAGGATAGATAGTGAGAACTTAACAATTTTGCGCCAGTCTATTTTCAGTTTTAGTTGAGTCTTTGGAGAGTCTTTTACAGTCTTCTACAGTCTTAGTTTGAGTTCAGTTTGAGTCTTACACCATGATTGCGTTGTAATAAACTTTTGAAGTATACAAACTTTGAATCATTTCCTGTGTTGTTAATTTGTTGATATAACCAAGAACTCTGCGACTATTATGTAAGTACAATAAATGCATCATTATTTTATTTTACTCTCTTGTGTTAATATTTCTCAAGCTCGATAGTCCTTGTGGCTCCACTCGCTCCTAAGGGAAACTGAAACCCCATCAATCTGATTTCGAGTCAGTATGGCCACCAATATAAGCTCCCTACATGTACTCCTAGATTAAGCTCCCCACTCTAGATGTTCAGCCTCCACTCAGGTAAGCCACTCGCGGACCGCTAACCAAGAGCTTAACTAAATTTCCCATTGGATAAATTAATCGGAAGTTCTCAAAAAAGATATAAGAACTAGTCGTTTTGAAAACCCTCCCATTAGAATTAGCCTTAACTAACCAAACTCTGCTAAGAACACTTTCCAAAGGAAAACCCCCCCATTAGACTTTATTGATAATACTATCTAGGTAAGTCATGGTGTTCACTTCATCAGTCTTTTGTTTTCAAACATCACCTTTTCACTTTCATTTCATTCCTAGTTTTAGCAACTTAGCCTTCATAATATCAATTTTCAAACCAATTCTAGCACCCTGAGTCCACACAAAAAACCTCTATCTTAACAAATCTTACAATCTTAACAAAGTTAATTCATTTTGTTAAGATTTTCAACAACGATACTTAAATCATCAGCTAAGTCTAATTTTAGGAGATTTTTACATCTTTACTGTAACTTTACTTCCTAGAGACTTATACCATAAGATTTTCGCTAAAGGTCTTCTATCAAAAGACTAAAACAGCTCCTCATAATCTATAAAACTGAGGACTACGACCGCTTGATGACTCTGGTACTTCTTAATTATTAAACTGTAACAGCTAAAATTTGATTGACGTATTCTCAACCTTTCCGAAAACCACACCCTTCTTCTCTGAAAACATTATTTACAGTGTCTCTAAGTCTAAAAAGTATCGTCATACGAAGCTATTTACTTCCTACAGAAAGCTGGCTAATGCCTTTGTAATTACCTTTCTCGTTCTTATTACCTTTTTTATGAAGCTATTTCATTGGTAGGTACTTCCCCCTTTTCAAAAATTATATTCATGATTTTCAGTAACTTATCTCTTAACTCACCTACCACCATATTTAAGATACTCAAATACCCCACGATCAGAATAGTAAGAGCATCAGCATATTTGAATAATATGAGTAAATTAAAAAAAAAAAATCTGAGAAGTCCACTATAATATGGTGCAAATAAAAAAAAGATAAATATTAGAAAAAATTCCAACATATTAGGACGAATTATACAAAATATTTTGTGTCATATGCCTCAATTTTTTTTTAAAGAGGCGTGTTTACTTTGGACAAAAAAAGCCTTAGCAAGGCATACTGTGCCAGTTGTCTTAACCTGCGGTTGTGTTTGATTTGGTAGAACTCATAATTTACTAAACATTTAAATGCTTGATTTTTTCTGTTTACATTGAACTCTTACCGGTCATGATTTTACTAAAGATTTGACCACTTGAATTCATTTTGTTTTTGAAGAATCCCCCACTGAGTGTCAACACAGTAATTCCGTAGTATAATATAATGTATGCATAGTTAATGTGCGTTTTGCTCCACCATTAATGATTAGAAGGAAACCCCATCAATTTTGTTATAATGTTTGGTTTTGAAACAAGTAAGGTGTTTAGTTAAAAAAGAGATTTCCACTTACACTTGGAAAAAGTAAAGCTGAACAGGTGATGTTGGGTGAAAAGAAGATTAATTAAGTGAATAATTTCGCTTACCTTTGTAGCATAATTAGTATTCATGGTGGATGCTGTGAAAACAAAACAAACGAATTATGTTTTTATTAAACACATCACATTACAAATAATTACCTACATTTTAACGTTGGGAACAGAACCCTTTGCTAAACAAAACTTTTCTTGCGAATCAAGGTAAATCTTACCCACAAAATTTCAAATAAACCTTCTACTGCTTGGTTTTAGACTGTGAATCTCAATTTGTTGAAATATAAATTGTATATTGCATAGTCAGGGTGCAATTCAAATTAGTGAGTTGAAGTTTACTGGAACTATTCTTTAATGAAGCACTTGTTTCACTGTAAATGTCTGTTATTGTATTTGAATGAACTAATAAGCTGCGATAGTTTAATCAAAATTGTGCACTTTTTTAGGTTCAAAAAGCCTCGTCGCAATGTGAAAGAAGTGAAACTTCAAAAAAGAAGAACAGTGTCTATAGAAGTAAGTCAGAAATGGCAGTTGGAATCTATTTAGCAAAAAAGAAGACTTAGCGACATCCAATCTAATACCATTCACTTATAACGAAGTAGGACAGAAGGTAGTAGAGATCGACTGGGAAATCAAATTTACATTTTTTTTTTTGATAACGGTTAAAGGATATCGGGTGCTTAGATATAAGAGGGGGATGGTCTTTTTTGGAAATTTGATTGAAGGATGAAACTGATTTTGAATGTGCATGGCTGGCAGTTATTAATTTTCATTTTACTATATTATTATGGGCAGCAGCTTGTATCGTTCTGTGTGATTTTCTCTCAAAAATGGGTTTCTCTTTTTGAATTTTGACTGGGCATTATGGAGAGGCTACCAATTTTGGTGTGAAAAGTTTGCCCACTTGTTACTCTAGGAATCAACCTCAATCTTTATTTTATTGTTTCTTTTTTTTCAGAAAAAAATATTAGTGGTGGATAAATTGGTCTGAAGCTGGAAGGTGTTAGTGCCTATTGAAATATGAAAATTAATTCTTTTTATGTTTTCAAACAGTTAAGCCTGTTATCTTTCATTTCTTTAGCCCTCCTTGAAATAAATGACTGCAAGTAAAAGCGACTTCATCCAGTAAAGCCAAATTTTGATCGGGTATCGGAAACCAATACCTAATTTTTTTACATCTGGTTCAGTCATACTCTATGCCCTTTGTGTACATTTTTTAAGCAATTATACATTCCCTATTTTTTATTTTTATGTATATCTTTTGACTTCGTCATGTTTAAGGGAAGATTGTCAGCGTCCTCAGTGTAGACATGTAAGACCTCAGTGCTCTTTTTAGCATTTAGACATAATCGGATGATTTGAAGAAAAAGTTAGTCAAAGAAGAAGTTGGGTGATTTGAAAAAAAAAAAACTGCCAGCAATAATGCACAAAGATTCTGTGTACTGATTTAAACCAAAACGAGGCTGAAAATTTCAATCATTATGGTTGAATCAGAAAAATAATTCTCCGGTAGATAATTGCAAAGGTGATACAAGTTTTATCTGGGTTGAAAGCTGAGCTGATTCCATTCTGTTGGATTCTGTAATACGACTGTTACCTGAATGTATGCTAAATTGATCTGCACCCTGGCTTGATTTCCAGTCCTGACTGCGTCTAATAGTATGCTAGGTTCAAGCTGCTCCAAATTTTTCTAGAATATCCAGATTTTAAGAGAAAGCTGGATGTCAGATTTCACATTTACTAATGTGACATTTACTAATTTTTATTTTAAAGATGTAAAAATGTAATTAAGAGTCTCTGACATTGTACTGGTAAATTGGTAAATGAAAACTGAAATTAAAGACGGCCTTACCTTTTCTGGCCGATGTCTTCCTTCTATTCGAACAGTTTTTTTCAGTCTCAAAGCTGAATAGCTGAGAATTATATATACAATAATTTACGACCTTCGGCTGTTTACAATAGCTGAGAATTTATATATAAAATTTGGTAGAGAATATATTTTGTAAAGAATTTAGTTGGCTTTGAGCTAAACGACTTTTGTTTGAACAATACACTTTTAAGAAACTGTTTCTTACTGTTTGGTTTAATAAAATTGAATTATTCAGTTAGATGGTGGTTTGAAAGTGATTACAAACCCTTCCTGCCCCCACAAGGCTCCAATATATGGTGCGCTCCACTAGGCTCCAACATATAGTGAGGTGATCCCTCCTAGGTAACGATATTCTGCCTTCTTACTTCCGTTCTTTCTGTCTGTAATTTTTTTGCCGGGTTTTTGCACAGTGGTAATTATTTAGTTGAGTGTCTAGCTCGCCCGTGACTCTGGCTCGTTTGTTGGTTCTGTGAGAGTGCAGCTGCACTAAAAATTCTTATTTCGAGCTATGTATTGATGTTTCTCATCATGCAAAAAAAAAGAAAAAAATAAATCATAACCAATTTACTGAATAAACAAATGAATGTTTTCTGACAGTTTAATATACAGTTTTATATGCTGAAATTCATTCCTGAAAGTTTTATATAGTTTTGGATTTATTAAATTTATGCGACGAGAAAATATTAAAATGTATTTTGTTTTCCGTATAAACCAAACTATGTACTGGTCCTTAGAAAGTTTTGGTTCGGTTTGAGTCTCATATTGTTATTAATGGTGATTTATTGTAGTTTTGTGCTTGAGAAATTGTTTCCTTTTTTTGCTGATATTTGTTTTAATATACCCCATTACCTTTCTAGACAAAACTTCATTTGTCGAAAAAGATATTAAAATTAATATCTGTTCGTTTTTAATTGACAGTCTTTTCCACTTGTTATGTAAACAATATTTTAATCTTCTGTTTTTTTTCTTCTAAAAGAATATAGATTTTGAGTTACTTTTTATATCTTGACCAAAATCTTCCGCAATTTTTAGCAAAACACGCCTTTTTGAAAATTTGGATGCACAGTATATTTGTATTTAGTTTCACACCTCAACTTTCCATGAAAATAAAACTTCAAACCCCATTCTCTTCTGTTGACATTGTATTTATGCCCCTTATAACCTTTTGATCTGCTGCAGTAATAAGAGTTGAAGTAGTAATAGTAGTAGCCCTAGAAGTCTGAACTTAATATCCTCGGTTATTCTTAAGATATTGCTGAGACGTCTGATTGACTGCACATAATGTCTTTTGATTTGATTTTAAAGCAAAATATGTTTTCTTTGATTGTTTCGACTTTACTTTTTATTCTAGTTCTAAGATATCCCGTCTGGATGTCTTGTCAACTTGGATTAATTGAAGCTATTTTTATTTGGCTCAAAAGCATACGTAATAATAGCAGTAGTAACATTAGAAGTAGTAGCAAAAGCGGTTGTAAAATGAAAGTCCGGTAAGCAGGACCCACCGATGTGTGCACACGTCTTGTGTGTTACAGACCTTCTCCCCTGAATTCAGACACTTCGAACTGGACGTTAGGAGTTTCAGATTCTCATATCCCAGGAGTAGGAAACTTAAAATTAGGTGATATAGAATTTTTTTTTCTGGCAGGAAGGATGGGGTACATAAACAGGAAGTAAGGCTCATGGTGAGTAAGAATGTTGCTTTTTTGTTCAGGCTGGGTGTGTTCTATTAATAATAGAATGCTAATCGCTCATTTTATGATAAAAAGTGCAGGGTATTAGTCATAGTAGTTAATGTCACTGTAGAACTGACTGACGGAGTTGGTAATGACACAGATGAATTTTATTTAGTTTCAGGAACAAAAAGACAGGGTTCCAGGTAGAAATTTTGAGTTTTATCAGTAGATTTTAATACCCTGGTTGGTAGAAATAGGGATAGATGACATCCTAGCCTAGATAAATTTGTGCTAGGAAAAGGAAACGGATGCAGTTTGTGCAATTTTGTAGGAATAACAATCTAGTTATAACCAATATAGTATTTGGTCATAAAATGGCCCATAAGTTAAACTGGTATCCACATGATGTTAAGACAGCTAGCCTTACTGATTATGTTATTGTAAACCAAAGACTTGCAAGATACTAGGTTATACTGAAGTGCTGTTATTGATGTTAAAAGTAGAGATCACGTTCTAATAATTTTAAGGGTTAACTTAAAGCCGAAACTTCGAAAGGGTAACTACCTTCCAGGAAGCTATGACGTTGGTAGATTCCAGGATGGGACTTCGAGAGAATCAATTCAGGAATAGTTGAATGCTAGACTGAAAAGTTTAAAATTCGACTATGTAGAAGATGGATGAAATAATTCTAGGAAAATAATTTGTAAAGTTGCTGATGGTTTCTTAGGGAAGAAACTAAGAACGCAGCTAGGAATATTAGTGAAAAAGCTTTATGTTTAATAGAAAGGAGAAGCGGCTTGTACAAAAATTATCTGAGTGACAGATCATTTGGAAATAAAAGAAATGTGAAGAAAGCGGAGAAAACATTAAAATGTGAATTAATGAGGTGTGAAGTTGAGACCATAGATAAAACTGCTGAGAATGGAAGGTTTAGCTAAACGGCATAATAGTAAAATATTGTATCGGTATATTAACATATTGAGACGGAGTAGTGAATTTGGATTGGTCCCGGTTAAATATAGGAACGTGACCACAATTAGTGATCAGAAAAGAGTTAAAGAGAGACGGGCTGAACATTTTGAGAATGTTCTAAAGCGGGACAGAGTTACAGGAAAGATATTAGAGATAATCAAAATATCTGTGACACCTTGGATGTGAAAGAAGATTTATTTTATGACGAAGAATTAGCGACAGTACTAAAAGGATTAAAAATTAATAAGGCCCCATGTGCTGTTAGTGCGGTAAATGAGTTTCTTAAATATGGTAGCGTTGAGGTTAGAAATAAGCTACTGAAGATCACGAGTTTGATTTAAAAAAAGGGGAAGTATCTAGCGATTTTAGGAAAACCCTAATAAAACCTTGCATTAAAAGGGGACAAGAGTGAGCGTGGTAATTATAGAGGCATTAGCCTGGTCATTGTTACTAGAAAATTAATTATTATGATGATACTTTTTAGACTGATGTGCTGAAGACAAAGATTTAGAGAAGAGCAGTGCGATTTTAGGAAGGCTAGAGGATGTATCGACCAAACTTTCACTCTTAAGTTAATAATTGAGAAGTTGTTGAGTCATTAAACACTTTTAGTTCTCAGTTTTATAGATTAGAAGAAAGCGTTCGATTCAGCTGATAAAATAGCTTTAGCGAATGCCTAATCTTTCTAGAGTATACCAGACAAGTATATCAAAGTTATTAGTTCTAAATACGAGAATAACAGTGCTGCGGTTAAGGTAGTAAATGAGGCTAGTAGATGGTTGTGTATTAAATCAGGAGTTAAAGATGGTTGTTCTCTCCCCATTTATAGGGATCGTTCTGACGGACTTTGTCGTAAGGAGAAAAGGAAAGATAATAGGAGAACATGGAATCAAATGGGGAAAAAAACTTTCCTGGACTTAGATTATCGTCAGTCGGGTATGAAAAGGTCGTATCTCCATAATTGCAAATTTTCAGAAAAGCAACAAAAAACCTCAACTATGTTTCTCTTTTGATAAATGTAAAACAAAAATGGATTGATATGCATTGATTTTACACATCGATCTGTGTTTGTTTTACGGTTATTAGAAGGAAAAAAAAAGTTGTAAATTATTTTTGTTCTTCTAAAAAATAAACAATTAATTATGGAAATATAATGTTTTGATACCTAACTGGCGTTATGTTGATGATTTAAGCATCCTAGATGAAAGTTTGAGCAAGATGGATAAACTCTTCGAGGTTATGCCTGTTCAGGGTGCTAGAATAGGTTTGACAATTAATGTTAAGAAGACTGAGCCGCTAAGGCTAGAAATCAATGAAGATGAAAAAGTGATGCAGGATAACGAAGATGATTTGCTAGATGTTTAACAGAGAAATTGCCCACGGATTGTTTTGGGTGCACAGCTGAATACCTGTATTTCAGAAAGTAGGCTGGAAAATATAAAATTTGTGGTTCTATCCCGCTTTTTAGGGCTATAATGAGAGAAAGGCTGAGATGGTTAGGGCACATTCTGCGGGTATTTTATGACATATTGTCAAAGATTCTCTTTTTTGGCCAACCATATAGAGCTAGACGGAAAGTAGGTCGTCTGTGGTCGGGACTGGAGAATGTAAAGAACTATTTAAGGGGTTCGGAAACTTTCTGGGAGAATGTAAATAGGGAGACTTTGAATAGATTGGGACGGAGCGGGAGCATGCGTAGCTCTGTTGGCCTCAAGTGGCTTGGTGATATAATGAGTTGTTAGTACTACTAGTAGTAACAGTAATATTCATTGTAGCAGGAGTAGTATTAGCAATAGTAATGGTTGTATTATTAACGTTGTACCTTTCTGGTCTGTTTCAACATCCCTTCCTTATATCCTGATTAAATTTAAAAGATCAAGATTTTTTTTCAACTGAAATTAAGCAGGAACATTGAAAGTTTCTACGAACAGGAATCATTTTGTTTATGAGGGTAGTTACGCCCTCATCATTACCGTGTTGTTCACGGAAAAGGGAGAGGGAGTTTTTCCTCCGAAATATTTGAAGAAGTTCTCCTTCTAAAATATTTGAAGTTTTCCCTCCAAAATTCTGAAGAGGTTCAAGTTTTAAAAATGGCTAAGTAATTCAATTTTACCAAAATATTTCTAAAACTGAAATTTTTAGGATTCTCTTTTCAAGACCGATATTAGAATTCGTTAAATTAGCAAAACACTGATGCTTTTATTCATATGTCTTGAGGTATCCATTTTGTTATGGATCCAAAAGTATATTTTATAATATAAGAGGAGCATAGACGAAACCTATGATTAGGTATATAATTAACAACTTTCACTTATACGTAGGTTCTAAACCACCGGAGTTGGATACACTCGATGGTGTAGAATACGAAATAGAAGCAAGGCTTCACCGTGGGAAGTTTACTCTTTAATACTTCAGTTGGCATACTCAGTGATGAAGACTCTTCGAGGAAGCTCGGTATGGCAAGTTCATTGTGATAATGTCTAATCTATGTAACTTTTCGAATTTTCTGACAGATGACTCATTTTGAGCTAGTTTATGATGTCTGCTCTTTTTATGTTGTTGGAATTTTTTTTTTTATAGAAGTTTTTTTTTTTTTTTTTTTACAAAAATTTAAAATAGAAGTGTTGATGTCCGCGGTGTGTGTTATGAAAGAATCTTTGATGGGTATGACTTGTTCTGAGATTCTGTTATAACTATTGATGATAGTCGCTTTTCTTTGGGAGGCGTGGTTTCTTGCTGTTTATCAGTATTATCATCAGGAAGTTTGATTGGAGTTGTGCTGTCCTGAATTCTATTATTCTCAAATTCTACCTTGTTGATTGTAGTATTTGATGTAACATAATTGTTGAGGCCCGTGCCCCCCTTTTTTGTTAGATAAATATCCCTTCTCCTTTTTGCTTAGATTTACCCACAGCACAAGTTTTATATAGAAGCTAAAATTTTGTTGTCTAGGCAACATTTTTGCAAAAGAATATAAGTTGGCTTCGTAGTTAAATTCTGTATGAATGATCACATGGGTATGCTAATTCCTGGGCCATTTATTCAGAATTTATAGATACGGCAAATTCAATTTTGGGGCTTGATACGTTCCAATGGTCCGCGTCTACACTAGACCACGTCAGAGGCAACTTTTCGTTTTGTGTCGATATATAATTTTATGGTTAGTTGAAGTTCTTTTTGAGAGCTGATAATAGATAGATTGTTGGAGTGGAGATTGGAAGTAAAAGTGATTTATTTTCTAGATCTATATTTGACTTTTTTTCCGAACCCCGGTCGGAATTCTCAACAAAAAATGAAATTATCTTCAACCCCCAAGCCAAAAACTTGTTGACAGTATAACATATATAGATTTATTAGAAAATTATCAATACCAGAAAATGCACCCAAAGAGATATTTTTAACAACAAGTAAATGCAGTAAATTCTGTACACCAAGAAACATACCCTATTCTTTTCTTATTTTCTTTAAAAATATTTTGTCAACTTGAATATTCCTTTATTGAAAATTGATCCTTTAGTTAAGGGGGCTTTTCCAGGTATATTTAGTGCTTTCAATGCTTTGGCAATGTTTCTGATTGTAATTTCAATGAGAAAAAAAAAGTTTCTATACAGTTTTAACTGGATTTAAAAATAACCACCGGATAATATAAAAGTAATGACGTTTATAGCAACTTGGCATATTTCACTAGAATGGTAATTGAAAAATGTAAAAGACGCATTGTTTCACTAAATTATTAACTAAGAATTTATTTTGATAGCTTGTAGTACTTCTATGTACATACATATCTCGAAGAGAGTATAAGAACTATTAATTATTCTGGAAATAAAACTAGTGTTCAACTACTGTGCCTTTCCCCTCCATTTTTAGAAGCCATGTACCCATTTGTACAGATAAATGTATCTCAGTTTATTGTCTACTTTAGCTTATAAATATCTCACTTCAAATGGCTTTTCATATGCATGTAGTTCTTTTAGAAGAGAGGGGAGATCAGTCGAAATAGCCTAAAAAAAGTAGCATATGCTAACTTTGAAAGAACCATGTTGAGAATTGTTGGCTCAAAAAGATGGTTCAAAAAGAGCCATGTTGAGAATTATTGTCATTGTAGTACCTCTAATGGGGGGTTTTGATAAGCCAATTCCCATGGGGGGATTGTATTTTGCGTTTTCAAATGGGGGTTTTATGCTTCTTTGTAGTGGGATTATGTAAATTTTATACCATAGTTTGTGGGGGAACTTCGTGTGGCGGGGGATTAAACAGTGGGTCAATCGGGAAGCGTATGTTAATGGCCATACTGAGTCAAAATCAGATTACTAGGATTCAGGTTCCCCAGAGAGCGGTTGGAGAAACAAAGACTAATTATCTTGACAACTACTAACATGAAGAATCAAAAATAAGAAAGTAATGTATTTATTTTTACTCACATTTGCGATACAAAAACTGGATCAGGAATATCGGATAATCTGTGCTTCAATTTACTGTCATAGACACTTTGATAAAATTTTACACTGATATATATATATATATATATATATTCCAACGCGGGTCTTATTTAAAATACAAGTTCAAAAATTGGGTTAAACTTGGTAAAGGACTCACATAACATTGTCAAAATTGTCAATGGGCTGATAATAGATTCACTTTAAACTTACATATGTTTGGTCAAGAACTCTCAGAAAACTCCTCTTGACTGACTTGAAATTGCCAAGTTCTAACTAACTATACTATCCAATTTCGCCAGAGGTTACATTAAGGCGTTGCTAAAAAGTATGTTACATTGGGCTCATTGGTCCAATGATGTGTCCTATATTCCTATTGGACAGGGAGTACACCAATTGGCTACTTCAACTTTCATACGATTTATAGCTATAAGATTTTCACTTCGTAATTTTTCTTGACAAACAAAGTATTACTTTTGTAAATTTATTGCTAACGACTTGTCACTTAGTTTCCAGATTGCTTATAATTTTTCACGGTGAAACTTGTTTTGGGACAATACAACTTAGTTACATTGGAATACCTAACTCTAAACTTAGTTTCAGAACAATACTTTGTATATCTCGTGGCTATTTTTTGTATAATAAATTCTACCTTCTCTTGACAGTTTGGAGATTCAAGCTCTTAAAATTAAACTAAATTGTTTGTCTCCTGTCGCGTAACATTTGGTCACACTGATATTTATTGCATATTTTTGTGACACGTTGTCCTTCTGCTTCACGATGGATTTATTTATTGCTACTACATTTGCTGTGGGAAAGATTATACAAAGTTTATTCGATCAAGATACATTTGTTTGCTACTTTTTAAATTGCACGACCAAGCCTTATTTGATGTCTGTGGGTTACCTTATTTTAGGTTCATATTTTAAGTGGTTCTATTTTATATTGGTAACTTTATTTGGGAAGGTTTGAGGTTTTTGAATTTTTATCCCGTTACATATCACCCTTCCCATTGTTAACGATGTCCTCATCGTTGTGTTTACTACTTCTCTTTTATTTTTTGAATTTTGATCCCGTTTTATCATTGTTAATTTTTAAAATTTGGCACTTATTATTTGAATTAACTCATATTTAGTAAGACGTATATTTTTTTCATATTCCTGATTGCTTTATGTTACTACATATATGAAAATATTACTTAAAGATCCATCACCTATTCACTCTATTTGTCGAAAGGGCCAAAGAGTTTCTACTGACTAACGCATTTGATTATATAATTAAGTATGTAAATATTACTTTCCTCCACCTAATACTGAAAATACCTCCACCTGATATGCAAATATTTCTATATGATTCAATTGTCTTGCTTTTGACAATACAATTACTCTACTACCTGATATGATATAAAAAAAAATGAAATTACACGTTCACGATTTCTAATTCTATATAATATTTCCACCTGACGCTTTACTATTTTACTACCTGATATAATACTGATAATGAGATTATGCGTTCATTATTTCTAATTCTACATATTGCTTTTACCTGACGCTTTACTATTCTACTACCTGATATAATAGAAATAATGAAATTATGCGTTCCTTATTTCTAATTCTACATATTGCTCCCACCTGACGCTTTGCGGATACTGTAAGCAACGGACTTCTAAGAGCATCTTATTACATCTAAATTTTAACACACCGATATATATGAATTAAAATAACTTGCAAGGAAACAAATTTGACACATTGATAGATTTTAACTTAATATCTGATTACAACACTGGAATAATATAACTTGCACTTGTTTCATCTGTTTTATGAAAAGTTTCTCAATAATTATTAAAGTTACATGTTAGATACGAGGCATGTTTTTTTAAGTAAGTACCGTTTTGGAATTAAAAAAAGACGGGCGAAGATATCGCAACAATTTTATTTTTACATGAAAGCTTGGACCTTAATCTACTTTTCTATACATAATTTCCGTGAATTTTGAGGCACTTGTCATAACGTGGCACCGGTTTTTGAATACCCTCCTCATAAAATTCTGCCCCCTGACTTGTTAACCACTGCATCACAACTGTTTTGACTTCGTTATCGTCTTGAAGACGCTGGTTACCCAGGTGTTTCTTCAAGTGCAGGAACACATGGTAGTCACTGGGCGCCAGGTCAGGGCTGTATGGAGGATGATCTAGTTTTCCATTTAAAGATTTGATGAGATCTTTGGTCCGATTAGCCGCATGTGGACGGGCATTGTCATGCAGCAAAAACGATACTCTTACTAAACTTGCCACGTCTTTTGTTCTGGATTGCACGACGCAGATTGTTCAATGTCTCATAATAAGACACTGCATTGATTGTCTCATTACGAGGCAGAAACTACACTAGCAATACTCCTTTTTTGTCCCAAAAAAACTGTGCACATGATTTTCCGGGCAGAAAATGTTTGCTTAAACTTTTTGGGTGATGATGAATGTCGCTATTCCATGGATTGTTGTTTTGATTCCGGCGTGACAGCCAACCATGTTTCGTCACCAGTAACAATTTGGTCTAAAAAAATCTTCACCTTCATTATGGTACCGCTCAAGGAAAGTCAATGCACTGCCTAAACGTTGGGTTTTGTGCAAATCCGTCAACATTTTTGGAACCCAACGTGAACACAATTTCCGGTAATCCAAGTTCTCAGTCACAATGCAATACAAGACACTACGAGAATATTTAGGAAACCAGCCGAATATTGATGAAATTGTAAAGCGTTTGTTTTCTCTCAACTTTTCTTCCATTTTCTGCACCAAATTTTCATTAAAGAGACTTCATTAAAGACCGATGGACGTCCACTCCATTCTTGATCATGCACATTTGTGCGGCCATCTTTAAATGCTCTCACCCATGTCCTTACCATTCCATCACTCATAATGTTTTGTCCGGAAACTTGACAGATCTCACGACGAATATCGGTTGGTTTTACGCCTTTAGCACTAAGAAATCGAATAACAGCCCGTACTTCAGATTCGGCGGGATTCACGATTGTTGGAGGCATCTTAAACACTCAGTAAACAACGTATACAATGAAGAATCAGATTGTAATGGCGTCAGTGCATAGACAAGAGATGTAGATAACCAGAGCGCATGCACAGAACGCCAACCGTATTGCTGCGGCGGCGGAATCGCAAAACGGTACTTACTTAAAAAACATGCCTCGTACATAAGATTTCACACTTACTTAATCATTCTACGTGTTTATAATACTCCCATACGTTGTCACTTTATTTTGGGCTTCCAATGAATTAATCACTGAGTCGGCTAATTGTTTATGGTTTGTCTTCATGGTGTTTCCCTTTTTGGCACTTATTGCTTGAGATAAGCATTTTAAAATGTTCATAAGTATGACTTCTTGCACAAAATTGTCCGTGCGTGGTTTTTCACATCATATACGAGGGGTTGGTGTTATAGAGTCGTTGAAATGTTTACTAGGTACATATCTCTTGGGGAATTAATTACAGGGGATGGGTATCTTGATAACTGAGCTAGGCATCTCTTCTGATCATCTCTTTAGAAAAATAATACAATACGAAAATTTCAAGAATAATACTTATATACATATATTTAGCACATGTTTCACCTTTTAATTTATTTTAAATGTTCCTCAACATTCAACTACTTTAGCATTTACTTTTCGACTATCTAATTACTCATGAGGTAGGTTACATGGTTTTATGAGAGGTCTAGTTTTACCATAAATTTTCAAGCCTTTACTGTTTACGCGCGTCCATGCCGTCTATGAAATGCATATTTTATCTTTACAGCTGAATGGGTTCACGCAAACAATAATTCGAAAGGTGGGACTGGACATGGCACGAACGAGGACCTCTACTTCCATTCGCTCGATCATGTTCTCCCTTATTTTTTTGGCTTAACGGTTATCAGGGAGTTCCGGGTTTAGGTTTTGCATCTCACTTTACTCGATGTGATCTGTTTTTTTCCTTTTCCACGTGTTTAATAATTTTTCCATAATTCAGGGTCAATAACATTCTTATAGTCAGAGAAATCATGAACACGAAGCCTATTGTCAGGAGCATATTCCACCAAAAATTTGTTGAAAATAGTCCGTAATTACTTTCTACATACGGCAATCTTTGGTCTTCGTTAGTGAATAGCGGAGTTGGGGACTCTATTGCTTCTCTTATTTTTGCAAGCGGTAAAGTTTCCTTGACATTTTCTATTTTTGACCATATTGTGGCTTTTACTTCCTCATTATTAATATTTGGAATGGTATGCGATAAATTGACTTGTTTGAAATTGATCACCTAGGGGCTTATTATATTCGTGCTCGTGGTTATCAATGGTGTTTGTACTGTGGCTTCTCTGGTTACTAATCGACACCCTTGTTTTATGGTTATTGTTCCCACGTCTTGTAGTAGTAATTCGGTTCTGTAACTTGTATCGACTCTTTCTGTGTTATTATAACATGATATGGTCCCAATTGTTTCCTTTGGAACAGAAAATAGCCACAGATGAATAATATTCTGATGAAAAATGAATAATATTCTCTACGCCTCGTAATAAATCTAACAACGGTCTACGTAGTGCACTTGAACTAGTTTTAAGTCCGAAGGGTACTCTTAAATATTCATAAGAGCCGCATTCAGTTGTAGAAAATGCCGTTTTATAAACGTCATTATCTGTTATCTTGACTTGACGATACCCCTTTGTGAGGTCAAGGGAGGTAAAAATTTTATTTTGTTTGAGATGGAGTCCAGTATTTCGTCGATTTGGGGCAAGGGAAATTTATCGCTAACTACTTGCTTGTTTAGGGCTCTATAGTCCACTACGAGCCTAATGTCCTTGTTCTTTTTTGGTACTAGTATAACAGGTGCCGAATACGGGCTTATACTTGGGCGTATTATATTATTTCTCTTTAATTCGCTGATTTTATTTTTTAACCAATTTTTATAGGGATGAGGGATAAGATAGGGTTGTTTAGCTACAGGCAGCCCTGTAGTTTGGATAGAATGTTCATAGAATGGTATTAATCCAATGTCCTCTTCACACATAGAAAATATATCTCTAAAGTTCCAGAGCAGTTCGCATAATTTTTCTCTTAATTCTGCATTTTGGATAGGATCTACTTTAAATTTTTCCAAAAATTGGGATCTTGTTAGTGAATACCTATCCCTTGAATTACCAACACTAATAGTATTAACTAAGCTCCTTTTGGAGTTTTTCCACTCGTTTAGGTCGCACTCGGAAATAACTTGTATTTCAACGAGACACGTTCCCTTTTTTATTGTAATTATATAATTTTCATGGGTATTTGTCAACCAAATAAAACCTTCCCCTTTTTCATATAGAATGATCTGTTCTTCACAAAATAGATTTTCAGGGATTTCTACCCACGGGGATGCAAACTAAATTTCTGAGTTATCATTTACGGGTGTGACCATTTGTGAGGTCTGAACTCTTTGCATTGTTTTTGGGGGAATCTTTGTCTTACGCACTGCAAATCCATAATATTTTTCTTCCGAATTATTTTCTATTAAGTTAAGATTGGCGTTTGGTTGCGTCAAATCTTTCGCTAGTGGGGTTGGTTGTAAGGGAACGGCATTGAGGTTGATCACCTCGTTCCACAATTCTGCTATTTTCTTAATTTCTGTTTGCCTATACTCCTGCATTTTCCCTAATTTTGCTTTTATTGACTCGATCCATTTGTCGCTGGAATTTCTCCTACAGGACGAGAAATGGGGTACAAAAGATTTTATTCAATTTACTGTTGTTTCCCCTTTCTCCACGCGTCGGAGAATAGGATCGGATGGATATACGAGTGTGTGATTATTTATATCTAATATTGCCTCGTACGGAAAACTGCATATTATGAAGTTGGTAGGAAAAATTCTATTATCCTTGGTCAAATCTAGGCGTATTGAGTCTTTTGCTTCCAGCCTATGCCCTGTGACGCTAGTTAAACTGGGAATATTAAAAATTTCCGTCTTTTGATATACACTGGTAATGTATTGAATACATTCGAGTTTATTATGTTAACTGTCGCACCGGAATCTATTAGCGCCCTAAAGTAGATATTTGCAACACCAAAATCATTAAATATCGGGATAGATGCATTTTAGATGCATTATTGTGCAAGGGTCTGTATGCGGCAATTAAAAATGCATACTTGAAACACAAGCCTCGTATCGAAACAGATTCCTTGTACCCTCTGACATCCCTCTAAATCTGAATATTTAATTCAATATTCCCCGCTCCCCCTCTTAAAATAAAATCCTTTTTAAATCTACAAATATTAACGTTTAAACTTTCAATAAATAAAACCACCGACCCACTACCCCCCCTCGTTATAATTTTCCCACTTAGTTTGAATGCTATTAACCCAATTTAGAAAAACCTCCTCATAATTTGATAAATGCGGGCGAATTGCAATCATCTCTGTTTGCAAGCATTTCGAATACAGCTCGCTCGCATCTTCATTTAAAAAAATATTTTTAGTGCCATTGATGGTTTTAAACAAACCCCCACCCCCACACCCCCATCTGTTGTTGAAGAATGGCTCGAATCCTATTAGTATATAAATGTGTAATGGCCAGGGGATCTGTTATTATATCTCCTGACATCAAAGACTTAAAGGGGTCACCGAATTTGGCGCTGTAGACCTTTGTATGGTGCAAGGCAGAGTTGGAAAGAAAAAAAATCTGGAAGTGGGGATACTTGTAATGTTGTTATATCGTTATTACTACTACTAGTTAAATCATTAACCAGAATGGTGGGGGGTGACATAGAACTGTCATTAGCACCACCACCCCCAGTCTGTTCAATTTCATTGGATGGAGGTGGCATGAATTCATCTAAGCCAGTTAGTATGTATTCCAGGGTGTTTGAGGATAGCTGATCAAGCCAGCCTGTATTGTCCTGTGACGGAATTTCTTTATGAGGACCCGGTTCAGATGCGCTAGTACTACTAACATCACCTAAATGCTCTCACATAAATCTATCTGTCCATTGCGGATTCTCCACCATGTCAATATCACATGTTAAATCGTCTAGGCTGGCCATTTTCCAAAACAATCATTTAGAAAACCCCTATGCCACTCCGTATTGTCAAGAACTAGTGTAGGCTCATCTCTAAACTCCACTGGTGGTGCTAGGATTGGTTCAGGTCCACCAAAAATGGATGTTTCATGACTTGATGAAGATGGCGCTGCTAATTCATTAATCTATAGAAAAAAGGGTTTATTTTCTATATGAAATAACCATTATTTTATAAAGTTTATAAAACCATTTTAATTTTTCACCCCATCCTCAAAACTCAATTTCCCTCCTCCTAGCTTTATTTTAACTAAATACTTGCCTCCACCCCCTCCCCAGAAAGTTCAGAAAGACGCAACAGTCTATTTCTCCTGAAGCATTTCTAGTCGTATGTTTACCATGATATTAAAAAAGTATCATTTTTTTACACACCTCCCTCAGAACTTAATTGCCCCCCCTCCTAGCATTATTTTAACTAAATACTTTCCTCCACCCCACTCCCCAGAAAGTTCAGAAAGAATCAAAAGAGGGATTTCTATGACAATGAATAAAAAAATTACATTATATTTAGATATCTCGGAGGGGAGCAGAGAAATTTAAAACACGCTCACACACACACATAGCACACACATCGCAATGTTTGACTAATAGCAATAAAATACGGTAAAAAAATCAACTCAATAATTGTCTTATTACCTCGCTAAAAAAAACTGACTTTTTTCCTGCAAATCTAGCCATCCATAAAAAAATTGCGATCAGACTAAAAGCAGGTTCCTTTCCTACAAATCTACCCGTTTACAAGTCTACTATTTGTAATAGCAATAAAGTACATTAGGTAAAAAAAATGCATATATTCCCCAAATTCAGACTGCACTTGTGTGCCGGATGGTCCTGGCAAAGCATGATGAGGGATAAATGGGTCGGTGATGTCCGTTTCTTGCATAGATGTGGTGGCTGCGGCGATGTCACTGGCTTGTGCAGATGAGCCAGCGGGGTTCACCATCCTGTGAGCAGTCGCCCATTCTCTTCAGTTTTTGACCAGACTGTATTCGCGTGGTCCTGGATGGCTCAGCTATCTCTAGTTGTTGCATTGCAGTAGCGCCATTAGCCTTAGCTCTCTTTTGAGGGGAGGCAGGCATTCTTCAAAATTATCCTTAAAAAGAAGAAAAAATTTAGTATGGAAAAACGATTCCCCTTTTTACAGAAGAAAAATTAGTACCCCGCTGGATCAAATCCAATACAATGATTTAAAATATAGATCTAAAAATAGTCGGCCATAAATATGGTATAAATAAAAGCTAACCAAACACTAAACTTCAGTGTTGCGTGTCGGAATGACCACATTAGTTTTCTTGTCAAAGGGTATACATGTCTGCACTTTTCATGCGAAGAAATAGTTTGTTTTTTACCTTACAACGAAGGTTTTAGAATTGATGCATTCCCCCTTCCCCACCTCCCCCCATATAAACACTGAGTACTCAAAATGGCTAACAAATACTAACACCAATCTCCTCTTTGCATTTCAAAGGATTTACTCTCGCTATTTTGACCTAAAAAATATCTCTTTGTCAAGGAAACCCTTGCCGCTATCCATAAACATGTGGTTATTAATAATTTCTGAAGAGTGTTTAAATAAGAAAAAAGAAGAAGAAAAGTGTGCGATAGTATGAGCTTTACAGTTGTATCCACTATGTCTTAGACCTGGAAATAAAAACAAATTGATGGTAAAATAAATTGAAGCTTAGAGAAAAGGACAAGGAAAAAATTGACTCACTCGACTTTAATTGCTCTGACGAACACACCAGCCAGACTAAAAAGTTGAACACGCAGAAACGCTAAACCCCCATCAATTATGACAAAATGATCAAAATTTAAACACTTATTTAAACACTTAAGAGTGTTTAAATAAGAAAAAAGAAGAAGAAAAGTGTGCGATAGTATGAGCTTTACAGTTTTATCCACTATGTCTTAGTCATGGAAATAAAAACAAATTGATGGTAAAGTAAATTGAAGCTTAGTGAAAAGGACAAGGAAAAAATTGACTCACTCCACTTTAATTGCTCTGACGAACGCACCAGCCAGACTAAAAAGTTGAACACGCAGAAACGCTAAACCCCCATCAATTATGACTAAATGATCAAAATTTCGATTGTAGGTAACCTTATCAGGGCACTATAAACAACCCTTCTCCAGACCTTGTGAACCAAAGCAATTAATCCTCTTGGCTTGGTCGCCATATCCCTTGTAAACCTAGAAATAGCTCGTACAATTACCATCAATTTTAAATTATCGATGTAAACCATCAATTAAGATGAGAATGAGAATAGTACATGTGATATGTTAATCTAATAGCATAGTATATGTAAGCTATCTTCAGGGTAAGACCCCCCTTCGCTCCCCGGCCCGCCGTAGCGGCCCCCGCTTCTCGGCCCGCAGCCGCAGCGGGCCCCGCTTCCATTTCCATTTCCCCTAGGGAGTCTATGCCCATATATGGTGTGGGGTCACGAACTCATGAGGTTAGGTTAGGTTACGCAATCAATTTCTCGGAAATTCATTTCCCCTAGGGAGTCTATGCCCATATATGGTGTTCGTACGGAGTTAGACTAAATTGTAGATGGCAGCAGTGGTGTCGGCCCGAAGGTCCCCTCCTCACTAGATCCTCTGACGCAGTAGCATCAATTGCTGTACTAGTACAGAGATGCTCCTCCTCAACTGTGAGCTCCCTAGCATCAATTGCTGTACTACTAAAGAGAAGAAGCTCCTCCTCAACTGTGAGCTCCCACTCGCTCCATACATCCAAAAAAGATTGAGAACACTATGATCAAAAACTAGAGTTTACGGTCAAAAACGTTTATTATTTCAGATTTAAGGAAAGTTTCACATTTGGGTTTTCAAATGTTTTTAAATATGTTTAAGCAATAAATATCTTAAGCCTCAGCCTTTTTTTTATTCTTTAGAATAATCCATCACCATGAAAATTATACTTTCAGATTCAGCATGTCTAGGAACACACTTTCAGGCTCAGCACGCTAGAGAACCCTAAATGATAAGTTAACTCTAAAAGGTTAAAGAATTTCTCTAAAACTATAGCGATGAAAAATTTGGTATTTGTAGTGATGGGAAATTTTGGCTGGCTATACTAAATGTGGTACTAAATACTGACTGCGTCAAAGGCAATATTATGCCCAAAGGTCGTGAACTTACAGCTTGTGATTTCTCCGATAGCGCCGCTTATAGTGCTGAAGATTATGCCAACAAGGCCTGCGTCACCTTCAATTATTGAGTGAAAATAAAACGTACAGCCATGTAAACGTGACCTCTTTTTCTTGAGCTATCTGGAGATCCGATTCCCTGGGAGCGTTACCTTGGAGACATGCGAACTAATTACCTATTATTAGACTAGATCCAGACATATAAAATGAAATAAACAGATAAAAAAAATAATAGGTTTATTGGGACTTACATACTTAGGTGCACAGCAATGGGTCACTTCAAATGACAATAACGGTGACAACGATGGAAAAATATAAGAATTCTGTCTGAATGGTCCTGAATCTGATTTACGAATCTCAAAAAGCACTTCTACCCCACTATCAAACATAGCTCTTTTGTGTTGCGCTGTAAGAACTGGCTCACCATTGGCCCGGTGGACCAAGGATGTGAACCCGTCGTCCAATAAATTGTTTTAGTTATTTCTGATGATTCAAGCTTTTCACACGGCTCTTATAGTTTAAACTTCCTTAGAAATGTTGTACGTAGCATATTTTTTATTACTCACTCTCTTAGCGATATCTAAAGCTTGGATAGCGCCGTTCTTTGTCTGGGGGTGACTGCACTTTTTCTCTTTGCTGATTAAGGACTTTTCATTTTTGAAACTAGATTTAACTTAATTAGAGGAAGTCGGAATTATCTTTAAAAAGAAGAAACTTTGGTATTTTAAATACATCGCATTTTACTCATGATAAATATTACCCTTCCCATCAATTAATGACGCCCCGTCATTAGTAATTGCTTGCCTTTGGACTTTTAAAATGTTCGCCATTTATTAACTATTTCTTCTACATAATTATTTTATTTTTATGTTCTGGGTTAATCAGGAGTGCTAAAAATTTTCTCTGTTACTTTTCTAATTTTATTCTACATCCCTATCTAAAACTCATCTACCGGACTAAGATTATTCATGGTTCTAGGCTAGCTACTATACTAAAGATTTTTTTTTTTACATCTAACACTGATTACTTTTACGTTTCCAACAAGGTTGGGGCTATTCTACCTTTACATAAGTTTTTTTTTTGAATTCACTTTTTACAAGGCTTTTTTTTTGCTGTCTATATAGCACACTACTTTCTATCTACGCTACATTAAATGATTAGCTCGACAACGCTACACATAACTATCTGGACATCTAACACTACATACAAAAACGATTTAAAACACACAATATTGTGTTTACCATGTTCACTGGTAATTTTAAAACACTTTCACTTGAGATATTTGCTACGCAACGTTAATGATAGGATATTGGGATTTTTGAGTTATCAAAGTTATTAAGAAGTAACATATGTAAATTCACATCTATTTCATCACCTTCGAGTCTTTAGTGCACTCAATCCTTCTGTTGTAAATTATTGTCCTTCACTCTTTTTGTCTTGGCAAAAATTTTGAAGCATTTACGTTATGGTTTCTTCATGGAACAGTTCGAGCCTGATTGTGTTCACACGACAAGTTAACTGGGAAATGTTGATTCCCACTACAGGTGTTGGCATATGCTATCAGGGTTCATTCTCACCTGCTTTTTTTTTGATAGTTCATTGGGTGCCTTATCATTAAGGGGTCGAACACTGGGAGTGCGTTTATTTTCTTCTCAGCAAATCAATTTTAGGATATTTTGAGGCACATGGAGAATGTATTCTCTCGTAAAATTGTTCATTTGTGCCTTTTATAAAATTGTTAGCTCATGGCTTGCGTCGATTAACCCTTGCGGTGATTCCTAGGTTAATCACGGGGGAATTGAAGTTTGGATTTGGAACAGGTTGACATCAAACTATAGCGACTCTTTCAACATATTGTCTTTAATTTCAACTTCAAATATCTTCAAAATATATCTTCAAATATATTTAACTTCAAATATAGTTAAATATCATTTAACTTCGAATATCATCACTATATAGTCAAATGACTCTGGGGTCCATAATGATTATCACGGGCGATATTTCTGTATTTATATCTTGTACTGATCGATGGGGTTCTCAGAACTAAACTTCAAATTATCTTTAACTTCAACTTCAAATATCTTCAAATATCTTCAAATATCATTTAACTTCAAATATCGTTAAATATCATTTAATTTCAAATATCATCACTATACTGTCAAATGAATCTGGGGTCCATAATGATTATCAAAGGCGATATCTATGTATTTATATCTTGTACTGATCGATGGGGTTCTCAGCATTTATGTGATTATATAGTTCGATAAAGCACTGGATACTGAGATTCAAATATAATGTTACCTGATACGTAATATGGTTTGTGGTTGAAAGAAACAATGATCAAAGGTAACTGTTTGTTTTTGTAGACGAAGCTTGGATGAAAATTGCCTGGAGTCTATGGTGAGTGCTCTTCGTTGGTTGAGATTTGATGAAAATAGATGCTACTAGGTTGTATCTGTGCTGGGCAACTCATTGTAATGCTCAATATCCAATGTGTCCATCCACTTCCTGTAATAAAAATAACGAGGCAGAATCACACGTTCTTTGAAGTAAATACTCTTAGCACAAATAAGTCACGCATTAATTGGGTACATAAACCCCCACGCTACGAGACCGAGTTAAATAAATACACCAATATTAGTACTCACAACGATATTTTTTTTTGTTTATAATAAAACGACATAATTCCCATTGGGAAATTCAATACATAGAAGTTTCTTCGAAGTTGTTATAGCCTAATCGACGTTATAAAATATTAATCCTTCAACTTTAAGTGTGGTCTCTTTATTATACTTTCTAATATACACTACTACATACACTTTATTTTAACTTCTTTCCACACTTAGTTAATTTTACATTAGATTTAAATAATCCTTTAAACAGAGTGCATGCTACATGGTTAATATTGAGGTCTAATTTTACAACATATTTCATGCCTGCGTTGTTCACGCACGTCCGTGCTGTTTAAGAAACGCATGTTGCAGCGTCATAACCACACGGTTTTACGTAAACGATACTACAATGAGGGAACGAGACATAACAAGGACGAGTGGAAACCTCTATACCCACTCTTTTTCTATTGTCTTCCCTATTTCTTGGCTTAGACGTTCTCATTGGGCTCCGGGTTTAACCTCTGCATTTCAGCTATTTCCCCGTGTTCTTTCTTGGTTTTCGTCTTCTTAGTCTTAGGCTTTTCCCGTAATTAAAAGTCGATAAGGTTCTTATGGTCAGGGAGGTTGCGAATACGAAACATACGGCCAATAGTATGTTCCACCAGGAATTGGTCGAGAACAATCCGTACCTATTATCCACATACGTTAATCTTTGGTCTTCATTTGTAAATAGGGGAATCTGCGAATCTAATGCTTCTCTTATTTTTGTAAGTCTTATTGTCCCTTTATTCTTTTCTATTTTTGACCATATCGAGGTTTTATTTCCTCGTTTTCTATATTGGGAATAGTGTACGACAGGTTGATCGCCTTGAAGTTAGTTATTTTGGGACTTATTATCTTTGTTCTCGTGGTAATTAATGGCGTTCGGACGGTTGACTCTTTAGTTACGAGTCGACACCCTTGTTTTATGGTTATCGTACCCACATTTTGTAACTGTAATCCTTTTTTGTAACTTGGGTCTATTCTTTCCGTATTATTGTAACAAGACAAAGTTCCAACAGTTTCCCTTGGAACAGAGAATAACCAAAGGTCATTTCTAAGGTGTATGAATATTTCTCGCTTAGTACTTCCTATCACGGCTTTGCATGAATTCGGTGTTTCTTCCTGTTGTGTGTCTTTCAAAAATATATCTAACATACAGGATCCAGACTTGACATTATAAATAGGTAACGTAAGTTGGCATACTAAGTTTTTGAATAGTGCGCACTCTTTTAAGTCTTGTGGATTGGCTAGGGCATATTTTCGTCTATCTTGATTAACAAGCAAATACTCTGCTTCAGGCGTGATAGTCATAAATGAATTCGTCTTCTTTATGTTAGCCGGGAAGGTCGAGATTTTGTACAGGTCGTAAACGGATTGTTGATTTATCAATGGAATTGTTACTACTACGAATAGCTGTTCGTTTATTTCCGTGACGTGGACCTTTAATTTAGTATAGTAATGGAACAAATTGGATACTTCTGGCTCTACGGGCAAATGCAAACCAAACGTTAGGTGCGTTTTTTATTTTGTCTAACATATTTTTTAGGCTAGAAGGATCTACTAGGTCGTAGGACAAAGTTCCTCCCGTGAGGGCAAATAGTGCAAACTCGAACTTGCTGACGTCTGTCGCCAAATTTAGTAATGACATGGTAATTGTATCGAGTGAAACCATGGTTAAGCTCGCGTCTATTACCACGCGGTCCACTTCATTCCTTATATAATTCATTACGTTTATAGTTTTTGAGATTCTCTTAGATATCATATCGATTTTATCTCTCTGGTAATTTGCTACACTGGGCTTGTATCTCCTGAACGTGTAATGTTACGTTCATGGCATTATTCAACTTTCTTACACTTTCCTTAGGCTGTTTAGGTCTTCCTCTGTCGTTAAACTGAAAAGTCGGGAGGCGAGTTCTCCGATGATGGGAATTAGGCCTGTAGATCTACGGTATTTATTTCTTCGAAAGAATACTTCGAAAATCTTCGTGGTACTTTGTTTTAATTTTTGTATTTCCGTGTTGAATAATTCAAATAGGGCTTGTAATCTTTGTCTATATAGTATTAAGTAGGCTTGATGAGTTGAAATTTTTTGTGTACTTTTCTCATTTAGATTTGGTAATGGTTGTTTGTCGTTCGTTGCGTAATTTCCATCGTAAGGTTTTCCTTTCCCTGTAGTCAGTAGTTTAGGGTTTAGTATCGACTTTGTTTTAGCAACGTCTTTCGCAAAGTATTCCACATTATCCGCCAGTCTTTTCCCTCTGTCTTCCTCAGTGCTTGTTCCAAGTGCCCTGTCAATTCCTGTCCTTTTCTCATCAGGGTCATCTATTACGAATTTTGATTTTTGTTTGGGTACAACTGAAGTTGGAAACTCTTTATTATCTTTATTATGCATTATTTTACTGGCCTGTAGTCCTTTGTTCGATCTAAGGTATAGAAATTTCGATTCCTTGAGTTCATTCGTGTTTTTTTCTAGTCTTGTTACTTGTTGGAACAAGGTCTCGAAGGTTTGGGGTCCAATTTCATAAAGATTTTCCATGCGTCATGGCTAACTAGCAATGAATTTTCATGCTTGAATATTACTCCATGTTTTACAATATCTTGTGCCACTGCGTGAACAACGAGGGTTAGAATGATATTCTTAGGCCTCATCTTATTGTTTGATTCTAGAATTAATTTATCATTAATTGTGCCAATTTTTTGCAAAATTCGTTTGTTTACTGCTTTCTTATTATTATATTTTTCTTTCAAAGGTACTTTAATTTTTACTTAGGTTATTTCTTATTATGTAATCATTTTGTAGCATTGGCCAAAGAAAACTGATTTGTAGGCGTAAAAACAGAGTAAATATTTTATAATTAGATAGGTTAGGAAAGTAAAGTTGGGACTTCCGAGCTTTATTCTGGTCATGATATACTTCTATGACTGGTTGAGATATAACTTTAAAGCTTAGTTAATAATCGCCATGCAATCTAATTTTGCATTGTATTTTTCGAGTAAGCAGCACATAAATAAGTAAGCTAGCAGCACATAATTATACTGTTATCCTATTTTTTTTTTTTGGGTAGGCCTAAAATAATTATAGTTTATACATATGAGGTGAATTTCTTCCACAGTTACTTACTGATAGGTAGTTTTGAGTTTAGAATCTTCTCTTAATTTTCTTTAATTATTTTTATAGGCGTCTCTTTTTCTTTGGTAAGTTTTCATACGTTTCAGGAATAATTTACTACCGAGGGAATTGTATTCTTCAGATTCCGGGTCAAAAAAAATTGTTTGTAATATTGAATTTCCGCCAAAGGATGATGTATGCCTTCATATTTAACACATTGGGGATTTTTTTCGAGGTTATAGTAAATTTTGGGGGCTCTGCATTTATCGAGGAGTAATAAGTCTGTTTGAGTGGGTCCCTTGCAATAGAAATACTTTTGTGGTTCTTTTTGTGAACCTATTACAATAGGTTCTTTTGTGGGCGTCTTATCAATAATTGTAAACAGCCAAGTTGCTTTGCGCTTCTTCTCCTATATTTTGTTTTGACCTCCCCTCTAGCCGGACGATACTTGGGGGAATTTTCAAGAGCTAAACCATACTTATAAGTGTGGGGTGCATACCCTTTAAGGTCGTAGGTTACATCCCATTCTTTCTCATATATTTGATTTCCTTGTTCGTCACGACTAACATAGCTGCCGAATACATAATGTTTTCCTTCGCGTTCATTATGCTAATGAACTCAGTATCAATTATCATCCTTCGAGTAGGTTTTGATTCCATTGTCATAATCTGAAAATGCTCACAGTTAGGACCTGGGTCGATTTTTTCATAGAAAATCCGAGGGGACCGCCAAAACCCAACAAATTAAAGGCTGCATTGGCTTTGAATTTCTCCCCAGGCTTCCGACAAAACGTGGTCCATCTATTTAGATTTGATTCACAACTTAATACTGAGTAGGGGATGATTTCCATAGTTCATTTGTAGAATATAAGTTGAATACCACGGAGGAGTAAAGGGACTTATCCTTGCTAAACTCAAATAGGCTACTTGGGCTGGGTGAGCATCCGAAATCTTCGATTCCCTACGTGTTGTTTTACACCCGGTGTCCAATGGCCAAGTATAATAACAACACATATAGAATCGATGATATTGTCTTTGAAAACACGGTCGGTAGGGGAGACCGAACCTCCCCTCCCCATGATATAAGTTCCGTTATTGACCTCAATAACTGGGTGCATTATAGGTTATCCAACTGATTAATTCACACTTATAGGGGTATAGTTGATTTTGTAAGGTACTACCTAGTATTAGTATTATTATTTTTTTCATTAATATTTACTTGGTTAACTTTACTTGCACACTGTTAAATTTATTATGGTGGATCACTAGTTGATTTTCATAAGGGATTTGAAATTTTTCTTTACATTAATTAGGGATATTTCCATCTGTCAGGTTTTTTAACCGTTTCTGCCTGACTGTGTCGTTATTTTCTCCTCTGTTTCTTGCGGTTTTTTTTTCTTTTTTCGGTTTTTTAGCGAAATAAGATCAAACTTTTTGTATTGTTTTTTCAAAAATTCTTCCCCTTTTAATTTCGTTTGTTTCGCGTGTGAGGCTGCTGAAGTCAGTCTTGATTTCCCTATTTCTTTAACTACTATATGGTCTGATTCGCCGTCAGACTCTTCGGAACTAGTTTCCGACGAATCCGGATTAGAACTTTTAGAGGTGGCACTTTTTGAGGTATCACCTGCCCTTCCTTCGTAAATTTCTACTCCTTTGGAAGTAGAAGGTTGATTCTCTAAGTCCTCGCCTTGAGTTTTCAACTCGGGAGATTTAAAAGATTCTTGAGAGCTTTGGGAGGAATCAAGAGTTTTCGCGGGGTTCCTCCACAGTTTGAATGCCATGTCTTCAGGGGGATGGGGCATTTTTTGCACTAGGGTTTCCCTCCATGAAGTCCACTGTTTAGGTTTGACCTTGGACACAGTTATATCATGATATTGACCTTGCTGGTCATCCTTGGGAGTTTTATTCTCGGTTACTTTACTTATTCTCGTTTTTATGGGAAAATTTATTAGATCCATAGCTTCTCGCAGGTTTGTTTTAGTTAAATCTTTGGGAGGAGTTTTCTTTGCATTAATACCTGGGGTTTCTACAGCTCTGTTTAATTTCTCCTGTAAAGACAGGGGCCTTTCTATCGGTGTTGCAGGGGAAACCATTTCGTCTGGAAATCTTTTGGGGGGACAAGGGGTCGAAATTCTATCGGGGGAAAATTGGGTTTTTGGAGATATTGTATAATCTAAATCTCCTGCGCTCTCTGGTGGTGAACTTTTCGAGCTTTTGGCGTTTCTATTCTTACTGGTATTAGGGATTTTTTCTTTGGAGTAACTAGATTTTTCATAGCTAAAAATTCTTCAAAATTTTCCTCATCACTGTGATTCTCGAAATAGTCTTGCTTAAAATTAAGGGTTTTAGCTCTGCCAATCTTGATCTAGGGGGCTCATTTTCTGCATCTGACGAATCAGTAGAGGAGGGATGTGATACCCACCTTTCCGGAAATTTAGCTCTTTTTATTCTGCTAACATTTGCCTTGTAAGTTCTTCCGCTATCGGGGTTCTGCCTTTGAAAAGTATAGTCGTTATCGTACTTTTTGATTATTCTGTACGGTCCAGAATATTTTTGGAAAGTTTTTTTTCCTTCCGTTTTTGCCTCGTTCATTAGGTAGACGCAGTCTCCTACTTTGAAATCTATACTCTCCTTGACTTTGGGTTGGTTTCTTAGCTCTTGGTTTATTTTACATTTTTCCAACTCTTGCCTAACTACTTTATAAGTTTTCCTCATCCTATTTATGAATTCTTGTTTGTAATCTTCCGAGCTATTATAACACTGCCGAGATTCAATAATTTCATTATATGGGATTCTAAAATCACGACCAAAAAGTAAATAAAATGGATTGTCTTGGGTTGTTTCTGAATAAGCAGTATTGATTACGTTTGTTAAATAAGGTAAGAATTGATTCTAGTCGCTCCTATTGTCTTTCGTATAAATACTTAATACGTTCAAAAATATTTTATGCCTGTTTTCTATTTTACCAATAGCCTGTGGGTGGTACGGAGCTGTCATCATTTTCTCTATATTAAGAAAATTCATTAAGTCCTTTGTTACCTTTGAAACAAAATTGCTCCCGTTGTCACTCAAAATTTATTTGGAACGCCATATTGTAAAAATAATTTTGCTAACGCCTTACTGGTGGTATAAGCACCTTGATTTTTTAATGCTTTTGCAAAAGTAAATCCGGAAAAATGATCTATAACCGAAAGAATACAAGTATGGCCTCTGCTAGAAACAGGCAAGGCTCCGCTTGTTCCGCATAAGTCAAATGAGATAATATCGAAGGGGTACTTTGCTACCGGAACCCTTCCCATTGGAGAATTAGGATAAGCTGGGGGGATTTTTCTTAAGTTACACGCTTCGCATGTACTTACAAATTCTTTTAAGTTTTGTCATTGCCGACGGCACGTAAAAAATTGTTTCAATTTATGGAACGTTTTTAATACTCCTAAATGTCTACCTATATCTCAATGAAAATATTAAATATTTTGAAAATATTTAAATGAAGTGCAGGCACTATTATGTTTTGTGATAATTCGGGTATTATATTGAGGTTTGGTTTCTATTTGTCTCAGCAGTCACGATTCTACATAGTATTTTTTCGTCAAGATCATAGTAAAAATTATCTATCTCTTTTCTAAGAGTTTTGAATTTATCCGGTAACGCATCGTCATTCACAAAATAATTAATAAGTGCCGAACACATATCGTCCTTTTTTTTGCTTTCTTTTTATATTTTCTAATGATAAGGGACAATAGTTAATCTTATTTTCTTTTACCGTGTGTTTGACTTTGTTTTTCTTACATCCATGTTTGCTCTTAGCATTTATAGCGTAAACTTCATTTTCTTCAGCTTCTGACGGAATATTTTCTGGGTATCTACTCAAAAAGTCGCAAGCTGCGTTTTGTTTAACTTTTAAATGTTCAAATTCGTAATCTAGGTCTTGGATTTTCATAATCCTTCGAGCTAGAATGCCCATGGGGTTTTTTAAATGTGCGCAGGTACTGCAAGCTTTTATGGTCTGATCGTAGCATAAATTTTCTACCAATTAAATAGTGTCTAAATTTATCCAAGTGGTGGATTATAGATAATAATTCAAAGTTTGTGGCGGAATAACTAATTTCGCCCTTTGATAAGGTTCTGCTCGAATAGCATATAACTTTCTATTTGTTTTAGTTTAGGCGTTCTCTCTAGAGGATTAGGGTTTTCTACCGGGATTATTTGTGAAAGAATAGCGCCAATCCCCTTTGAGCTAGCATCCATTGTGACCACGATTTTTCCGTTTTTCAAAATCAGGAAGTGATAATATTGGTTCTGAAGTGAGTGCTTTTTTGAGACGGTCTAGGGAAGTTTGTGCTTTCTGGGACCAGGTAATATTATGGGAGTTCCCCTTAGTTAATTCCGTGAGGGGTTTCGCAATTTGGGCATAATTGCGTACGAAAATTTTCTAAAGTAGCCAGTAAGACCTAAAATTCCCCTTAATTCTTTCATAGTTCTGGGGGGTTTGAGGTTTTCAACACATTTTATTTTATCAGGGTCTGGGGATATCTTTCCTTGTGTTACAACTACCCCTCAAAATTTAATTTTTTATTGAAATAAATTTACTTTCGCAGGCCGGCATTTCAAATTGCCCTGTCTGAATTGCTCGAACACCTTAGCTAACGTTGCTAAGTGTTGTTCAACATTTTGTACCACGCGTATGTCATCGTCGACAAAATGAATTATATTCTTTAATCCTCTTAACAGGTGTAAAAGGGGTCTACATAGCGCGTTTGAACTTGTTTTAAGCCCAAATTGTACCCTTAAGTATTCATAAGAACCATATTCGGATGCTGAAAATGCAGTTTTATGGACATCTTTTTCGGCTATTTTCACTTGGTGGTAGCCCTGGGTAAGGTCCAAGAAAGTAAAAATTTTGTTTTTGCTTGAAATTGAGTCAAGAATTTCATCTATTCTTGGTAGAGGAAATTTATCGCTAACTACTTTTTTGTTGAGGGCTCTATAATCTACTACAAGTCTAAGATCACCATTCTTTTTTGGTACTAAGATCACTGGTTTACTATACGGACTTATACTTGGGCGTATAATTTAATTTTTTTCTAATTCATGGATTTTATTCTTTAACCACTCTTTGTGCTTATACGGCAAACGATATGGCTGTTTCGCAAAGGGATTACCAGTCGTTAAAATTGAATGTTCATAAAATGGTATCAATCCGATGTCATCTTCGGATGCGGAAAATACATCTTTAAAATTCCATAATAATTCGCATAATTTTTCTTAAGTTCCATATCCGTTATATGATCCATATTAAATTTGTTTAAAAATTGTGATTTAGTTAGAGGATATTTGTTATTTGAAGTTTTAATTCCGTTAACTAGGTTTCTTTTAGAATTTTCCCATGTATTTAAATCATTTTCCGAGATAACTTGGATTTGAACTAAACATGTCCCCTTTTTTATTGTAATTGTATCATTTTCGTGGTTATTAGTTACCCAAATAAAACCTTCTCCTTTTTCGTAAGATATAATCTGTTCCTCGCATAGCAGATTTTCGGGAATTTCAGATGGGGTTGCAAACCATATTTCGGATTTGCTAACCACTGGTTCAATCATCTGTGATATTTGAATTTTTTGCATCGTTTTGGGAGGGACTTTTGTTTTCCTTATCGCGAATCCGTAATATTTCTCTTTATTTTCATTGTTTATTAGATTCATACTGGCGCTATGCTGCGCCATTTCGGCATCTTTGCGGCGTCACGTTGGGTTTTACTATGTTTTTTCCATAATTCCGCTGTTTTCTTAATTTCGTTTGACCTGTAGTGTCGCATATCTCCTATTTTTATTTCGCAGATTCAATACTTTTTTCATTTAAATTTATTTCATCCTTGCAATGTCTCTCAGAATATTGAACAAATTTCCAACTATGCCTTGTCCTTTTTGTGAGACATGAGGTCTAAAATACTGCGACATTATACCACCAGAAATTTTGTTTACTGTTACGTTGTCTTCGTAACCTCTGTTACAATTTCTTAAGGTAGAAATTTCTTCCCCTACCTTAGCTGGGTAGACAAGCTTTTCATTAGCCACGTCTAATAGTATTCTATTAGACCTTACAAAATTTGCGCCTATAATAGCCTCATATGGAAAGTTATCGCATATTATAAAATTTGTCTGGAAGATCCTATTGTCCCTTTTTACGTTTAGGCACATTGAACCTTTTGCGTCCAATTTATGGCCTGTCAAACTCGTTAAATTGGGATTATTAGGGTTCCTCTGTTGCCTAATATGCAGAGGCAACATGTTAAATACGCATGAGTTTATGATACTGATCGTTGCGCCAGAGTCTATCAAAGCCTTAAAATAAACATTTTCTACACAAAAATGATTAAATATAGGTTACTTGTTATTAACGTCACTACAAGACGGCACCACCATTGTTTTGGACCTATTAAATATTCCGGGCACCCTCGGGGTCCAATTTGTATTTCTGAGGGGCCCGAAACGTTTCCCTGAGGATTTATTTCATGTCTCGGTGCCTGTAATAGGTATTCAGACGTATGAGGTTCTTCAGGCATATTTAATTGATTTACATCTGCCTGCCTTTGCCATGTATTATTACGGTAACTTGGGTGTCCTGTGTCAGTGCCGCTTGCTGGTGCTGATTGCCAATGCCGTTGGTTTGCAAAATTTTCATTTCTTGTCGGCAAATTTTCGTGATTTCTATATGGTATTCTTGAATTATATTGGCCTTTGCGAGTATTTGGGTTTTCAAATCGGTAATTAATTTGTCTGTTGGGGGGAGGGTTATACAAATTTCGTTGATACGTGTTGTAAGGTACTGATTGGCGCAAGCTTCCCTGGCTATAGCCTAATGCACCACCGGCGCTAAAATTTGTTCTTCCGAACAAATGGTTGCCATAATTTTGCCTACTGCCGACAGCCATTCTTGGTATGTGGTTGGGGACATAATGGCACTCTCTCGCGATATGCCCAACACGATTACAATTATAGCACCTTATTATTGTAGGGTTATTTTCGTAATTGGATTGTTTGATAGGCTGAAAAAACGTACTGTTTTCTGCCTAGCGGGTTCTTGCGTTTTATTTCTTTGTGGCACTGGGGAGTTATCCCTTGAAAACAAATTGGGGGACGCCTGATCGCTCTTGAAAATTTATGTTCGCATTTGAATCGCCTAGGCTATTATTTTTGCTTTACTGTGATTTGCCACCATCGTGTCGACTTCGATCAATCGCTCTACCTCCTGAAGTGCGAGATCCAACGTCTGAATATTTTTGGATATTACCACTCTATATAGTTTTGGGGGTAGCCCTTGCAAGAAGGTATTTAGTATGACTTTTTCATACAGTTGCCCAGAACCACTTCCCATGCACTTCCATATTTTGCCTCTACCGAAATGCGTATATTATCAAGATATTCTCTTATATTTTGTGAATAGTTAAAGCTCACCGTTCCGTGTTTCAATTTATTTATGGAACTGGTTTCGATAAATCTATCTTTAAATGCTTTTTTTAACAATTTATCAACCGTATTTATTGGCAAGTTGGCGTTATTGCCTATGGTATGTTTAATCTGTTTTAGAAAGGTTAAGGCCTGGCCTTTTAATCGTAGAAGGAGCATGTCGACTAACGCTTCTAGCTCTGTTTTTGTTAGTTGTACAAACTGGGCCAATTGGATATTAAATTCGTCAATATTCGATTGACCATTGTACTCCGGGATAGATTTCACTATTCCTATATTTTTCGCAACCAATTTCTGCACTATTAATAACTCGTTAAGGTCGTCCGACATGTTTTTTTTAATCGAAAAATAAATTTATTTTTTTTACTTAACCTATTTTGGGGGAGGCTATTATATCCTATGAGATATTTTGAAGGGTTTCCTGTCGTAGCATAGTGGTTATAGGCTTAATTACTTTACTTACATGTCTGTATCTCTCTAATAATTAAATTCAAATTACAAAATTTATAGCGTAATTAGTCCGCAAGTATTCCTCCAATTTCCGATCTTGCCATTTGTAGCGATGAAAAATTGACTGGTATACTAAATGTGATACTAAATACTGACCGCGTCAAAGGCAATATTATGCCCAAAGGTCGTGAACTTACACCTTGTAGTTTCTCCGATAGCGCCGCTTATAGCGCTGAAGATTTTGCCAACAAGGCCTGCGCCACCCTCAATTATTGAGTTAAAATAAAATACAGCCATGTAAACGTGACCTCTTTTTCTTGAGCTATCTGGAGATCCGATTCCCTGGGAAAGTTACCTTGGAGATTTGCGAACTAATTACCTGTTATTAGGCTAGATACAGACATATAAAATGAAATAAACACAGGTAAAAAAAGAATTAGATTTATTGAAACTTACATATTTAGGTGAACAGCAGTGGGTCACTCCAAATGACAATAACGGTGACCGAGATACAACATGAACGAATTTAAGATTTCTGTCTGAATGGTCCTGATTCTCCTTTACGAATATCTCCAAAAAGCACTTTTAGCCCACTATCCAACGTAGCTCTTTAGTCTTGCGCTGTAAGAACTGGCTCACCATTGGCCCAAGTGGACCAAGGATTTGAACCCTTCGTCCAATAAATTGTTTTAATTATTTCTGATGATTCAAACGTTCACACGGCTCTTATAGTTTAAACTTCCTTAGAAATATTGTACGTAGCATCTCTACGTAGCATCTTTTTATTACTCACTCTCTTAGCGAAATCTAAAGCTTGGATAGCGCCGTTCTTTTTCTGGGGGTGACTGCACTTTTTCTCTTTGCTGATTAAGGACTTTTCATTTTTGAAACTAGATTTAACTTAATTAGAGGAAGTCGGAATTATGTTTAAAAAGAAGAAACTGGTATTTTAAATACATCGCATTTTACTCACGGTACAAAAGCTTTTCTTGAACAGAAATTTTAAGATCATGTTTTGGGGCTGAAAACTCATCAAGGTAATAGTTTATCCATGTTAAAGATGGGATATCTGATTCGGGACCCGCTGACTCTTTCTTATCAAACTTTTTCCAAAACAGATTAGGATTTTTAATGACTTTTTCAGAAAGCTCTGATTTCAACTGCACACGGTGACGAGCAAGTTCCTTCCCAAACCTACGCTTAGATGCAACTCTAATCTCTTTAACGACTCCTGAGTGTGGTCTACCACATTCTTTCCATATCCCGTACCAGAAGGTAGCTCAGTCGCATGCTAATTGTAACAAAGGGTTAGAAGACCATCCTTTTTCTTGAGTTTTTTGTCTGGCACGAGACTTGGGTACTCCTTGAGATTCGGCAAACAGAAGAGCATGGGTCAGTTTGGCGTAATAAATATTAAGACTTAGCCGCGCATCTCTTTCATCACGATGAGAGAATTTCATAAGTAGGTCAAACGGTACGCGGATTTTTGACAGAACAAGATCACAAGAATCTTGAAACTTTTCTTTATCAATTTTACGCCAAACCGGAACGTCATGCCACCTCTGAGTGAATATTGACGAATTATTCACAGCGGAAAACGAGGCAGGCCTACTGATAATACACTGAACTGGGAAATGATCCGAAGTGAAACTATTCGGAAGGACAAGAACCTCACGTACTGGCAAAGAACTAAAGCTAACAATATGGTCTAGATTGGACGTAGAGCCAGATTGGTGGATATACGAAAAGTTCTGGTTCTTCGGTGAATAGTAAAACGGTTCTCTAGTATACCTATTTGAATGTAACAACGACTATTTTGGGCACTAATATCAACTTCTAAATTACAGTTAAAGTCACCCACTATTATGCACTCAAGGGACTCGCGTTCGGCTTTTTTAAGGCAGTGGGCTAGTTTGGCATCACTTATAGCAAAAGCACTATCAGATTTGTCGTCACAGTAATCAGTTGGAAGGTACACATTTATAACTAGCAGGTTATTTAGTCTAATTGCAAGAAAATTGTCACTGTTCTCGTTTGCTTCGCACGCGAGACGATTGCTAACCAACGTGGCAATACCGCCAGATGGACGGCCCCGTGGAGATGAACGTTTTGCAGGCACGGAGAACACAAAGTAGGACGGCGAGAGATTTAGTAGGTTTATGCCAGCTTCTGTGATGAAATGTTCTTGCAGGCATATCACATTATATTTATCACAAACTGGTCAACCACAAGTGACTGCTCGGAAAAATTTCCGTTTATATTCCAAGAAATTAGGGAAATGTTAGAGATTTCGTTATTCATCATGTTAATGAGTTGTCTTTTGCTGGTTTTTTGGACACTTTACGCTATAGCAGGTATGACCCGCTTTCTTGCAGGAAACGCAAAACATAGCACGAGTACACTTTTCTGCATCGTTCTTTTTGGAGACGTGGTCAGAAGAGCCACATCTGGAGCAGACTGGGCTATTGGAGCACTCGGCAGCTAGGTGACCTTGGTTGTGGCATGAGTAGCAATGACGGGGTAAGAAAAGGAATTCTTCAGTGGGCAGTTTTTCCTAATAGATCTTCACAGAGTCCTTAAGAAATTTATCCAAATCCGATCGACAGCTGAAAAATACATTGAACATACGGGAACTGCGAAGCAGTTCAGACTGCGTAGTTCTGGGGATCAGCACAGTTAGCTCATCCGCCGATGCGTCAGAGGGGACTCGTTTCAATACACTAATATAGTTAGGGCTCTTTAATGCAGCAGAGATCTGCGGCTGCTTGGTCTTGATTGACTGAACAATGGTTTCAGCTGTGTTTTTTGAGCGAACCACTAGTTTCTAGTCTGATTTGACTCTCCGTAATTCAGATATGTCACTAGTATCCGCACATACTGAATCTATGAATCTCTTTCTAGCACTCGGGGTATCAAGCGAAGGGGGCATATTTTTCAGTACGATTGAATAGGGGGGCTTTTCAGGCTGGTTTGAAGCGCTTGGCCATTCGATGGGTTTGTTGGCATTAATAGCAAAATGGTTCTTAATAATTCGAGACAATTTATTCACCTTAATAGCAACGGTTGCTGAAGTAGCTTCACTAGTAGTTGGGACTGAGCAGGGAGAATCTATAACAAACGTCGGCAATTTGGTCTTCTTGGCGTGAGCTTGGTGAATCCATCTGCAAATTTCCGTAAAATTCTCTTCATCTTTCGCGTGAATTTTACAGCGTGTTGTAAACTGCAGTAGTTTATGGAGCGATTCTTTGGCTTTCAGAATTTCTTCTGGTGTGAAAAATCCGACGCCTGTATCAATTATTCCCTCCAGTTTTTCTCCTCTTTCCATACTACGGCTCACGAAGTTCAACAATTTTTAGAAGTTCTCTGAATGAGAATTAAACGGAACTGGAATTTCCAGTTTATTTAAAATTTGTTTAAATTTGCTTTGAAATCACGTTTTCGGAATTTGTTTATTTTTTTTTTTGTTATGATGAGGCTGTGTAATGTATGTATTTAAAATTCCTTGACGAGGATGAAATATCGTATAAATCATCTCTAAACATGGTGATTCACGAAGAAGGCGACGATCTATATTTATAAGATTGTTGAGCAAATCCACACATTTGTATATAGTATAGAAGCTATGGCTTTTTTGCCCTACTTGAATTGTCTTTAAGACAAGAAAGCGGTTTTCCTCCGAATCTTGTGTTTCCTCGGCTATTTTACGAATCTCACTCTCTAATATAGGCTGGTGCTTATTGCTTGTAGTCTTCAGCACCAAAGCTTCTAGTTTGGATCTCTTTTTTAGTCGATTCATGAGGTTTCGCCGAAATTTTTACTATTCTACAATTTGATTCTGTGTATTTTTTCCAGCCTTTTATAGCCGCAGCCGCTATGCCCATCGCGGCTAAACCACCAATTGTGCTACCAATCGTGCCTCCAAGCACAGTAAAACTAAATGGATCAAGCATAATCACTTCAAAATTTTCAAAATTAATGGTATCAAAGCCTTAGGAATCTGAATATAAGGTAAAAATGATGTCACAGGTTACAAATACAATGACGTCAAATTAAAAATCTCACTGTAATATTGAAATGACGTCAAGTCGCCGTGCAAAAATTTTTAATGGTTTAGTAAAATTTGTTGGCTGATTTTGTCTGAAAATACTAATGCTTCCACAATCCCTAAAATATTTTGGATTTTTCCAAAAATCTGTCTTCTCGAAAAAAATCGATTCCCAAAAAATCCTCTTTTGTTTAGGGTTGACATCCCTAGTGATTTATCACCTGTGAAAGTCCACCCCTAGTAAGTATTACTTAACTTGATTCTTAACAAAAGATTCTCTTTTGACTCATGGTAATGAACTTCATTTGAACACGCGTACATTCAGCGTAACTCTGAGCATCTACACAAAGAGGATGATTGTAGCTGGACCGTGAGCTTACATTTTGTTTTCTTTTGTTATTCTGTTTAGTTTTCAGAGGTCTCAAAATATAAGAGTTAGATTGAAAAGTTTTTCTTAAGTGCAAAAAGGAAAGCAATGTTCCTATGCAGAGAGGGGAGGATGTTGAATCTAATGTTCATGATGTTGAATCTAAATTAAAACCCATAAATATATTTATTCTAAGAAATTGTTGTTTTTTCGTCGTAATGTTGATTAAAATATTGATATCTTTTTTATATTAGGGTAGCAAGGAGAAAGAAATTAAAATCTATTCAGTTGAGCTGGTCAAGCAGTTTTTTTTTTTCTTTTTTTTTTTACGAACTATGATGGTTGTAAGGCCGGATCAGATTTTTTTCAGTGTTGTCACATTGAATAGTGAAAATAAATAAGCAAAACTAATTAGTTTTAATTTTACAACGGTTTTTGTCCTTATAAATTTAAAATTGAAAAATCTGTTGAATCCCAATGACAACTACACATTAAAATGTAAGCTACCCTATTCTTAGGCTGTTTGGTTCACGTGTTTTAACTGATTTTTGCTGCTTTTTAAACTACGTCTCTTTTTTAGCTTTGTGCTGGCTACGACCAAAAACTGCATAACTACGCATGGATGTCATTTTCATTAAAAATTAAGTTTTCTACGCTTGTTAAGTTTCGTATAACCTATCTAATTTTCATTAAACCGATCCAAGCCATTGGATTTTGTTTTCACTGTTCTTTTACATTAAATGTATCAGGTTCTCCGACGTCTTACTGATTTTTAACAATTTCATCTTTTCTAAGCGTTAGAAAAAAATATCAGAGGGGGCATCTGGGCTCACCTTTTCTAGATTAGCTATAATAATAACAAAAGAGTAACACATTCGATTCTCCTTCAACACTCTTCCAATTATAATAGTTGTTATCGTTTCAATTATGTCTTCAGAATCTGAGAGATTTTACATACCTTAAAATAAATGTTCAAATTACAGATAAAATCTTTTTTAACAGACAGTGTATAGAAATTCACAAAAATACCAGATATTTCGATCGCCATATACTGTGACCGAAATATCTGGTATTTTTGTGAATTTATATACACTGTCTATTAAAAAGGATATTATCTCTATTTTTAACTTTTATTTTATCGTCATGGAAAGGCACTGTGGTCACCGAAATTATCTACGACATTTAACCTTTTAAAAAAATGACTCATTAGTGAGCAAGCACATGTATCATTAGCTAAGGTCACCTAATTAATTAATTAATTAATAATTAATTAATGCTAGCTTTTCCTGGAAGAACAAGAGTTAAAAAAAAGTTGTGTGTTTGCAAGAAACGTTTCATTAATTTTTTTAGTATTGGCAAAATAATGCAAAGAGTCAATAGCTTAATTTTCTGTATTCAAATACTTGTGCCCTGAAGAAAAAAGTCAAGTTGATCTCTTGTTAGTAAAAAGTAAGGAGAAATATGAGGGAGAAATAATGGCTGTTAGGTTCATGACTTTTAAACTGTTTTCTAGTTTTTGGTTATGTTGCAATGATCTTGAAGTAGAAGTTCACTGGAACTTCGTTTTATTAGTTCTATTTTTTACCCTCCTCCTTCTTATGCGTTACTCTCTACTTCCTCTTTTGTCATTTTACATCTTTTCCCTTTGTTTTGTATACACCCTACCGCTCAGGTTTCTACCAGGTTTCAGGGTTCAGGTTTCAGGTCTACCAAAAGTGACATCAGCATTAGTTGTAAAAACGGAATTATTGTGACTTCTTTTTAACACATTAATCCTAGTAGAAGTAGGAGGTGTTCTTAAAGGAATACTATGTCAAACCGGTCACACAATTCATCAATCATATAATCTTTTAAACAAGTACCATTTATATTAAGCGAAACAATCGAAACAGGCACAATCATTTCTTCTTGGCAATGATATCTCTCAGAACTTTGCATCTAAGATTAAAACAGGCATTTTTTTTCACCACAATTGGTACATTTTGCATCAAGCTGGTAGGGAGAATCCTTGTTGGAAATATGAGGACCCGCACAGCGTGCACACTTCGCAACCAAACTTGTACAATCAGCTGCTCTATGGTCTGGCGAACGGCATTTGAGATAGCACCGAGGTGCCGACAGATATTTTTTCACAGATAAGTATTCATATCCAAGTTTAACACCATTTTGCATAGCCTTGGCTTTTGACATGGAGTCACAAAACTCAAGCTTAACCGTCCCAGTGTCACCAAGCCGCATAGCTTTTACCACACCTGGATTTCCTTGAAAGAATGAGAAGTCTAAGTCCTTCGATATTTCTCTGACTATCTTGAAAAACCGCTTAGTGTTCATCTTTGGTTGCCTGGTAATACGAGCTAGACTCTCAGCCGAGAATACCCATATTGTAGTTGTATTTAGTATGTAAATAAAAGAAGCTGAAACTTGGATGGAGATTCTGCTACAATCACTGAAATCTAGTCTGGGAATTCTTCAACAGCAGATTTTTCAACATTAAATTAGCCATTTGTCACGTCGCAAACTCAGCTTGGTAACTGCATCATGACAGCTTACTCTATCGAGCACTTTTTGCGTTTTATCGGATCATTTAGTGTTTGCGGCACTTTAGAGACAACAACAGTGGGGTGAAAGTCAGTTGACTGCGTCGCACGGGCAGGCAGTGGTGGAAAGTGATTAGCATACGAATCGAACTTACTTGAAACTGTCTTTAGGAAGTGTTCCATTCTATTCAATTTTGCGTTCAAACTAGAATAAACCAAAGCGGGGATGAAAGGTACATCATTTGGAGAACGAATTACAAACACCGGTAGGTCTATGTCTTCATCGTCACAATTCACGAATAGGCTTAACATATCCTTCAGATGGCTTTCCAAAGCCTTCGGCTCCTGTCTTCTCGGAAGCTCAGTCCCAGGTACGACCGCATCATAGAAGAATTTTTTAGCTTCGATTACACTCGGCAAGTCTAGAAAAAACTCCTTTCCAAACTTCATGATTTTGTTTTCATTCACTTCATTATCACGGTTAAATTGCAAAAAAATAAAACCAGCGAAAAAACATGTCCATTATTTATTATTCACTGTACATATCATAAGAACCAGATACCAATAAGAGCCAGATAACAATAAGCGAAGGAAACGTAGTTTCCTGCTACCAGTTCCCGCATTTTAAGGGAGTACCATTCCTGGCAGGTACAACGGCCCTTGCGACAAGAAACTCCCCTCTTCTCCTCGCTTATTAGCAAAATTGAATTATAATCAGATTATAAATTCCAATTAAAAAGATAGTAGAACAAAAGACCACCTTATATAAGTGAGTAAATATATCAATGGTAAAATAGTCCGTACATATCAATTTATAATTTCACTTGTTTCGAAAATGTCGGTCACTGAAATCCACTGTAATTTATTCCAAAATTTAATCCGCCTTAAATATCAATAGATGTTCATAGGTCAAATGCTAAATGATAAATGTATCTGTATTTCTGTATCAATGATAACTGTATCACATAAATATATCTTCCTTTTTAAGTCAAGGAGACACCAAGTAAAGAATAAAATGGAACTGCTCTTTGCTCATCTGATGTCAGGAAGAACATCTGCATCATGATTTTCCATCTCTCTTATTAAAGTTGTCATCATGCCATGCTCATCTCTCAACTAGAAGGAAAAACCACTTGATGAACAGGAAGGCTAAAACATTTCTTTGTTGTCAGATTAGAGCAACTTATATGTCATTATCATAATCCATCATATCATTTGGAAATGGTTTGGGGGGATGTGGCGTTGAGATTCTATCGGAAAAATTGAGAATTTGGGGAAATTGTATAATCTAGTTCTTCTGAACTCTCCATATAAGACGAATCACTTATTCTATGTTTTGGGACAGTTGGGATTTTTTTTTTTTGGGTTACCATATTTGTCATTGTTAAAAATTCATTGAACTCCTGTTCTTCGCTATCGTTTTCAAAGTTTCCTTGTTTGAAAATAAAGGGTTTCAATTCGCCTAACCTCGATCGTGGTGGTTTATTTTCGTCGCCTGATGAATCAGACGTCATGGGTTGTGGGGCCATGCTTCCGGAAGTTTTGCCCTTTTTTTCTTTTTTTTTAAATTTACTATGTATTTTCAACTAACAATCTAAACCAACTTCAAGACACGCTTCTTCAGTTGAATTATGATATTAAGCATAGCCAAAAGCAAAAACGGTAAAGGTAAAACGAAGGGCCATACTTCTGCACGCCTTGTTTCTGAATTCCAACAAACCATAAATTTCGATGTCACCAAGCTTGAACGGCACGAGTGACTCTCTAAAGTAGACTGACTCTCTATGACATTGCTCCATTAAACATCCAAAAAATTTCTGTTCACAGAATATTTTGGTTTGGGTACAGTCCTGGTAGCATCGGTCGTGTTGATTGCAACAATTTCCAAACCCTGGGTATAGAAGCCATTTGGGCACCGGAAACCAGGACGACCCCCAGCCATTCTGCGTGAAGCAATGTCCTTTTTTACGCATCATCCGGTATCTTTTTTGATGCCTGGCTTTTTCCTATTCGTCCGTAGGATTGTTACAAGAGGATTCAGGGGCAGAATACTGCACTGACATCCTCAGCAAGTATTCGAATTCTTCTTTCCATGTTGCAAAATTGGGAACGGGTACCACAGGAGTTGGCTTTCCTTCAGAAGTTTCGTGGAATTGAAAATCCATTGGACTAGCTGAAGCCTTTTCTGGTTCCCAGTATACGAAAACTCTTTTTCCATTCGCTAGGGTAACGACATTTCCAGACACCAAGTTACGAAGGCCAAGCAAATTGAAAAAAATTCTGGGTGAAGGGTGATAACCAATAGTAGAATTACAAGTATAATCATCACCAGTACAATCATCCATGCAAACATCCAATAAATAAAGCACCACAAACAGGTAGATAGTTCCAGAAGGTACGTAACAGGTTTCCAGTTCCAGAAGGTACGTAACATCCAAGATATAAAGCGACCTAATCCTAGGATATGTAGTAAAATTGCAAGTAATAATAGAAGCAAGAATTTCATCTTAAACTAGCCTAGCTTCAAATTTAAAACCTTCAATATTTCTGCCCTTTTTATACGAATGATGTGAGTTTTATAGGTTTTTCCCCGTATTTGGGCTAGAGATCTTAAATTTTAAAATTTTTTAAAAATTGAATTATTATTTACATGTGCTTAGTAGCATTTGGTTTATTCCATATATCCTGAAAGTTCCAGCTAAATACAATCTAAAACATGACATAGTAGGTATTGATTTTGTTCAAACAACCCCCTCAATTTCCACTATTTAATGCCCCCCTCCGACCCACCCCGGCCCAGCGGGCCCCGTAGCGCTTCCCACGGCGCTTGGCGGTCCCCCTTTCCCCTGTATACGATAATTGACCTGATTTAAAAAGGGGGAGCAATTTTTTTTCTTTTAATATCTTTGACAGGCTTTGACTGACTGAGCGACTGATGAAATGAGTTAATTGTTGGAAGACCGAATCCTCAAAACTATAATATTCAATGGTGAAAAATAGCATTCTGCTTTCACTTAAAAGAATCTAGTCAATCTATGATCAGTAATTGACAACACTAGAAATTAACGAAAAATATTACTAAGAGATAACGAAGAGATAGCATTAGTTTATGGCTACAGTGGGCCAGAGAAAATAGGAAAGATTAGAAAAAAGAGTGGTGCAGAGAAATATATCTCAGACACACACACACACACTTTTACAGCGCGATGAAAAATGAGTTTATTGTTGTTTTTTCGCATATTTCTATAAGTTACGTAAAAAAAAAACTTACACACACAAAAACTTACACACACAAAAAAACTTACACACACACACAAAAACTTACACACACACAAAAACTTACACACACTCAAAAACTTGCACACACACAAAAACTTACACACACACAAAAACTTACACATACACAAAAACTTACACACACACAAAATTTTACACATACACAAAAACTTACACACACACAAAAACTTACACACACACAAAAACTTACAAACACACAAAAACTTACACACACACACACACAAAAACTTACACACACACACACACACAAAAACTTACACACACAAAAATATACACACACACACAAAAACTTCACACACCCAAAAACTTACACACACACAAAAACCTACACACACACAAAAACTTACACACTCATAAAAACTTACACACACACAAAAAACTTACACACACACAAGAACTTACCCACACACAAAAACTTACACACACACAAAAACTTACACAGACAAAAACTTACACACACACAAAAACTTACACACACACAAAAACTTACACACACACAAAAATTTACACACACACACAAAAACTTACACACACACAAAAACTTACACACACAAAAAACTTACACGCACACAAAAACTTACACGCACACAAAAACTTATACACACACAAAAACTTACACACACACAAAAACTTACACACACAAATATATATATATATATATATATAAATATATATATATATATATTTTTCTTTTTAATGCGACGGAGCACGTTCTGAACCTCGGATACCGACACAGTAACGTTAGAACGGTCGGTGCTTGATAGGAAATTATGCAGCTCTGCCTTGTATTTTGCGCTAAGAGTCGGACAGGGGGATTTAAATTCTTGTTCGTAATAAGCTCCAAGATTCAAGGGAAATTGAAGATGCAGCAAAATTCGGCTTTCTTTCGGAAAGAGTCTTCCATATAAGGTCAGGATTTCGTAGAGCATCTTCAGAAGACTTAGCAATTACATTAGACCGGTGGAGAGCCAATTCTTTTCCAAACTTTCTTTTTGTAAGGAGTCTAACGGCATTTACAACCCCAATTCTCGGCCGTCCACACTCCTTCCAAACAGAAAGCCAAAATTTTGCCTGGTTGCATGCATTAACTAGGCCAGCATTTTGCGACCAACCTGAAACTTGCGTACCGGTCTTAATTTTCTTTATGGGAACAGCAGCTTCCTCAGCTGTGCGAAGAGCGTGTGTAATTTGGGCGGCATATATATCAAGTTCAAGTCGGGCCTCGTTCGGTTCAATTCGTCGTGACTGGATCAGAAGGTTAAATGGGATTTTAATTTTAGCTAAAATTTCATCCGAAACTTGCATGTAAACCGACGTATTAACATTATTCCAATCCCGTATTTGTGTCCATTTTTTGTAGTTTTTGCTGCGTTATTTTGGTGTGGATGCTCAGATTGTGTAGCGGGAGGTGTGATTTGCAGTTCTATTGAAAATGGTCAGAAGTAAAAGTAGTGCCAGACACCCGTACTGAAGTAGGGAGTAGGTCTTTAGAGCAAATAACATGGTCTAAATTAGAAGTACTTCCTGTGTTGTGTATGTATGTAAAATTTTGGTTTTTTTCTAAAATGGTAAATGTATCATCTAGGAGACCATGTACCATACTTTCACGATCACCAGTAAAATGCGCGTTAGTTTCAGTAAATTCAGCACTCATAGGACAGTTAAAATCACCTAATATTACACAAGGCAATCTTTCTAATCGGATTTTGCTAAGACATTCAGCTAATTTACGTAAACTTTGCGCAAATTCGGAATGAGATGCGTCATCACGATAGTCGGTTGGCATGTATACGTTCACAACAACAAAATTACACACTTGAACCGCTAGAATGTTTTGCGTTGAAAAAAACAACTTTGATTCAACATCGTTACTAATATACGTCACGAGACCCCCGGAGGGCCTTCCTTGGTCCTTTTTTCTGACAGCAGGCACAACATACATGTTATTAGCACGGAAAATGTCCAGTTGACCTACAGAAATAGGAAGAGCCAAGTGCTCTTGGATACACACAATTTGATTGCTTTTTAGCATTTCACAAACTATTGGGTGCCTTTCTGCGAAATTCCCATTCATATTCCAAGATAAAATGTTCATTGAGTAGCACGGGCAAGCCTATTAGCTTTTGAGTCTGCGTTTGCAGGTTTATTTGCCGAGCAACGGACGCTGTAGCAAGAATGTCCACTAGTGTTGCAGCTTATGCAAAAAAGCGGTTGTTTACAGGGATTGAGACGATCAGATGTATGTTCTACGGATCCACATCTGGAACATTTGGGCTGATTGGTGCACTCGGATGCTAAATGACCGACTGTATGACACGAGTAGCATCGTCTTGGAGTGAACACGAATACTTCGGCGGGTAGTTTTTCGTAGTGCACTTTAATGGAGTTGCGGACGAAGATTTCGAGCTCGTGTCGCGACTCAAAATAAACTTTGAACGAACGAGAGGATCCACATTGCATAACTTTTGTAGCACGGGGGATAAGTTCGTGCAATGACTGCTCATTCAGGTCTTCAGGGACACGCTTGAGTACACCAATATAGCTCGGTGAGCCTACGGACGCAGTAACACCACATTTATCACTTTTCAGTGTTGAGGCAATTGTATCAGCAGTTTTCTTAGATTTCACCACTAGTTTCCAGTCACCCTTCAGTTTACGAAGCTCACTTATTTCCTCGCTGTTCGGACAGACCTTGTCAATAAATTCCTTTCGCACACTAGGTGTATTTAAGCTGTCAGGTAAGTTTTTGAGGACAACAGCGTAACTGGGCCGGAGGGGGGGGGCTCCTCCGCGGGTTCGCTCGGTTTCCAGGTCAGTGGCCGATTTTGTGCCATTTCGTATAGTCCATCGACCTTACGCTTGATTTCGTTGAGCCGACATATAGCTGTCGCTGAGGTGGATTCCTCGACAGTAGGAACAGAGCATGGCGTTAGGATCACAAAGGTAGGAATCAACTTTTTATCGCGAGTTGCAGCTTGGTTAAACCATCTGCACATATCTATTACGTTCTCATCCTCCTTCTTACTATGCTTAATCAGCCGGGTCTCGATTTTTAGCTCCTTATGCAGTACAGCTTTAGCTTCAATAATTTGCTCAAGAGTGAAAAAACTCAGGGCAGTTGCCGTGATCACCTCTATTTTCAGTCCATCATTCATGACACGTGTTAAAAAGTTCAGTACCGGATTGATAATAAGCTTTTCACCTTTATCGCTTTTCTCCGACATTGCAATCGGATGCCAAAGAATAGTCCAAAAATCAGTCCGTGGGCGTGCTAATAAGCGAAAGAAGCGTAGTTTCTTGCTACCTGATCCCCGCAGTTTAAGGGAGTCACACTCCCGGCAGGTACAACGGCCCTTATTTTTTTTCTTTTTTTTTTTTTTTTTTAATTTAAAATTTATTTTTCAATCTCCGTCAAAATTTCAATAGAATACAGCCTAAAGATGGTGTTTTATAAGTAGACTTGCTGCTCTGGACGAAAGTCGGCTGTGGTAGAGTGCCGTGGGATTCTGTAAGTAAGTTCCAAGTAAGTTCCTTCCTTCTTGCTGTAATACAATATAAAACAGTATTATACAGATTTTCTAACACTGTGTACTGGGCACATAATTCTAAGAATTTCTTAGATAGTGTGAATCTTCCCTTTGACCTCTTGTACTTAGAAGGTGATGGAAGATCAATTGATAGTGCGCTTTACAAATTATCTCATTTTTTTCGTCTTGGGTATATTTGACAACAAAAGGTCCACAGCTTGAAGAATCTACTTGTGAAGCTATTCTTCACGAGCCAAGTTCAAGTTCTATATACCATTTATCCACTCCCTTCATCAGATTTTTGAGGTTGGAAACACCTAGCTCCCTTGAGCGTGGTTTAATGGTTTCTTGCTATCAAGAAGATAGAAAGTTCTCCTGGAGAAAATCACATATTCCCAGAATGAAATGATTCTTGGACTCCCTGTTTGTTATATCTCAAATATTGACACACAATGGAAGAAAACAGAACACTGCAATCATTAGAAACATCACTAAAACTCTCTCTAGGCCTATCTGGGTAAGTATTTAAGGCATCAATATTTGTCAAGTTAAAAGTAGAGTAACTATCGATAGTTCTTGCTGACGCACAGCTAGATGTTACAAGATTGACGAGGTACGAAACCATTTAGTTGTGGGCCAAGTATCTGGCGTCAGCTGTGATTAAAGGTCTTGAAAGAAAATCGGAAACACTTCTGTGTCCCTTAAGAGAAAACAATTAGCTCTCCACCTATCTAGTTTCTCTGCGATTTCTACCATAGCAGAATTGGTAGATTTTACCACTATTCCAAAAAAGGCTTTTTAAAAGCTGGATCTCTTGCTTTGATTCGTCATGCAAATCATTTATGGGACCTTTAAACGCGTAACATGATAAAGGGCTGTAGGAATTGTAGACTGGGTAGCTTCAACACGAAGATTCAGTCTCCTTACCCATTTTTGGGTTTCACCAGTTGAGTGGGGCTATGCAGCCTTTTTTGTACAGTCTTCACACACTGAACATCTTCCGTTTGCTTTGTAACTTTTGAATTATGTTTCCCGTCAGAGCTTCTTGATCTGTGTTTGGAAGTCTTTTTAAGTGAAGCTACTTCAGTAATTTCTTTGTTTTCATTTCTGAAACCCGTTTCTAATGTATTCTGTTCCCTGCTTGTTTTCAAGTTATCTTTTGCAGTTTCATTAATTGACGGTGAAAAACTCCCTTCATTCTGATCATCACTATCAGCAGTAGACGACAATTTATTGGCTGCTAGAGAATCTGCTGCAGGTTTATTATTATAACAGTCCTGAATGGTTAATGAGCTTTTTATTCCAGGCCTCACGTACCTTTTAGATCTCCCCCTCACTTTCTTGAGTGTTTTCAGCTGAATAATTGATTTTTCAGTTGCATGTCCTCGAGATTTTAAAACTGCTAGTTTGCAAGGACATACAGAGATTCCAAAATTACAAGAACAATCATAAAACTTCAACCAAGCTATACCTCTTAGCACCCTTTGTAACAATTTTATTTCCTTTAACAGTGATTGTTTCTGTGCATGGTGTCACAACACTAACCTTCTTTCTAGTCAGACTTGAAAGAAGATACACTTGCTTTTCGTTGCAAAATGTAACTTGTCCCTTTCTACATAAAGTTTCTGCTATGTCAACTAAACCACTTTGCTGGCCGTTTTCTTTTTTCCTATTTATTTCGCAAAAGAAATCTGATGCATCTACTTCTTGACTTTTTCTTTTTAATGCGACGGAGCACGTTCTGAACCTCGGATACCGACACAGTAACGTTAGAACGGTCGGTGCTTGATAGGAAATTATGCAGCTCTGCCTTGTATTTTGCGCTAAGAGTCGGACAGGGGGATTTAAATTCTTGTTCGTAATAAGCTCCAAGATTCAAGGGAAATTGAAGATGCAGCAAAATTCGGCTTTCTTTCGGAAAGAGTCTTCCATATAAGGTCAGGATTTCGTAGAGCATCTTCAGAAGACTTAGCAATTACATTAGACCGGTGGAGAGCCAATTCTTTTCCAAACTTTCTTTTTGTAAGGAGTCTAACGGCATTTACAACCCCAATTCTCGGCCGTCCACACTCCTTCCAAACAGAAAGCCAAAATTTTGCCTGGTTGCATGCATTAACTAGGCCAGCATTTTGCGACCAACCTGAAACTTGCGTACCGGTCTTAATTTTCTTTATGGGAACAGCAGCTTCCTCAGCTGAGCGAAGAGCGTGTGTAATTTGGGCGGCATATATATCAAGTTCAAGTCGGGCCTCGTTCGGTTCAATTCGTCGTGACTGGATCAGAAGGTTAAATGGGATTTTAATTTTAGCTAAAATTTCATCCGAAACTTGCATGTAAACCGACGTATTAACATTATTCCAATCCCGTATTTGTGTCCATTTTTTTGTAGTTTTTGCTGCGTTATTTTGGTGTGGATGCTCAGATTGTGTAGCGGGAGGTGTGATTTGCAGTTCTATTGAAAATGGTCAGAAGTAAAAGTAGTGCCAGACACCCGTACTGAAGTAGGGAGTAGGTCTTTAGAGCAAATAACATGGTCTAAATTAGAAGTACTTCCTGTGTTGTGTATGTATGTAAAATTTTGTTTTTTTTTCTAAAATGGTAAATGTATCATCTAGGAGACCATGTACCATACTTTCACGATCACCAGTAAAATGCGCGTTAGTTTCAGTAAATTCAGCACTCATAGGACAGTTAAAATCACCTAATATTACACAAGGCAATCTTTCTAATCGGATTTTGCTAAGACATTCAGCTAATTTACGTAAACTTTGCGCAAATTCGGAATGAGATGCGTCATCACGATAGTCGGTTGGCATGTATACGTTCACAACAACAAAATTACACACTTGAACCGCTAGAATGTTTTGCGTTGAAAAAACAACTTTGATTCAACATCGTTACTAATATACGTCACGAGACCCCCGGAGGGCCTTCCTTGGTCCTTTTTTTTCTGACAGCAGGCACAACATACATGTTATTAGCACGGAAAATGTCCAGTTGACCTACAGAAATAGGAAGAGCAAAGTGCTCTTGGATACACACAATTTGATTGCTTTTTAGCATTTCACAAACTATTGGGTGCCTTTCTGCGAAATTCCCATTCATATTCCAAGATAAAATGTTCATTGAGTAGCACGGGCAAGCCTATTAGCTTTTGAGTCTGCGTTTGCAGGTTTATTTGCCGAGCAACGGACGCTGTAGCAAGAATGTCCACTAGTGTTGCAGCTTATGCAAAAAAGCGGTTGTTTACAGGGATTGAGACGATCAGATGTATGTTCTACGGATCCACATCTGGAACATTTGGGCTGATTGGTGCACTCGGATGCTAAATGACCGACTGTATGACACGAGTAGCATCGTCTTGGAGTGAACACGAATACTTCGGCGGGTAGTTTTTCGTAGTGCACTTTAATGGAGTTGCGGACGAAGATTTCGAGCTCGTGTCGCGACTCAAAATAAACTTTGAACGAACGAGAGGATCCACATTGCATAACTTTTGTAGCACGGGGATAAGTTCGTGCAATGACTGCTCATTCAGGTCTTCAGGGACACGCTTGAGTACACCAATATAGCTCGGTGAGCCTACGGACGCAGTAACACCACATTTATCACTTTTCAGTGTTGAGGCAATTGTATCAGCAGTTTTCTTAGATTTCACCACTAGTTTCCAGTCACCCTTCAGTTTACGAAGCTCACTTATTTCCTCGCTGTTCGGACAGACCTTGTCAATAAATTCCTTTCGCACACTAGGTGTATTTAAGCTGTCAGGTAAGTTTTTGAGGACAACAGCGTAACTGGGCCGGAGGGGGGGGCTCCTCCGCGGGTTCGCTCGGTTTCCAGGTCAGTGGCCGATTTTGTGCCATTTCGTATAGTCCATCGACCTTACGCTTGATTTCGTTGAGCCGACATATAGCTGTCGCTGAGGTGGATTCCTCGACAGTAGGAACAGAGCATGGCGTTAGGATCACAAAGGTAGGAATCAACTTTTTATCGCGAGTTGCAGCTTGGTTAAACAATCTGCACATATCTATTACGTTCTCATCCTCCTTCTTACTATGCTTAATCAGCCGGGTCTCGATTTTTAGCTCCTTATGCAGTACAGCTTTAGCTTCAATAATTTGCTCAAGAGTGAAAAAACTCAGGGCAGTTGCCGTGATCACCTCTATTTTCAGTCCATCATTCATGACACGTGTTAAAAAGTTCAGTACCGGATTGATAATAAGCTTTTCACCTTTATCGCTTTTCTCCGACATTGCAATCGGATGCCAAAGAATAGTCCAAAAATCAGTCCGTGGGCGTGCTAATAAGCGAAAGAAGCGTAGTTTCTTGCTACCTGATCCCCGCAGTTTAAGGGAGTCACACTCCCGGCAGGTACAACGGCCCTTATTTTTTTTCTTTTTTTTTTTTTTTTTTTAATTTAAAATTTATTTTTCAATCTCTGTCAAAATTTCAATAGAATACAGCCTAAAGATGGTGTTTTATAAGTAGACTTGCTGCTCTGGACGAAAGTCGGCTGTGGTAGAGTGCCGTGGGATTCTGTAAGTAAGTTCCAAGTAAGTTCCTTCCTTCTTGCTGTAATACAATATAAAACAGTATTATACAGATTTTCTAACACTGTGTACTGGGCACATAATTCTAAGAATTTCTTAGATAGTGTGAATCTTCCCTTTGACCTCTTGTACTTAGAAGGTGATGGAAGATCAATTGATAGTGCGCTTTACAAATTATCTCATTTTTTTCGTCTTGGGTATATTTGACAACAAAAGGCCCACAGCTTGAAGAATCTACTTGTGAAGCTATTCTTCACGAGCCAAGTTCAAGTTCTATATACCATTTATCCACTCCCTTCATCAGATTTTTGAGGTTGGAAACACCTAGCCTCCCTTGAGCGTGGTTTAATGGTTTCTTGCTATCAAGAAGATAGAAAGTTCTCCTGGAGAAATCACATATTCCCAGAATGAAATGATTCTTGGACTCCCTGTTTGTTATATCTCAAATATTGACACACAATGGAAGAAACAGAACACTGCAATCATTAGAAACATCACTAAAACTCTCTCTAGGCCTATCTGGGTAAGTATTTAAGGCATCAATATTTGTCAAGTTAAAAGTAGAGTAACTATCGATAGTTCTTGCTGACGCACAGCTAGATGTTACAAGATTGACGAGGTACGAAACCATTTAGTTGTGGGCCAAGTATCTGGCGTCAGCGGTGATTAAAGGTCTTGAAAGAAAATCGGAAACACTTCTGTGTCCCTTAAGAGAAAACAATTAGCTCTCCACCTATCTAGTTTCTCTGCGATTTCTACCATAGCAGAATTGGTAGATTTTACCACTATTCCAAAAAAGGCTTTTTAAAAGCTGGATCTCTTGCTTTGATTCGTCATGCAAATCATTTATGGGACCTTTAAACGCGTAACATGATAAAGGGCTGTAGGAATTGTAGACTGGGTAGCTTCAACACGAAGATTCAGTCTCCTTACCCATTTTTTTGGTTTCACCAGTTGAGTGGGGCTATGCAGCCTTTTTTGTACAGTCTTCACACACTGAACATCTTCCGTTTGCTTTGTAACTTTTGAATTATGTTTCCCGTCAGAGCTTCTTGATCTGTGTTTGGAAGTCTTTTTAAGTGAAGCTACTTCAGTAATTTCTTTGTTTTCATTTCTGAAACCCGTTTCTAATGTATTCTGTTCCCTGCTTGTTTTCAAGTTATCTTTTGCAGTTTCATTAATTGACGGTGAAAAACTCCCTTCATTCTGATCATCACTATCAGCAGTAGACGACAATTTATTGGCTGCTAGAGAATCTGCTGCAGGTTTATTATTATAACAGTCCTGAATGGTTAATGAGCTTTTTATTCCAGGCCTCACGTACCTTTTAGATCTCCCCCTCACTTTCTTGAGTGTTTTCAGCTGAATAATTGATTTTTCAGTTGCATGTCCTCGAGATTTTAAAACTGCTAGTTTGCAAGGACATACAGAGATTCCAAAATTACAAGAACAATCATAAAACTTCAACCAAGCTATACCTCTTAGCACCCTTTGTAACAATTTTATTTCCTTTAACAGTGATTGTTTCTGTGCATGGTGTCACAACACTAACCTTCTTTCTAGTCAGACTTGAAAGAAGATACACTTGCTTTTCGTTGCAAAATGTAACTTGTCCCTTTCTACATAAAGTTTCTGCTATGTCAACTAAACCACTTTGCTGGCCGTTTTCTTTTTTCCTATTTATTTCGCAAAAGAAATCTGATGCATCTACTTCTTGGACCATACGCAGAAATATTTCATTCCTGTATTTAAGTGGATCTTCTTCCTTCTTGATATGAACTCTTTTTTCCTTATGTGCCTTCTCAAGGACTCTATAATCTCCTATTCCTTTATATCTACGAGACACGTGTGTATAATATTCATCGTCTAAACAAAGAAAGCCCAAGATGGATATGTCCATTGGTATGTCTCGCTGTTGTTGTATAACTCTTTTCATCACAGCATTGAATGACTCTGCGGTATTGTTGTTATTCCGGAGACTGGATTAAAATCAGGAATCTGGGAAATCATGAAGGCACAATCATGCTTCAACATGTCAGATTCCAAATTATCTCGAAAGTAGGTGAATGCAGGGATGGGCCATTTCACGAGCCTGAAGGTTCTTATTTGGTAGTACTCATCTTCACTTTTTGATCTTAGCAACTGAAGAATATCGTCTTGAACTACCTTGATGTCTTCTTTAGATGGCCCCATTTTCTGAAGTGCATGTTTTTTATTGATCCGATAGTGTAGCCAGCAATGAGCAGCCTGAATAAGAGGAAGAATTTTTTTCTCGCAACCTCTATACCCTTTTCTCTATAACTCACAAAAGAATTTTGGGTTGAATTGATGCTTGGTGCTTTCTTCATAAGAAGTATAAGCAGCTCTTTATGCGAATCAGCTGCTCTATTTGTGTGAAGTAAAAATGCAATTGGAATCAAAGGTGTTGTTCTTTTATGGTCGAAGTCAAGATGTCGGAATGTCAGAGCTGAAACCCAGTAATTTCCAATTTTATATTTGGCATCATGATAGAACACTATCGGGATACTGTGTTTTACAAAGTAATCAACTTCTAAGATAGCAAATTCTGATACACAGGTGACGGCTGCTTCTCTTTGCCCAAAAAAATTTTCTGTTACAACAAAATCGGTTTCTATCTTACGATATCGAATCATGTTACCTGTGTCTTTGGATATCGTGTTTTTATCTGGCCAAAGAAAAGGTATTCTTTACTTGCCGCTGACTTTTCGGAACATTTGTCTGCAGCTCATTCACTGTCTTGCTCAATTCGTTATGGAAAAGTTCTTGGGTTCATTGTTGTGGTTTTTGCTACTTTTTTGGTTCTTTTTAATACAGATTTCTCAGAAGGAACAAAAGGGATAGCTTTTATTCCTTTTTTTATGGTTTCAATGGGGGTCACAATTGGATTTTCTGTCACAAATACCAACATAGTGAATCACAGTATATAGGCAGTGCTCAAGGGGACAGTTGAATGCACATTGTTCATATCGAAAGATGTATCTCTCAAATCAACCGTCTTGCCTTCAATCATCCGTTGATTAAGTCTCTGAAGTTTGAATGAACAGAGGGTACAAATATGTTGTAAAGTCGTTTTATAGTTGTTGGGTGAAGTTGTAGTTGTTGTCTTTATTTCTCCCTTTATAGGGGAGATAAACTATGGCCCTAAGGTAATTTAACCTTGATAGCGTGCCTTAGGCTATGACCTGACTAATGAGGCGTACCAGTGGGGAATATTCGAAGGACTAAATTTAGATTGTAGAGAGGTTGTCTTAATAAAAAGTGGTAATTCGAAAACTTTGTATTTGCGTCTTAATGTTTTACTAAAATCTAATTTTGTCCATACTACTGCATTTACTGTCCACACTACTGCTAGTACTGCTGTTACTGGTACATTTACTGCTACTACTACTGCTACTTCTTAGTATTTTGTTTCAGCGGCATTCCATCAAACTTGCATCAATTATAGTGTGGCCTGACGCGTGGTCACATTATTTTCCTAAATAATTGGTTCCTAAAAACTGTTCCAATGATGGAAGTAACAATATCTTATCAGACAGGAACACTTACTCTTGCAAACCTCCTGATTAATACCATGTTATTAATCCAAAAGTTATTGTAAAATTCTTCCCAGGATGTTGAAAAAATGTGGTCTATCAGCCATCCTATTAAGATGTTAACAGGAAACCACAAAATCCAGAATATTGTGGCACACACCAAAAAGCCAATTTGGAAGCACAGGCTTTGTATGCCCAAGCTAAACACTGAAACAGAATCATTAGATAAAAACAAACATACCTAATAAACATATACATATGATATGATAAGGGATAATTTATAAATGTACGGTTTTTGTTAAACATAAAGAACTCTGTAATATTATTACAAAACAGTCCATGGTAATGAACTGAGCGTAAAAAGCGATGTGGCTCAAAAGTGACAGAAAATCTAAAAAATGCATTTTGACACAAAAACTTACACACACACAAAAACTTACACAGACAAAAACTTACACACACACACAAAAACTTACACACACACAAAAACTTACACACACACAAAAACTTACACACACACAAAAATTTACACACACAAAAACTTACACGCACACAAAAACTTACACACACAAAAACTTATACACACACAAAAACTTACACACACACAAAAACTTACACACCCAAAAACTTACACACACAAAAACTTACACACACACAAAAACTTACTCACACAAAAACAAAATATATATATATATATATATATATATATATATATATATATATATATATATATATATATATATATATATATATATATATATATATATATATATATATATATATATATATATATATATATATATGGAAGTTTTTCTTTTGAAACTTTAATTTAGGATGTTTAATTTTAGTTTTAGTTGAGCTCTCTCATGGTTTATCTTGTCAGTGTTAGCTTTCTTCTTGTTTCAAAGAGTATTTTGAAAGAAGTTATTTATTTCTGCTGTTTCATGGTTTAGCATGTCTGTATTGGCTTTATTGGTTTTTCCAAGCGTTTTTTGGAAGTTTTTGTTGGAATTACGTGATTTAGGATATCTAGGTGTGCTGTTTTGCGGTTTAGCTCGTCTGTGTTAGCTTTGTTGCTGTTTCTAATTGTGTTTTGAAAGTTTTTTCGTTTATAACATATGATTTAGGATGTTTAGTCTTGCTGTTTCGTAATTTAGTTTGTCTTTTTTTAGCATTTTGGTGATTCCAAGTGTATTTTGAAAGTTTTCGTTTTGTGTGTCTGACTGTGTGTTTGCCTCTCTCTGTGTCTTTTGTGTCTGACTGCGTGTTTGTTTGTGTTTTTTCTCTTTAGACACAGCAGTTTTTACATATGAACTGCATGTTTTTCCCGCATTGGTTCTCGACAGTTATAACAACTAGCTGTTCTGTTCTGTATTAAAATAGATTCAAGTACCTGGACTGCTAATTTGATTCTATATTTATTCATTATTATTATTATTATTATTTATTTATAACCCGTCATTACAAAAACACAAGACAGAGTACAATAAAGATAAAGAAAAATAAAAAATAAAATAAAAAAAAGGGACAAATAATACTTCAACGGATACAAACGAGAAAAACACTAAACTGACAAGACATACGAAACACTTCTACACTTGACTACTGCTTGAGTAAACTATGCCAGGGGTGGTTACCAATTTTACTGTTAAAACGGGAAATCTGGTTTTCAATTATGAGAGTGGGATCTGCCAGTTTATACCTATTAATGAGGTATGTGTTACGTGTCCAGGGGGGGAGTCTTAAAAGGTACTTAGCATATTTAAAAATATTGCTCGAAGTTTCTGTTTAGTGGTGCATGGAAATGTTCGCCAAAAAGGGCTCAGGTATAAAAAATGGGGCAATGCTAGTGCAGTATACAGCCGAGCAAGGATAAACCGGTTGAAGCTGAACTTTGTTGCAACCAATCTGCTGTATGCACAACCGGTACGCTTTTCTAGATGTTGAATTAATAGCTGTCGTGTGTGTCTCAGCGTTTTACCAATCGGTAGTCCAAGATAAATGATGTGATCTGCTGGCTTAATACTTGTCTGTCCAAGGTCTATGGTAGGCGGGACTTGGTTTTCGGGCCAATTAAACAGTAATACCTCTGATTTTGCAGCGTTAAATTCTAGGCCTATCGCAGCATATTGCTTTTGAAAAATAGCAAAATTGCATTCAATGCCACCAATATTCCGGCTCATATTTAAAATATCGTCAGCATAACAAAGAAGAGAAAGGTCAATACCATCCAGAACACACGTTATTTGGTAATTTTCCTGTGCTGGAAGAACACTGTTATTAAAAGCCGGGGCAGAAGTAGGAGCACCTTGCCGGGCGCCTTTTCGTACTGGGACGGTTGGGTAAATTTCACTTATATTCTTCTCGGGCGAAACAACTTTTATTTGTGCCTGGAGGTTTTCATACATGTCCTTTAATGGCATTATGACATCTCGTTGGACGCCTCTCTTTCCCATTTCTAGAATAATTTGGTCGTGGATAAGGGAATCAAACGCACGCTTGACATCATGAATACCAATCGCGACCGACTCGCCTGAGCTTTCAGCGTCAATAAGGACAGAAGCCACGACGCTTAGCGCATGGCCACAACCAAGACCAGGTTGAAAGCCAAATTGGGAGGGTGGTGCATAACATTTCTCATTTATTTCTTTAATTATAAGTAGCTCAAAAATTTTGCAAAAAGTTGTTGATATCGTAATGGGTCGAAAAGACGTACATTCTTCCAGGGGTTTCCCCTTTTTGGCACAGGGGTAAGGGACCCTATGCAAAAATTACTGGGAACCACACCTTGCACAAAAATCATCTGAAAAAGCAGGGCAAGGTGCTGAATGAGCATTGAAGATGGGTTTTTTAAATGAAGAGCAGAAATTCCATCAACACCTCGTGACTTTTTCTTTTTAATGCGACGGAGCACGTTCTGAACCTCGGATACCGACACAGTAACGTTAGAACGGTCGGTGCTTGATAGGAAATTATGCAGCTCTGCCTTGTATTTTGCGCTAAGAGTCGGACAGGGGGATTTAAATTCTTGTTCGTAATAAGCTCCAAGATTCAAGGGAAATTGAAGATGCAGCAAAATTCGGCTTTCTTTCGGAAAGAGTCTTCCATATAAGGTCAGGATTTCCTAGAGCATCTTCAGAAGACTTAGCAATTACATTAGACCGGTGGAGAGCCAATTCTTTTCCAAACTTTCTTTTTGTAAGGAGTCTAACGGCATTTACAACCCCAATTCTCGGCCGTCCACACTCCTTCCAAACAGAAAGCCAAAATTTTGCCTGGTTGCATGCATTAACTAGGCCAGCATTTTGCGACCAACCTGAAACTTGCGTACCGGTCTTAATTTTCTTTATGGGAACAGCAGCTTCCTCAGCTGAGCGAAGAGCGTGTGTAATTTGGGCGGCATATATATCAAGTTCAAGTCGGGCCTCGTTCGGTTCAATTCGTCGTGACTGGATCAGAAGGTTAAATGGGATTTTAATTTTAGCTAAAATTTCATCCGAAACTTGCATGTAAACCGACGTATTAACATTATTCCAATCCCGTATTTGTGTCCATTTTTTTGTAGTTTTTGCTGCGTTATTTTGGTGTGGATGCTCAGATTGTGTAGCGGGAGGTGTGATTTGCAGTTCTATTGAAAATGGTCAGAAGTAAAAGTAGTGCCAGACACCCGTACTGAAGTAGGGAGTAGGTCTTTAGAGCAAATAACATGGTCTAAATTAGAAGTACTTCCTGTGTTGTGTATGTATGTAAAATTTGGTTTTTTTCTAAAATGGTAAATGTATCATCTAGGAGACCATGTACCATACTTTCACGATCACCAGTAAAATGCGCGTTAGTTTCAGTAAATTCAGCACTCATAGGACAGTTAAAATCACCTAATATTACACAAGGCAATCTTTCTAATCGGATTTTGCTAAGACATTCAGCTAATTTACGTAAACTTTGCGCAAATTCGGAATGAGATGCGTCATCACGATAGTCGGTTGGCATGTATACGTTCACAACAACAAAATTACACACTTGAACCGCTAGAATGTTTTGCGTTGAAAAAAACAACTTTGATTCAACATCGTTACTAATATACGTCACGAGACCCCCGGAGGGCCTTCCTTGGTCCTTTTTTCTGACAGCAGGCACAACATACATGTTATTAGCACGGAAAATGTCCAGTTGACCTACAGAAATAGGAAGAGCAAAGTGCTCTTGGATACACACAATTTGATTGCTTTTTAGCATTTCACAAACTATTGGGTGCCTTTCTGCGAAATTCCCATTCATATTCCAAGATAAAATGTTCATTGAGTAGCACGGGCAAGCCTATTAGCTTTTGAGTCTGCGTTTGCAGGTTATTTGCCGAGCAACGGACGCTGTAGCAAGAATGTCCACTAGTGTTTGCAGCTTATGCAAAAAAGCGGTTGTTTACAGGGATTGAGACGATCAGATGTATGTTCTACGGATCCACATCTGGAACATTTGGGCTGATTGGTGCACTCGGATGCTAAATGACCGACTGTATGACACGAGTAGCATCGTCTTGGAGTGAACACGAATACTTCGGCGGGTAGTTTTTCGTAGTGCACTTTAATGGAGTTGCGGACGAAGATTTCGAGCTCGTGTCGCGACTCAAAATAAACTTTGAACGAACGAGAGGATCCACATTGCATAACTTTTGTAGCACGGGGGATAAGTTCGTGCAATGACTGCTCATTCAGGTCTTCAGGGACACGCTTGAGTACACCAATATAGCTCGGTGAGCCTACGGATGCAGTAACACCACATTTATCACTTTTCAGTGTTGAGGCAATTGTATCAGCAGTTTTCTTAGATTTCACCACTAGTTTCCAGTCACCCTTCAGTTTACGAAGCTCACTTATTTCCTCGCTGTTCGGACAGACCTTGTCAATAAATTCCTTTCGCACACTAGGTGTATTTAAGCTGTCAGGTAAGTTTTTGAGGACAACAGCGTAACTGGGCCGGAGGGGGGGGCTCCTCCGCGGGTTCGCTCGGTTTCCAGGTCAGTGGCCGATTTTGTGCCATTTCGTATAGTCCATCGACCTTACGCTTGATTTCGTTGAGCCGACATATAGCTGTCGCTGAGGTGGATTCCTCGACAGTAGGAACAGAGCATGGCGTTAGGATCACAAAGGTAGGAATCAACTTTTTATCGCGAGTTGCAGCTTGGTTAAACAATCTGCACATATCTATTACGTTCTCATCCTCCTTCTTACTATGCTTAATCAGCCGGGTCTCGATTTTTAGCTCCTTATGCAGTACAGCTTTAGCTTCAATAATTTGCTCAAGAGTGAAAAAACTCAGGGCAGTTGCCGTGATCACCTCTATTTTCAGTCCATCATTCATGACACGTGTTAAAAAGTTCAGTACCGGATTGATAATAAGCTTTTCACCTTTATCGCTTTTCTCCGACATTGCAATCGGATGCCAAAGAATAGTCCAAAAATCAGTCCGTGGGCGTGCTAATAAGCGAAAGAAGCGTAGTTTCTTGCTACCTGATCCCCGCAGTTTAAGGGAGTCACACTCCCGGCAGGTACAACGGCCCTTATTTTTTTTCTTTTTTTTTTTTTTTTTAATTTTAAATTTATTTTTCAATCTCCGTCAAAATTTCAATAGAATACAGCCTAAAGATGGTGTTTTATAAGTAGACTTGCTGCTCTGGACGAAAGTCGGCTGTGGTAGAGTGCCGTGGGATTCTGTAAGTAAGTTCCAAGTAAGTTCCTTCCTTCTTGCTGTAATACAATATAAAACAGTATTATACAGATTTTCTAACACTGTGTACTGGGCACATAATTCTAAGAATTTCTTAGATAGTGTGAATCTTCCCTTTGACCTCTTGTACTTAGAAGGTGATGGAAGATCAATTGATAGTGCGCTTTACAAATTATCTCATTTTTTTTCGTCTTGGGTATATTTGACAACAAAAGGCCCACAGCTTGAAGAATCTACTTGTGAAGCTATTCTTCACGAGCCAAGTTCAAGTTCTATATACCATTTATCCACTCCCTTCATCAGATTTTTGAGGTTGGAAAACACCTAGCCTCCCTTGAGCGTGGTTTAATGGTTTCTTGCTATCAAGAAGATAGAAAGTTCTCCTGGAGAAATCACATATTCCCAGAATGAAATGATTCTTGGACTCCCTGTTTGTTATATCTCAAATATTGACACACAATGGAAGAAACAGAACACTGCAATCATTAGAAACATCACTAAAACTCTCTCTAGGCCTATCTGGGTAAGTATTTAAGGCATCAATATTTGTCAAGTTAAAAGTAGAGTAACTATCGATAGTTCTTGCTGACGCACAGCTAGATGTTACAAGATTGACGAGGTACGAAACCATTTAGTTGTGGGCCAAGTATCTGGCGTCAGCGGTGATTAAAGGTCTTGAAAGAAAATCGGAAACACTTCTGTGTCCCTTAAGAGAAAACAATTAGCTCTCCACCTATCTAGTTTCTCTGCGATTTCTACCATAGCAGAATTGGTAGATTTTACCACTATTCCAAAAAAGGCTTTTTAAAAGCTGGATCTCTTGCTTTGATTCGTCATGCAAATCATTTATGGGACCTTTAAACGCGTAACATGATAAAGGGCTGTAGGAATTGTAGACTGGGTAGCTTCAACACGAAGATTCAGTCTCCTTACCCATTTTTTGGGTTTCACCAGTTGAGTGGGGCTATGCAGCCTTTTTTGTACAGTCTTCACACACTGAACATCTTCCGTTTGCTTTGTAACTTTTGAATTATGTTTCCCGTCAGAGCTTCTTGATCTGTGTTTGGAAGTCTTTTTAAGTGAAGCTACTTCAGTAATTTCTTTGTTTTCATTTCTGAAACCCGTTTCTAATGTATTCTGTTCCCTGCTTGTTTTCAAGTTATCTTTTGCAGTTTCATTAATTGACGGTGAAAAAACCCTTCATTCTGATCATCACTATCAGCAGTAGACGACAATTTATTGGCTGCTAGAGAATCTGCTGCAGGTTTATTATTATAACAGTCCTGAATGGTTAATGAGCTTTTTATTCCAGGCCTCACGTACCTTTTAGATCTCCCCCTCACTTTCTTGAGTGTTTTCAGCTGAATAATTGATTTTTCAGTTGCATGTCCTCGAGATTTTAAAACTGCTAGTTTGCAAGGACATACAGAGATTCCAAAATTACAAGAACAATCATAAAACTTCAACCAAGCTATACCTCTTAGCACCCTTTGTAACAATTTTATTTCCTTTAACAGTGATTGTTTCTGTGCATGGTGTCACAACACTAACCTTCTTTCTAGTCAGACTTGAAAGAAGATACACTTGCTTTTCGTTGCAAAATGTAACTTGTCCCTTTCTACATAAAGTTTCTGCTATGTCAACTAAACCACTTTGCTGGCCGTTTTCTTTTTTCCTATTTATTTCGCAAAAGAAATCTGATGCATCTACTTCTTGGACCATACGCAGAAATATTTCATTCCTGTATTTAAGTGGATCTTCTTCCTTCTTGATATGAACTCTTTTTTCCTTATGTGCCTTCTCAAGGACTCTATAATCTCCTATTCCTTTATATCTACGAGACACGTGTGTATAATATTCATCGTCTAAACAAAGAAAGCCCAAGATGGATATGTCCATTGGTATGTCTCGCTGTTGTTGTATAACTCTTTTCATCACAGCATTGAATGACTCTGCGGTATTGTTGTTATTCCGGAGACTGGATTAAAATCAGGAATCTGGGAAATCATGAAGGCACAATCATGCTTCAACATGTCAGATTCCAAATTATCTCGAAAGTAGGTGAATGCAGGGATGGGCCATTTCACGAGCCTGAAGGTTCTTATTTGGTAGTACTCATCTTCACTTTTTGATCTTAGCAACTGAAGAATATCGTCTTGAACTACCTTGATGTCTTCTTTAGATGGCCCCATTTTCTGAAGTGCATGTTTTTTATTGATCCGATAGTGTAGCCAGCAATGAGCAGCCTGAATAAGAGGAAGAATTTTTTTTCTCGCAACCTCTATACCCTTTTCTCTATAACTCACAAAAGAATTTTGGGTTGAATTGATGCTTGGTGCTTTCTTCATAAGAAGTATAAGCAGCTCTTTATGCGAATCAGCTGCTCTATTTGTGTGAAGTAAAAATGCAATTGGAATCAAAGGTGTTGTTCTTTTATGGTCGAAGTCAAGATGTCGAATGTCAGAGCTGAAACCCAGTAATTTCCAATTTTATATTTGGCATCATGATAGAACACTATCGGGATACTGTGTTTTACAAAGTAATCAACTTCTAAGATAGCAAATTCTGATACACAGGTGACGGCTGCTTCTCTTTGCCCAAAAAATTTTCTGTTACAACAAAATCGGTTTCTATCTTACGATATCGAATCATGTTACCTGTGTCTTTGGATATCGTGTTTTTATCTGGCCAAAGAAAAGGTATTCTTTACTTGCCGCTGACTTTTCGGAACATTTGTCTGCAGCTCATTCACTGTCTTGCTCAATTCGTTATGGAAAAGTTCTTGGGTTCATTGTTGTGGTTTTTGCTACTTTTTTGGTTCTTTTTAATACAGATTTCTCAGAAGGAACAAAAGGGATAGCTTTTATTCCTTTTTTATGGTTTCAATGGGGGTCACAATTGGATTTTCTGTCACAAATACCAACATAGTGAATCACAGTATATAGGCAGTGCTCAAGGGGACAGTTGAATGCACATTGTTCATATCGAAAGATGTATCTCTCAAATCAACCGTCTTGCCTTCAATCATCCGTTGATTAAGTCTCTGAAGTTTGAATGAACAGAGGGTACAAATATGTTGTAAAGTCGTTTTATAGTTGTTGGGTGAAGTTGTAGTTGTTGTCTTTATTTCTCCCTTTATAGGGGAGATAAACTATGGCCCTAAGGTAATTTAACCTTGATAGCGTGCCTTAGGCTATGACCTGACTAATGAGGCGTACCAGTGGGGAATATTCGAAGGACTAAATTTAGATTGTAGAGAGGTTGTCTTAATAAAAAGTGGTAATTCGAAAACTTTGTATTTGCGTCTTAATGTTTTACTAAAATCTAATTTTGTCCATACTACTGCATTTACTGTCCACACTACTGCTAGTACTGCTGTTACTGGTACATTTACTGCTACTACTACTGCTACTTCTTAGTATTTTGTTTCAGCGGCATTCCATCAAACTTGCATCAATTATAGTGTGGCCTGACGCGTGGTCACATTATTTTCCTAAATAATTGGTTCCTAAAAACTGTTCCAATGATGGAAGTAACAATATCTTATCAGACAGGAAACACTTACTCTTGCAAACCTCCTGATTAATACCATGTTATTAATCCAAAAGTTATTGTAAAATTCTTCCCAGGATGTTGAAAAAATGTGGTCTATCAGCCATCCTATTAAGATGTTAACAGGAAACCACAAAATCCAGAATATTGTGGCACACCAAAAAGCCAATTTGGAAGCACAGGCTTTGTATGCCCAAGCTAAACACTGAAACAGAATCATTAGATAAAAACAAACATACCTAATAAACATATACATATGATATGATAAGGGATAATTTATAAATGTACGGTTTTTGTTAAACATAAAGAACTCTGTAATATTATTACAAAACAGTCCATGGTAATGAACTGAGCGTAAAAAGCGATGTGGCTCAAAAGTGACAGAAAATCTAAAAAATGCATTTTGACACAAAAACTTACACACACACAAAAACTTACACAGACAAAAACTTACACACACACACAAAAACTTACACATACACACACAAAAACTTACACACACACAAAAACTTACACACACACAAAAATTTACACACACAAAAACTTACACGCACACAAAAAACTTACACACACAAAAACTTATACACACACAAAAACTTACACACACACAAAAACTTACACACACAAAAAAACTTACACACACAAAAACTTACACACACACAAAAACTTACTCACACAAAAAACATATATATATATATATATATATATATATATATATATATATATATATATATATATATATATATAATATATATATATATATATATATATATATATATATATATATATATATAATATATATATATATATATATATATATATATATAATATATATATATATATATATATATATATATATATATATATATATATATATATATATATATATATATATATATACATATATATATATATATATATATATATATGGCCTATATATATATATATATATATATATATATATATATATATATATATATATAATATATATATATATATATATATATATATATATATATATATATATATATATATATATATATATATATATATATATATATATATATATATATATATATATATATATATATATATATATATATATATATATATATATATATATATATATATATATATATATATATATTATATATATATATCTATATATATATATATATATATATATATATATATATATATATATATATATATATATATATATATATATATATATATATATATATGGAAGTTTTTCTTTTGAAACTTTAATTTAGGATGTTTAGTTGAGCTCTCTCATGGTTTATCTTTCAGTGTTAGCTTTCTTCTTGTTTCAAAGAGTATTTTGAAAGAAGTTATTTATTTCTGCTGTTTCATGGTTTAGCATGTCTGTATTGGCTTTATTGGTTTTTCCAAGCGTTTTTGGAAGTTTTTGTTGGAATTACGTGATTTAGGATATCTAGGTGCGCTGTTTTGCGGTTTAGCTCGTCTGTGTTAGCTTTGTTGCTGTTTCTAATTGTGTTTTGAAAGTTTTTTTCGTTTATAACATATGATTTAGGATGTTTAGTCTTGCTGTTTCGTAATTTAGTTTGTCTTTTTTTTTAGCATTTTTGGTGATTCCAAGTGTATTTTGAAAGTTTTCGTTTTGTGTGTCTGACTGTGTGTTTGCCTCTCTCTGTGTCTTTTGTGTCTGACTGCGTGTTTGTTTGTGTTTTTCTCTTTAGACACAGCAGTTTTTACATATGAACTGCATGTTTTCCCGCATTGGTTCTCGACAGTTATAACAACTAGCTGTTCTGTTCTGTATTAAAATAGATTCAAGTACCTGGACTGCTAATTTGATTCTATATTTATTCATTATTATTATTATTATTATTTATTTATAACCCGTCATTACAAAAACACAAGACAGAGTACAATAAAGATAAAGAAAAATAAAAAATAAAATAAAAAAAAGGGACAAATAATACTTCAACGGATACAAACGAGAAAAACACTAAACTGACAAGACATACGAAACACTTCTACACTTGACTACTGCTTGAGTAAACTATGCCAGGGGTGGTTACCAATTTTACTGTTAAAACGGGAAATCTGGTTTTCAATTATGAGAGTGGGATCTGCCAGTTTATACCTATTAATGAGGTATGTGTTACGTGTCCAGGGGGGGAGTCTTAAAAGGTACTTAGCATATTTAAAAAATATTGCTCGAAGTTTCTGTTTAGTGGTGCATGGAAATGTTCGCCAAAAAGGGCTCAGGTATAAAAAATGGGGCAATGCTAGTGCAGTATACAGCCGAGCAAGGATAAACCGGTTGAAGCTGAACTTTGTTGCAACCAATCTGCTGTATGCACAACCGGTACGCTTTTCTAGATGTTGAATTAATAGCTGTCGTGTGTGTCTCAGCGTTTTACCAATCGGTAGTCCAAGATAAATGATGTGATCTGCTGGCTTAATACTTGTCTGTCCAAGGTCTATGGTAGGCGGGACTTGGTTTTCGGGCCAATTAAACAGTAATACCTCTGATTTTGCAGCGTTAAATTCTAGGCCTATCGCAGCATATTGCTTTTGAAAAATAGCAAAATTGCATTCAATGCCACCAATATTCCGGCTCATATTTAAAATATCGTCAGCATAACAAAGAAGAGAAAGGTCAATACCATCCAGAACACACGTTATTTGGTAATTTTCCTGTGCTGGAAGAACACTGTTATTAAAAGCCGGGGCAGAAGTAGGAGCACCTTGCCGGGCGCCTTTTCGTACTGGGACGGTTGGGTAAATTTCACTTATATTCTTCTCGGGCGAAACAACTTTTATTTGTGCCTGGAGGTTTTCATACATGTCCTTTAATGGCATTATGACATCTCGTTGGACGCCTCTCTTTCCCATTTCTAGAATAATTTGGTCGTGGATAAGGGAATCAAACGCACGCTTGACATCATGAATACCAATCGCGACCGACTCGCCTGAGCTTTCAGCGTCAATAAGGACAGAAGCCACGACGCTTAGCGCATGGCCACAACCAAGACCAGGTTGAAAGCCAAATTGGGAGGGTGGTGCATAACATTTCTCATTTATTTCTTTAATTATAAGTAGCTCAAAAATTTTGCAAAAAGTTGTTGATATCGTAATGGGTCGAAAAGACGTACATTCTTCCAGGGGTTTCCCCTTTTTTGGCACAGGGGTAAGGGACCCTATGCAAAAATTACTGGGAACCACACCTTGCACAAAAATCATCTGAAAAAGCAGGGCAAGGTGCTGAATGAGCATTGAAGATGGGTTTTTTAAATGAAGAGCAGAAATTCCATCAACACCTCGTGACTTTTTCTTTTTAATGCGACGGAGCACGTTCTGAACCTCGGATACCGACACAGTAACGTTAGAACGGTCGGTGCTTGATAGGAAATTATGCAGCTCTGCCTTGTATTTTGCGCTAAGAGTCGGACAGGGGGATTTAAATTCTTGTTCGTAATAAGCTCCAAGATTCAAGGGAAATTGAAGATGCAGCAAAATTCGGCTTTCTTTCGGAAAGAGTCTTCCATATAAGGTCAGGATTTCGTAGAGCATCTTCAGAAGACTTAGCAATTACATTAGACCGGTGGAGAGCCAATTCTTTTCCAAACTTTCTTTTTGTAAGGAGTCTAACGGCATTTACAACCCCAATTCTCGGCCGTCCACACTCCTTCCAAACAGAAAGCCAAAATTTTGCCTGGTTGCATGCATTAACTAGGCCAGCATTTTGCGACCAACCTGAAACTTGCGTACCGGTCTTAATTTTCTTTATGGGAACAGCAGCTTCCTCAGCCGAGCGCGAAGAGCGTGTGTAATTTGGGCGGCATATATATCAAGTTCAAGTCGGGCCTCGTTCGGTTCAATTCGTCGTGACTGGATCAGAAGGTTAAATGGGATTTTAATTTTAGCTAAAATTTCATCCGAAACTTGCATGTAAACCGACGTATTAACATTATTCCAATCCCGTATTTGTGTCCATTTTTTTGTAGTTTTTGCTGCGTTATTTTGGTGTGGATGCTCAGATTGTGTAGCGGGAGGTGTGATTTGCAGTTCTATTGAAAATGGTCAGAAGTAAAAGTAGTGCCAGACACCCGTACTGAAGTAGGGAGTAGGTCTTTAGAGCAAATAACATGGTCTAAATTAGAAGTACTTCCTGTGTTGTGTATGTATGTAAAATTTTGGTTTTTTTTCTAAAATGGTAAATGTATCATCTAGGAGACCATGTACCATACTTTCACGATCACCAGTAAAATGCGCGTTAGTTTCAGTAAATTCAGCACTCATAGGACAGTTAAAATCACCTAATATTACACAAGGCAATCTTTCTAATCGGATTTTGCTAAGACATTCAGCTAATTTACGTAAACTTTGCGCAAATTCGGAATGAGATGCGTCATCACGATAGTCGGTTGGCATGTATACGTTCACAACAACAAAATTACACACTTGAACCGCTAGAATGTTTTGCGTTGAAAAAAACAACTTTGATTCAACATCGTTACTAATATACGTCACGAGAGACCCCCGGAGGGCCTTCCTTGGTCCTTTTTTCTGACAGCAGGCACAACATACATGTTATTAGCACGGAAAATGTCCAGTTGACCTACAGAAATAGGAAGAGCAAAGTGCTCTTGGATACACACAATTTGATTGCTTTTTAGCATTTCACAAACTATTGGGTGCCTTTCTGCGAAATTCCCATTCATATTCCAAGATAAAATGTTCATTGAGTAGCACGGGCAAGCCTATTAGCTTTTGAGTCTGCGTTTGCAGGTTTATTTGCCGAGCAACGGACGCTGTAGCAAGAATGTCCACTAGTGTTGCAGCTTATGCAAAAAAGCGGTTGTTTACAGGGATTGAGACGATCAGATGTATGTTCTACGGATCCACATCTGGAACATTTGGGCTGATTGGTGCACTCGGATGCTAAATGACCGACTGTATGACACGAGTAGCATCGTCTTGGAGTGAACACGAATACTTCGGCGGGTAGTTTTTCGTAGTGCACTTTAATGGAGTTGCGGACGAAGATTTCGAGCTCGTGTCGCGACTCAAAATAAACTTTGAACGAACGAGAGGATCCACATTGCATAACTTTGTAGCACGGGGGATAAGTTCGTGCAATGACTGCTCATTCAGGTCTTCAGGGACACGCTTGAGTACACCAATATAGCTCGGTGAGCCTACGGACGCAGTAACACCACATTTATCACTTTTCAGTGTTGAGGCAATTGTATCAGCAGTTTTCTTAGATTTCACCACTAGTTTCCAGTCACCCTTCAGTTTACGAAGCTCACTTATTTCCTCGCTGTTCGGACAGACCTTGTCAATAAATTCCTTTCGCACACTAGGTGTATTTAAGCTGTCAGGTAAGTTTTTGAGGACAACAGCGTAACTGGGCCGGAGGGGGGGGCTCCTCCGCGGGTTCGCTCGGTTTCCAGGTCAGTGGCCGATTTTGTGCCATTTCGTATAGTCCATCGACCTTACGCTTGATTTCGTTGAGCCGACATATAGCTGTCGCTGAGGTGGATTCCTCGACAGTAGGAACAGAGCATGGCGTTAGGATCACAAAGGTAGGAATCAACTTTTTATCGCGAGTTGCAGCTTGGTTAAACCATCTGCACATATCTATTACGTTCTCATCCTCCTTCTTACTATGCTTAATCAGCCGGGTCTCGATTTTTTAGCTCCTTATGCAGTACAGCTTTAGCTTCAATAATTTGCTCAAGAGTGAAAAAACTCAGGGCAGTTGCCGTGATCACCTCTATTTTCAGTCCATCATTCATGACACGTGTTAAAAAGTTCAGTACCGGATTGATAATAAGCTTTTCACCTTTATCGCTTTTCTCCGACATTGCAATCGGATGCCAAAGAATAGTCCAAAAATCAGTCCGTGGGCGTGCTAATAAGCGAAAGAAGCGTAGTTTCTTGCTACCTGATCCCCGCAGTTTAAGGGAGTCACACTCCCGGCAGGTACAACGGCCCTTATTTTTTTTCTTTTTTTTTTTTTTTTTTTAATTTAAAATTTATTTTTCAATCTCCGTCAAAATTTCAATAGAATACAGCCTAAAGATGGTGTTTTATAAGTAGACTTGCTGCTCTGGACGAAAGTCGGCTGTGGTAGAGTGCCGTGGGATTCTGTAAGTAAGTTCCAAGTAAGTTCCTTCCTTCTTGCTGTAATACAATATAAAACAGTATTATACAGATTTTCTAACACTGTGTACTGGGCACATAATTCTAAGAATTTCTTAGATAGTGTGAATCTTCCCTTTGACCTCTTGTACTTAGAAGGTGATGGAAGATCAATTGATAGTGCGCTTTACAAATTATCTCATTTTTTTCGTCTTGGGTATATTTGACAACAAAAGGCCCACAGCTTGAAGAATCTACTTGTGAAGCTATTCTTCACGAGCCAAGTTCAAGTTCTATATACCATTTATCCACTCCCTTCATCAGATTTTTGAGGTTGGAAACACCTAGCCTCCCTTGAGCGTGGTTTAATGGTTTCTTGCTATCAAGAAGATAGAAAGTTGTCCTGGAGAAATCACATATTCCCAGAATGAAATGATTCTTGGACTCCCTGTTTGTTATATCTCAAATATTGACACACAATGGAAGAAACAGAACACTGCAATCATTAGAAACATCACTAAAACTCTCTCTAGGCCTATCTGGGTAAGTATTTAAGGCATCAATATTTGTCAAGTTAAAAGTAGAGTAACTATCGATAGTTCTTGCTGACGCACAGCTAGATGTTACAAGATTGACGAGGTACGAAACCATTTAGTTGTGGGCCAAGTATCTGGCGTCAGCGGTGATTAAAGGTCTTGAAAGAAAATCGGAAACACTTCTGTGTCCCTTAAGAGAAAACAATTAGCTCTCCACCTATCTAGTTTCTCTGCGATTTCTACCATAGCAGAATTGGTAGATTTTACCACTATTCCAAAAAAGGCTTTTTAAAAGCTGGATCTCTTGCTTTGATTCGTCATGCAAATCATTTATGGGACCTTTAAACGCGTAACATGATAAAGGCTGTAGGAATTGTAGACTGGGTAGCTTCAACACGAAGATTCAGTCTCCTTACCCATTTTTTGGGTTTCACCAGTTGAGTGGGGCTATGCAGCCTTTTTTGTACAGTCTTCACACACTGAACATCTTCCGTTTGCTTTGTAACTTTTGAATTATGTTTCCCGTCAGAGCTTCTTGATCTGTGTTTGGAAGTCTTTTTAAGTGAAGCTACTTCAGTAATTTCTTTGTTTTCATTTCTGAAACCCGTTTCTAATGTATTCTGTTCCCTGCTTGTTTTCAAGTTATCTTTTGCAGTTTCATTAATTGACGGTGAAAAACTCCCTTCATTCTGATCATCACTATCAGCAGTAGACGACAATTTATTGGCTGCTAGAGAATCTGCTGCAGGTTTATTATTATAACAGTCCTGAATGGTTAATGAGCTTTTTATTCCAGGCCTCACGTACCTTTTAGATCTCCCCCTCACTTTCTTGAGTGTTTTCAGCTGAATAATTGATTTTTCAGTTGCATGTCCTCGAGATTTTAAAACTGCTAGTTTGCAAGGACATACAGAGATTCCAAAATTACAAGAACAATCATAAAACTTCAACCAAGCTATACCTCTTAGCACCCTTTGTAACAATTTTATTTCCTTTAACAGTGATTGTTTCTGTGCATGGTGTCACAACACTAACCTTCTTTCTAGTCAGACTTGAAAGAAGATACACTTGCTTTTCGTTGCAAAATGTAACTTGTCCCTTTCTACATAAAGTTTCTGCTATGTCAACTAAACCACTTTGCTGGCCGTTTTCTTTTTTCCCTATTTATTTCGCAAAAGAAATCTGATGCATCTACTTCTTGGACCATACGCAGAAATATTTCATTCCTGTATTTAAGTGGATCTTCTTCCTTCTTGATATGAACTCTTTTTTCCTTATGTGCCTTCTCAAGGACTCTATAATCTCCTATTCCTTTATATCTACGAGACACGTGTGTATAATATTCATCGTCTAAACAAAGAAAGCCCAAGATGGATATGTCCATTGGTATGTCTCGCTGTTGTTGTATAACTCTTTTCATCACAGCATTGAATGACTCTGCGGTATTGTTGTTATTCCGGAGACTGGATTAAAATCAGGAATCTGGGAAATCATGAAGGCACAATCATGCTTCAACATGTCAGATTCCAAATTATCTCGAAAGTAGGTGAATGCAGGGATGGGCCATTTCACGAGCCTGAAGGTTCTTATTTGGTAGTACTCATCTTCACTTTTTGATCTTAGCAACTGAAGAATATCGTCTTGAACTACCTTGATGTCTTCTTTAGATGGCCCCATTTTCTGAAGTGCATGTTTTTTATTGATCCGATAGTGTAGCCAGCAATGAGCAGCCTGAATAAGAGGAAGAATTTTTTTCTCGCAACCTCTATACCCTTTTCTCTATAACTCACAAAAGAATTTTGGGTTGAATTGATGCTTGGTGCTTTCTTCATAAGAAGTATAAGCAGCTCTTTATGCGAATCAGCTGCTCTATTTGTGTGAAGTAAAAATGCAATTGGAATCAAAGGTGTTGTTCTTTTATGGTCGAAGTCAAGATGTCGGAATGTCAGAGCTGAAACCCAGTAATTTCCAATTTTATATTTGGCATCATGATAGAACACTATCGGGATACTGTGTTTTACAAAGTAATCAACTTCTAAGATAGCAATTCTGATACACAGGTGACGGCTGCTTCTCTTTGCCCAAAAAATTTTCTGTTACAACAAAATCGGTTTCTATCTTACGATATCGAATCATGTTACCTGTGTCTTTGGATATCGTGTTTTTATCTGGCCAAAGAAAAGGTATTCTTTACTTGCCGCTGACTTTTCGGAACATTTGTCTGCAGCTCATTCACTGTCTTGCTCAATTCGTTATGGAAAAGTTCTTGGGTTCATTGTTGTGGTTTTTGCTACTTTTTTGGTTCTTTTTAATACAGATTTCTCAGAAGGAACAAAAGGGATAGCTTTTATTCCTTTTTTTATGGTTTCAATGGGGGTCACAATTGGATTTTCTGTCACAAATACCAACATAGTGAATCACAGTATATAGGCAGTGCTCAAGGGGACAGTTGAATGCACATTGTTCATATCGAAAGATGTATCTCTCAAATCAACCGTCTTGCCTTCAATCATCCGTTGATTAAGTCTCTGAAGTTTGAATGAACAGAGGGTACAAATATGTTGTAAAGTCGTTTTATAGTTGTTGGGTGAAGTTGTATGTTGTCTTTATTTCTCCCTTTATAGGGAGATAAACTATGGCCCTAAGGTAATTTAACCTTGATAGCGTGCCTTAGGCTATGACCTGACTAATGAGGCGTACCAGTGGGGAATATTCGAAGGACTAAATTTAGATTGTAGAGAGGTTGTCTTAATAAAAAGTGGTAATTCGAAAACTTTGTATTTGCGTCTTAATGTTTTACTAAAATCTAATTTTGTCCATACTACTGCATTTACTGTCCACACTACTGCTAGTACTGCTGTTACTGGTACATTTACTGCTACTACTACTGCTACTTCTTAGTATTTTGTTTCAGCGGCATTCCATCAAACTTGCATCAATTATAGTGTGGCCTGACGCGTGGTCACATTATTTTCCTAAATAATTGGTTCCTAAAAACTGTTCCAATGATGGAAGTAACAATATCTTATCAGACAGGAAACACTTACTCTTGCAAACCTCCTGATTAATACCATGTTATTAATCCAAAAGTTATTGTAAAATTCTTCCCAGGATGTTGAAAAAATGTGGTCTATCAGCCATCCTATTAAGATGTTAACAGGAAACCACAAAATCCAGAATATTGTGGCACACCAAAAAGCCAATTTGGAAGCACAGGCTTTGTATGCCCAAGCTAAACACTGAAACAGAATCATTAGATAAAAACAAACATACCTAATAAACATATACATATGATATGATAAGGGATAATTTATAAATGTACGGTTTTTGTTAAACATAAAGAACTCTGTAATATTATTACAAAACAGTCCATGGTAATGAACTGAGCGTAAAAAGCGATGTGGCTCAAAAGTGACAGAAAATCTAAAAAATGCATTTTGACACAAAAACTTACACACACACACAAAAACTTACACAGACAAAAAACTTACACACACACACAAAAAAAACTTACACACACACAAAAACTTACACACACACAAAAAACTTACACACACACAAAAATTTACACACACAAAAACTTACACGCACAAAACAAAAAAACTTACACACACACAAAAACTTACACACACACAAAAACTTACACACACAAAAAACTTACACACACAAAAACTTACACACACACAAAAAAACTTACTCACACAAAAAACATATATATATATATATATATATATATATATATATATATATATATATATATATATATATATATATATATATATATATATATATATATATATATATATATATATATATATATATATATATATATATATATATATATATATATATATATATATATATATATATATATATATATATATATATATATATATATATTATATATATATATATGGAAGTTTTTCTTTTGAAACTTTAATTTAGGATGTTTAGTTGAGCTCTCTCATGGTTTATCTTGTCAGTGTTAGCTTTCTTCTTGTTTCAAAGAGTATTTTGAAAGAAGTTATTTATTTCTGCTGTTTCATGGTTTAGCATGTCTGTATTGGCTTTATTGGTTTTTCCAAGCGTTTTTGGAAGTTTTTGTTGGAATTACGTGATTTAGGATATCTAGGTGCGCTGTTTTGCGGTTTAGCTCGTCTGTGTTAGCTTTGTTGCTGTTTCTAATTGTGTTTTGAAAGTTTTTCGTTTATAACATATGATTTAGGATGTTTAGTCTTGCTGTTTCGTAATTTAGTTTGTCTTTCTTAGCATTTTTGGTGATTCCAAGTGTATTTTGAAAGTTTTCGTTTTGTGTGTCTGACTGTGTGTTTGCCTCTCTCTGTGTCTTTTGTGTCTGACTGCGTGTTTGTTTGTGTTTTTCTCTTTAGACACAGCAGTTTTTACATATGAACTGCATGTTTTCCCGCATTGGTTCTCGACAGTTATAACAACTAGCTGTTCTGTTCTGTATTAAAATAGATTCAAGTACCTGGACTGCTAATTTGATTCTATATTTATTCATTATTATTATTATTATTATTTATTTATAACCCGTCATTACAAAAACACAAGACAGAGTACAATAAAGATAAAGAAAAATAAAAAATAAAATAAAAAAAAGGGACAAATAATACTTCAACGGATACAAACGAGAAAAACACTAAACTGACAAGACATACGAAACACTTCTACACTTGACTACTGCTTGAGTAAACTATGCCAGGGGTGGTTACCAATTTTACTGTTAAAACGGGAAATCTGGTTTTCAATTATGAGAGTGGGATCTGCCAGTTTATACCTATTAATGAGGTATGTGTTACGTGTCCAGGGGGGGAGTCTTAAAAGGTACTTAGCATATTTAAAAAATATTGCTCGAAGTTTCTGTTTAGTGGTGCATGGAAATGTTCGCCAAAAAGGGCTCAGGTATAAAAAATGGGGCAATGCTAGTGCAGTATACAGCCGAGCAAGGATAAACCGGTTGAAGCTGAACTTTGTTGCAACCAATCTGCTGTATGCACAACCGGTACGCTTTTCTAGATGTTGAATTAATAGCTGTCGTGTGTGTCTCAGCGTTTTACCAATCGGTAGTCCAAGATAAATGATGTGATCTGCTGGCTTAATACTTGTCTGTCCAAGGTCTATGGTAGGCGGGACTTGGTTTTCGGGCCAATTAAACAGTAATACCTCTGATTTTGCAGCGTTAAATTCTAGGCCTATCGCAGCATATTGCTTTTGAAAAATAGCAAAATTGCATTCAATGCCACCAATATTCCGGCTCATATTTAAAATATCGTCAGCATAACAAAGAAGAGAAAGGTCAATACCATCCAGAACACACGTTATTTGGTAATTTTCCTGTGCTGGAAGAACACTGTTATTAAAAGCCGGGGCAGAAGTAGGAGCACCTTGCCGGGCGCCTTTTCGTACTGGGACGGTTGGGTAAATTTCACTTATATTCTTCTCGGGCGAAACAACTTTTATTTGTGCCTGGAGGTTTTCATACATGTCCTTTAATGGCATTATGACATCTCGTTGGACGCCTCTCTTTCCCATTTCTAGAATAATTTGGTCGTGGATAAGGGAATCAAACGCACGCTTGACATCATGAATACCAATCGCGACCGACTCGCCTGAGCTTTCAGCGTCAATAAGGACAGAAGCCACGACGCTTAGCGCATGGCCACAACCAAGACCAGGTTGAAAGCCAAATTGGGAGGGTGGTGCATAACATTTCTCATTTATTTCTTTAATTATAAGTAGCTCAAAAATTTTGCAAAAAGTTGTTGATATCGTAATGGGTCGAAAAGACGTACATTCTTCCAGGGGTTTCCCCTTTTTTGGCACAGGGGTAAGGGACCCTATGCAAAAATTACTGGGAACCACACCTTGCACAAAAATCATCTGAAAAAGCAGGGCAAGGTGCTGAATGAGCATTGAAGATGGGTTTTTTAAATGAAGAGCAGAAATTCCATCAACACCTCGTGACTTTTTCTTTTTAATGCGACGGAGCACGTTCTGAACCTCGGATACCGACACAGTAACGTTAGAACGGTCGGTGCTTGATAGGAAATTATGCAGCTCTGCCTTGTATTTTGCGCTAAGAGTCGGACAGGGGGATTTAAATTCTTGTTCGTAATAAGCTCCAAGATTCAAGGGAAATTGAAGATGCAGCAAAATTCGGCTTTCTTTCGGAAAGAGTCTTCCATATAAGGTCAGGATTTCGTAGAGCATCTTCAGAAGACTTAGCAATTACATTAGACCGGTGGAGAGCCAATTCTTTTCCAAACTTTCTTTTTGTAAGGAGTCTAACGGCATTTACAACCCCAATTCTCGGCCGTCCACACTCCTTCCAAACAGAAAGCCAAAATTTTGCCTGGTTGCATGCATTAACTAGGCCAGCATTTTGCGACCAACCTGAAACTTGCGTACCGGTCTTAATTTTCTTTATGGGAACAGCAGCTTCCTCAGCTGAGCGAAGAGCGTGTGTAATTTGGGCGGCATATATATCAAGTTCAAGTCGGGCCTCGTTCGGTTCAATTCGTCGTGACTGGATCAGAAGGTTAAATGGGATTTTAATTTTAGCTAAAATTTCATCCGAAACTTGCATGTAAACCGACGTATTAACATTATTCCAATCCCGTATTTGTGTCCATTTTTTTGTAGTTTTTGCTGCGTTATTTTGGTGTGGATGCTCAGATTGTGTAGCGGGAGGTGTGATTTGCAGTTCTATTGAAAATGGTCAGAAGTAAAAGTAGTGCCAGACACCCGTACTGAAGTAGGGAGTAGGTCTTTAGAGCAAATAACATGGTCTAAATTAGAAGTACTTCCTGTGTTGTGTATGTATGTAAAATTTTGGTTTTTTTTCTAAAATGGTAAATGTATCATCTAGGAGACCATGTACCATACTTTCACGATCACCAGTAAAATGCGCGTTAGTTTCAGTAAATTCAGCACTCATAGGACAGTTAAAATCACCTAATATTACACAAGGCAATCTTTCTAATCGGATTTTGCTAAGACATTCAGCTAATTTACGTAAACTTTGCGCAAATTCGGAATGAGATGCGTCATCACGATAGTCGGTTGGCATGTATACGTTCACAACAACAAAATTACACACTTGAACCGCTAGAATGTTTTGCGTTGAAAAAAACAACTTTGATTCAACATCGTTACTAATATACGTCACGAGACCCCCGGAGGGCCTTCCTTGGTCCTTTTTTCTGACAGCAGGCACAACATACATGTTATTAGCACGGAAAATGTCCAGTTGACCTACAGAAATAGGAAGAGCAAAGTGCTCTTGGATACACACAATTTGATTGCTTTTTAGCATTTCACAAACTATTGGGTGCCTTTCTGCGAAATTCCCATTCATATTCCAAGATAAAATGTTCATTGAGTAGCACGGGCAAGCCTATTAGCTTTTGAGTCTGCGTTTGCAGGTTTATTTGCCGAGCAACGGACGCTGTAGCAAGAATGTCCACTAGTGTTGCAGCTTATGCAAAAAAGCGGTTGTTTACAGGGATTGAGACGATCAGATGTATGTTCTACGGATCCACATCTGGAACATTTGGGCTGATTGGTGCACTCGGATGCTAAATGACCGACTGTATGACACGAGTAGCATCGTCTTGGAGTGAACACGAATACTTCGGCGGGTAGTTTTTCGTAGTGCACTTTAATGGAGTTGCGGACGAAGATTTCGAGCTCGTGTCGCGACTCAAAATAAACTTTGAACGAACGAGAGGATCCACATTGCATAACTTTTGTAGCACGGGGGATAAGTTCGTGCAATGACTGCTCATTCAGGTCTTCAGGGACACGCTTGAGTACACCAATATAGCTCGGTGAGCCTACGGACGCAGTAACACCACATTTATCACTTTTCAGTGTTGAGGCAATTGTATCAGCAGTTTTCTTAGATTTCACCACTAGTTTCCAGTCACCCTTCAGTTTACGAAGCTCACTTATTTCCTCGCTGTTCGGACAGACCTTGTCAATAAATTTCTTTCGCACACTAGGTGTATTTAAGCTGTCAGGTAAGTTTTTTGAGGACAACAGCGTAACTGGGCCGGAGGGGGGGGGCTCCTCCGCGGGTTCGCTCGGTTTCCAGGTCAGTGGCCGATTTTGTGCCATTTCGTATAGTCCATCGACCTTACGCTTGATTTCGTTGAGCCGACATATAGCTGTCGCTGAGGTGGATTCCTCGACAGTAGGAACAGAGCATGGCGTTAGGATCACAAAGGTAGGAATCAACTTTTTATCGCGAGTTGCAGCTTGGTTAAACCATCTGCACATATCTATTACGTTCTCATCCTCCTTCTTACTATGCTTAATCAGCCGGGTCTCGATTTTTAGCTCCTTATGCAGTACAGCTTTAGCTTCAATAATTTGCTCAAGAGTGAAAAAACTCAGGGCAGTTGCCGTGATCACCTCTATTTTCAGTCCATCATTCATGACACGTGTTAAAAAGTTCAGTACCGGATTGATAATAAGCTTTTCACCTTTATCGCTTTTCTCCGACATTGCAATCGGATGCCAAAGAATAGTCCAAAAATCAGTCCGTGGGCGTGCTAATAAGCGAAAGAAGCGTAGTTTCTTGCTACCTGATCCCCGCAGTTTAAGGGAGTCACACTCCCGGCAGGTTATTTTTTTTCTTTTTTTTTTTTTTTTAATTTAAAATTTATTTTTCAATCTCCGTCAAAATTTCAATAGAATACAGCCTAAAGATGGTGTTTTATAAGTAGACTTGCTGCTCTGGACGAAAGTCGGCTGTGGTAGAGTGCCATGGGATTCTGTAAGTAAGTTCCAAGTAAGTTCCTTCCTTCTTGCTGTAATACAATATAAAACAGTATTATACAGATTTTCTAACACTGTGTACTGGGCACATAATTCTAAGAATTTCTTAGATAGTGTGAATCTTCCCTTTGACCTCTTGTACTTAGAAGGTGATGGAAGATCAATTGATAGTGCGCTTTACAAATTATCTCATTTTTTTCGTCTTGGGTATATTTGACAACAAAAGGCCCACAGCTTGAAGAATCTACTTGTGAAGCTATTCTTCACGAGCCAAGTTCAAGTTCTATATACCATTTATCCACTCCCTTCATCAGATTTTTGAGGTTGGAAACACCTAGCCTCCCTTGAGCGTGGTTTAATGGTTTCTTGCTATCAAGAAGATAGAAAGTTCTCCTGGAGAAATCACATATTCCCAGAATGAAATGATTCTTGGACTCCCTGTTTGTTATATCTCAAATATTGACACACAATGGAAGAAACAGAACACTGCAATCATTAGAAACATCACTAAAACTCTCTCTAGGCCTATCTGGGTAAGTATTTAAGGCATCAATATTTGTCAAGTTAAAAGTAGAGTAACTATCGATAGTTCTTGCTGACGCACAGCTAGATGTTACAAGATTGACGAGGTACGAAACCATTTAGTTGTGGGCCAAGTATCTGGCGTCAGCGGTGATTAAAGGTCTTGAAAGAAAATCGGAAACACTTCTGTGTCCCTTAAGAGAAAACAATTAGCTCTCCACCTATCTAGTTTCTCTGCGATTTCTACCATAGCAGAATTGGTAGATTTTACCACTATTCCAAAAAAGGCTTTTTAAAAGCTGGATCTCTTGCTTTGATTCGTCATGCAAATCATTTATGGGACCTTTAAACGCGTAACATGATAAAGGGCTGTAGGAATTGTAGACTGGGTAGCTTCAACACGAAGATTCAGTCTCCTTACCCATTTTTTGGGTTTCACCAGTTGAGTGGGGCTATGCAGCCTTTTTTGTACAGTCTTCACACACTGAACATCTTCCGTTTGCTTTGTAACTTTTGAATTATGTTTCCCGTCAGAGCTTCTTGATCTGTGTTTGGAAGTCTTTTTAAGTGAAGCTACTTCAGTAATTTCTTTGTTTTCATTTCTGAAACCCGTTTCTAATGTATTCTGTTCCCTGCTTGTTTTCAAGTTATCTTTTGCAGTTTCATTAATTGACGGTGAAAAACTCCCTTCATTCTGATCATCACTATCAGCAGTAGACGACAATTTATTGGCTGCTAGAGAATCTGCTGCAGGTTTATTATTATAACAGTCCTGAATGGTTAATGAGCTTTTTATTCCAGGCCTCACGTACCTTTTAGATCTCCCCCTCACTTTCTTGAGTGTTTTCAGCTGAATAATTGATTTTTCAGTTGCATGTCCTCGAGATTTTAAAACTGCTAGTTTGCAAGGACATACAGAGATTCCAAAATTACAAGAACAATCATAAAACTTCAACCAAGCTATACCTCTTAGCACCCTTTGTAACAATTTTATTTCCTTTAACAGTGATTGTTTCTGTGCATGGTGTCACAACACTAACCTTCTTTCTAGTCAGACTTGAAAGAAGATACACTTGCTTTTCGTTGCAAAATGTAACTTGTCCCTTTCTACATAAAGTTTCTGCTATGTCAACTAAACCACTTTGCTGGCCGTTTTCTTTTTTTCCTATTTATTTCGCAAAAGAAATCTGATGCATCTACTTCTTGGACCATACGCAGAAATATTTCATTCCTGTATTTAAGTGGATCTTCTTCCTTCTTGATATGAACTCTTTTTTCCTTATGTGCCTTCTCAAGGACTCTATAATCTCCTATTCCTTTATATCTACGAGACACGTGTGTATAATATTCATCGTCTAAACAAAGAAAGCCCAAGATGGATATGTCCATTGGTATGTCTCGCTGTTGTTGTATAACTCTTTTCATCACAGCATTGAATGACTCTGCGGTATTGTTGTTATTCCGGAGACTGGATTAAAATCAGGAATCTGGGAAATCATGAAGGCACAATCATGCTTCAACATGTCAGATTCCAAATTATCTCGAAAGTAGGTGAATGCAGGGATGGGCCATTTCACGAGCCTGAAGGTTCTTATTTGGTAGTACTCATCTTCACTTTTTGATCTTAGCAACTGAAGAATATCGTCTTGAACTACCTTGATGTCTTCTTTAGATGGCCCCATTTTCTGAAGTGCATGTTTTTTATTGATCCGATAGTGTAGCCAGCAATGAGCAGCCTGAATAAGAGGAAGAATTTTTTTCGCAACCTCTATACCCTTTTCTCTATAACTCACAAAAGAATTTTGGGTTGAATTGATGCTTGGTGCTTTCTTCATAAGAAGTATAAGCAGCTCTTTATGCGAATCAGCTGCTCTATTTGTGTGAAGTAAAAATGCAATTGGAATCAAAGGTGTTGTTCTTTATGGTCGAAGTCAAGATGTCGGAATGTCAGAGCTGAAACCCAGTAATTTCCAATTTTATATTTGGCATCATGATAGAACACTATCGGGATACTGTGTTTTACAAAGTAATCAACTTCTAAGATAGCAATTCTGATACACAGGTGACGGCTGCTTCTCTTTGCCCAAAAAATTTTCTGTTACAACAAAATCGGTTTCTATCTTACGATATCGAATCATGTTACCTGTGTCTTTGGATATCGTGTTTTTATCTGGCCAAAGAAAAGTATTCTTTACTTGCCGCTGACTTTTCGGAACATTTGTCTGCAGCTCATTCACTGTCTTGCTCAATTCGTTATGGAAAGTTCTTGGGTTCATTGTTGTGGTTTTTGCTACTTTTTTGGTTCTTTTTAATACAGATTTCTCAGAAGGAACAAAAGGGATAGCTTTTATTCCTTTTTTTATGGTTTTCAATGGGGGTCACAATTGGATTTTCTGTCACAAATACCAACATAGTGAATCACAGTATATAGGCAGTGCTCAAGGGGACAGTTGAATGCACATTGTTCATATCGAAAGATGTATCTCTCAAATCAACCGTCTTGCCTTCAATCATCCGTTGATTTTAAGTCTCTGAAGTTTGAATGAACAGAGGGTACAAATATGTTGTAAAGTCGTTTTATAGTTGTTGGGTGAAGTTGTAGTTGTTGTCTTTATTTCTCCCTTTATAGGGGAGATAAACTATGGCCCTAAGGTAATTTAACCTTGATAGCGTGCCT